>VXAX01005148.1:0-216064 GCA_013399835.1 Leptocoma aspasia
ACTGAGCAGGAGCTGCCCCAAGCAGAAGCTGGTAGGTACCAGGACAAGCCCCAGGGGGAAGCTAGCACTGAGCAAAAGGTGCCCCAAGTAAAATCCAGGACCTATGAGGAAGGGTACCCAGAGGAACCCTGCACTGAGCAGGAACTTCCCCAGGGAGAAGCTGCTAGGTACCAGGAAGGGTCCCAAGGGGTAGCCTGCACTGAGCAGGAGGTTTCCCTAGAAGAAGCCACTAGCTACCATGAGCTCTCCGATTGGGATGAATGCATCAAGGAAGACCTGTCCAATGGTGATGTTGGGAGCTACAAAGAAGTTTCAGACTGGGAAGAATGCACAGAGCAAGGCCTTTCCCAAGGACAAGTCGGTAGCTCCCACAATCTCTCTGACTGGGAAGAATACAGTGAGCATGAGCTGTCCCATGGAGATGTCGGCAGCTGCCAAGAAGTTTCGGATTGGGAAGAGTCCATTGGCCAGGAGGTGTCCAGAGGGAATGGTAAGAGACCCTCCGTGGAGTCCAGCTGGGAGAGTGACAATGACCAAGACCTTGTGCAGGACAGCTGGGAACAGACCATCAGGGCCAAGCCCTTGCTGCAAGAGGAGGATGAGTGGGGTGAGATAAGCGTCCTGGAGCTCCGTGAAGATGAAGACAGAGAGCGAAGACTGGCAGGTTTGACAGGAGGAGGGCTCTTCCTGCCTGTCCCTCGCGAGGCTTGGGTTGCACTCGCGGCATCTGGGCCGTGCCTCGGAGGGCCAGCCTGTGCCTCGCCTCCCCACGTGGAAGCCCCAGCCCCCAGAGGACACATGGCCTCTCCTGCCTTCCAGGAGCAGGTGCCAGAGGCCAGGACACAGAGCCCGGTGTGTGCCCTGAGCAGCTGCCCCAGCTCCTCATCTCTCCAGCCAGGAGCCCAGGCCTGCAGCCAGCAGCGGGCTTCCCGCAAAGAACGTCCCTTCAGGCTCAGGCGGGCGCTGTGCAGCCTGTTTCACTTCTATTGCATGGAGCCACAGCCTGAGGATTAGGGCCCGCTGATGATAAAAAGAATATGAATAGGAAAAAAAAAAAAGAAGAAAAAGAAAAAAAAAAGAATAAGGAAAAGAATAAGAAAAGGAATAAGAACTAAAACAAGAAAAAGAAAACAAAGAATAAGAATGAGAATGAGAATAAAAATAGGAATAGGAATAAGAAAAAGAAAAAAGAAAATAAGTTCATGTAGAAGATAAAATAGTAGTAGAAGTAAATACTAAGAGGAAGAAGAAGGAGAAGAACAAGGAAAAGAAGAATAGAAGGATAAGAAGAAGAAGAGAAAGAAAAAAAGAAGAAGAAGGAAAAGAATAGGAAAAGGAATAAGAATTAGAATTAAAACAAGACAAAGAAAACAAAGAATAAGAATGAGAATGAGAATAAGAATAGAAATANGAGAATGAGAATAAAAATAGGAATAGGAATAAGAAAAAGAAAAAAGAAAATAAGTTCATGTAGAAGATAAAATAGTAGTAGAAGTAAATACTAAGAAGAAGAAGGAGAAGAAGGACAAGGAAAAGAAGAGGAATAGAAGGATAAGAAGAAGAAGAAGAGAAAGAAAAAGAATAAGGAAAAGAATAGGTAAAGGAATAAGAATAAGAATTAAAACAAGACAAAGAAAACAAAGAATAAGAATGAGAATGAGAATATGAATAGAAATACGAATAAGAAAAGGAATGAGCAAAAGAAAAAAATAATAAGTTGATGTAGAAGAGAAAATAGTAGTAGAAGTAAATACNTATCAAGGTAAAATGCACATCCTCTAGCATGACAGAATGGTTTAGTTTGGGAAGGACCTCAAAGATCATCTATTTCCAACAGATTCTCTTCTGCTCTCTTTCTCCCTCTCTGAGACCTTTTTCCTATTTCTTTCCATCTCTCTTTTTCACATTTCTTGTTAAATAAAATCCATGTTAATAAAATCTGGATGTTGTCATCATATGATCTCATTTACACCTCAATTCAGGCACAGGCATCTCTCCCTAAATCAACTGGAACACATTCTCTGCCCAGCCTGTTTTCGTAGCACAGGTGCTCCAGCCCTTTGAGCATCTCTATCACTTTCCTCTGAACTCATTCTTGCAGGTCCATGTCCTCCTTATGCTGGGGCCTGCTGGAATTTAGGGTACAGCGAATGTTTTTCTGACAGTCTTAGAAAGCTCTGGTTTTTAGTAGAACACTGTTTTAGGATTTTAATATGAGAGTAAATAAGGGACAAGATAGAAGATTTTGGGTGTTGTCTCATCTCCTTGTTCTTCTTCCACTCCATTTTCTGTAGTACTAGTGGCAAGAACTCATTGATTAGAGAGAGTAGTAGCATAGGTGCTACATGAGTAGATTAGTAGAAGTTATTAGTAGAAAAGTAAAAACAAAATATGTGTTAGAAAGTAATTAAACTAATTAGCTTTAAAAGGCCTTAGTTTTAGGTAGACAGAGTCCATTTTGTACCTTGTTTGTCGTATGCTAAGTCTAGTGTGTAGATGGCATACTGAACTTAAGATAAAAGAAAAATAAACAACAGCCTGAAAACCAAGAAACAGAGACCTACTCCTTTTTCATCCTTAGCAAAAAACTCATGAAAAAATCTCCTCCAAAAAAACCCAAGTAGCAAGTTCCCAGCCATGTAGAGATCAACCAAAAATCCACACAGGGGCCCCCGGACACGGATGTACTGCTCCAGGTGGGGTCTCACAAAAATGGACTAGAGGGCCACGATCACCTCCCTTGACCTGGTGCTCTCCGCTCCTTTCCGTGCAGCCCAGCACATGGCTGGCTTTCTGGGCTGCAGCAGAGATTGCCAGCTCACGCTGAGCTTCTCCTCCATCCTCACCCCAAGTGCTTCTCCTCAGGCCTGGCCCCGCTCAGCTTCCTGTCCCCTGCAAACCCCGCTGAGGGGGAGCTCCATCCACTCTCTGCGTCATTGGCAAAGCCATTCAAGCTCCCCGGGGCCAAGGCAGAGCCCTCCCTGAGGGACACCCCTCATCCCCGGCCTCCACCTGGACGTGGAGCCACTGACCACGACTCCCTGGCTGTGTCCATCCGGCCAATTCCTCTCGCCCCGCACAGCCCACCCTCCAAAGCCAGGACCCGGCACTGTGGGCTCGGGGTGTCTGTTGTGTGGCGCTGGGCCTCACCGGAGCTCTGGGCACATCAGCGGTGTCAAATGTTATGGGTAATGGCTTAAACATTGCCAGGATGGAGTTTTGCCCATTGTGGCTAAACTGAATAAAGAGGCTGAGACCACCCAAGCCCACCCCTCCTTCACCTGACTGCCGCTTTGGGCTGGGACTTGAGCTGCCTAACAGAACCTGGGATACCATAAAGGTGACACTATTGTTCAATTACCTCTGGTCTAGGGACAAGGAAACAAGACTAAGGCAGGAGAATGTATCCACAGGAAAGCCAAACCCAGCAGCTGTCCTGAAAATCAGCCGTGGCCAGGCTCAGGCTGGGGGAGGCCACAGCCCACGGGCTCATCTGCTGAGGCCACGTTTGCACACACTGCCCCACAACCAGGAGGGGAGGAGGAGAGTTCTGGGGCTGTGGGGTAACCTCTGGTCAGAGGAGATGAGCTGATTGATTTCTACCTTGGTTTTAAATCCAACACGTTTTATAAGTATGTCCTTTCAGAGAACAATATCTCTTTTATTCTCATTTCCTTAATAGATGAATGTTGAGTTGTTAATGGAAAAAAAAGCCATCAACCATCTATTTCTGTGGTATTTGTCAAATCTATGTTATCATCTTCAAATTAGAAAGCAAGTCACGTCTAAAACTTTTACTCTCACTTAGATATTGTTTTAGATATAATTTAATATCTTCAGTTTATGAAATTACAGACATATTTGTGAACTTGTGAATTTCAGTGGGAAACTTCTAAAACTGATGGTGATTCAAGGCAAAAATTATCTTTTCCAGAGTAGGCCTTGATTCTGTTTTGTCTAAAACCTGGCAGGGGTGTGATAGAAATCACAGTAATGATTGCCAATATCAAACCCCAATGGCACAAAACTGGGGTTTTCATGAGTGAATGAGATGTGGCTTACACATTTCAGTGAGTATACAGGAGTGTACTGGGCATTCAGTACTCCTGGATTTAATTCTGGGATGATACTACTCCAAGAGTTGAAGGGAGGGAAGAAAATATATTTTCTAACAGTGCTTTTTGAGGTTAATTTATAAAGGCATCCAAAGTGTTGCTTTATAATAATGTATAAAAAGGAGCTAATTGATGTGAAATTTTATGTCTACTGGGATCATCCTACAACCTAACAAACTGGCACCTAGCTGCTCAAAGTAGCCTGGTATCATCCTTACCATGTATAAAAATAAGCTACCTTGAAAAATAAATGATAAAAAATAACAATATTGGGACCAAATGCTCAAAGTTTTTATAAGGTTTTATTTGTGAGTGGAGTGGGAGTTTTGTATGTTTGTCTTTGCTTTTTCTTTTTTAATTTTTTTAATCTCCCTGTAATTCAAAATTATTTAATGATTTCCTAAATATTTTTAGAAAAATTCAACGAAGTTGCTCCCTAGAAAAAAAGGAAGATCTGTCTCTGGCATGTTATTTTGAATTATACAGTCCCATAGTGCTTCTAAAGAATTTATAAGCTGATATGCTCTAATGATCGGTGAGTTTAAATGAGTGTGTTCATCACTTCTAAGCAAAAGAATAATGCAGAAAATAAAGTGTCTTTTTTCCCTTCTCTATGAAAAAGCCATGGAATATGATGGAGCAACGTGTGGTGGTTGTCATGATCACTGAGTCTTGGAGAAAGCCGAGAGCCAATGATGCTGCAACATCATCTCTTCCAAGATAACGAAAAAGAAGACAAAAAATTTTTCTCTCCTGTCCTCACAGTCTTAATGCCCTCTTTTCTTTTTTCTTTAAGTGATGATTGTATAAAAGTTGAATCCTCATCTGAAACTTACTCTAACTGAGCCTAAGAGCATTTTTGTCAATTTGCTTAAAATGGTATTTTGCTAGTCTTTTGTATTTAGATTTTTAGGAATATTTGGATAGACACACAATTAAAAATTTTCATAATCTGAAGTCTTTTCCTTTCTCAGCTTTAACTTTCAGCTAGTGGAGAGGGACAAAAGAGAAGGAACAAGCAGACTTTTAATTTTAAGGAAGCCGTTGCTGTCAGTTAAATTTAACCTAGATTTCAGATTTTTTTTTTTAATTGGATAGACTCAGGCCAAGATAAACTGAAGTTGAAGTGTCCCTTTGTGAATCTGATGAAAGTTAGCAAGGCCTTGAATGTTTAATGTTTTTAGGACTTTTAAACTGAGGTGATGCTTTCTTTGGTTTCTTTTTTTTTTTTTCCTTTACCTTCAGACTCTTTTTCTCTTATAGCATCTCTAAGCTACAGTTTCATCTTTAGGATTCTCCATCTTTCTGTAAAGACAAAAACCTGACATTCTGAGTACTATGATCATTAAAAATCCCATTACAGTTTTTTCCTATGAGTTAATGAGTTACCCTTGGAGCTCAGTCTTAATTTCAGTTTAAGTAATCGGGGTTGGTCCTTCTGCAATGGATCTACTGTCTCTTTCAAGTGTGGTACTTCGTAGCCAACACCTCATGAAGAAAATTGAGGGATCCTACTGGTGCTCTTTTCCTCAAGTTCTGACAGAGCATTCCATCGCTTATCCCTGGCAAGCCTGGTGCTTTCCCTCTCCCCCTTCCAATCTAGCTCAAAGCTCTATTAATGAGTCCTGCTAGTTCCTGTGCTAGAACTCTTGTTCCCCTCTGAGATAGGGGCGTCCAATCAAGTGTCAGTAGACCAGATGTTGAATAGATCATCTCATGGTCAAAAAATCTAAATTTTTTTCTGATTACACTAGCCTCGAAGCCACTCATTAACCAGATGGATCTGCCTGTTTCTGTCAATATTATTCCTTGTTATTGAAAGGATGGAGGAAATCATTGCCTGTGCTCCTTCAACCAACTGTCCCAAGGCCCTGAAGCCTCTTTTTGCCTCGGACTCCTTGTTGTAATTTCATCACTACCAGTTTGAACAACCAGTAGTGGATAGTAATCAGAGGGCCTTAGTAGACTGGAGAGTTTTCCGGTAATGTCCCTTATCCAAGCCCCTGGGAAACAGCAGGCCCCCTGTTAGTTGGGTCTGGTCAGAGCTCTAAGTTTGAAACTGATATTTCCTGGAATTTTTCATTTAGGGAATGATAACAGGTATATTTAATTTGGCTGAATTAGGCCCTCTGTTAAAATGAGAAACTTACATTTCAAGAGAGGACATCTTTGTAGGAAGGAACTATTAAATGTATGGACAGTTGTGGTCCTGTTCTTCCATAGTTACCCCATGCACATAGCAGAAGACCCTAATAGGGAATGAGTGGTGTATTTCTGGGTGAGCATCTTCTGAAGATTTAGTATTAAAACTGATTCTTAGTTATCTCTGAAGGGAAGCAAGTTATTTTCAGGAAAATTCCAAGATTCTGAGATGCTGGGGTTTGGAGAGGTAGCAGTTGTACTGCAGCACAGATGCTTTACATGACCCACAGTTCGTATGGTTAATATCTGTTTTGCAGCAGGCTAGGGGCAGGAGTTGGAAGATTTCATTTGAACTGGTGTTGGCTGAGTACAGAGGATCTTTAAAAGGGTTTCAGACACCATATTCTCTCATATCTCTGACTTCAGGCAGTTGACAAAATTTGCCTGTCACTGTAGAAGAGATGTCAAAACAATCCAGTAAGAGACTGAAATCCTAGAATAAGCTGGATGTTTAAATCTATTATTAAAAGACATTTGTTATTAAAGTTACATGACAGAGACCCAAATAAAATTAGTTTAATAGGGATTATTTGAATCATTTTCTCCTTTGCTATGTCTTTGACTGTTACAACTTCTTGCAGTCCAGCAAAACTCAATTGCCATTACTATGTTTGACATAATTTTATTCAGAATAATACATAGACTATTGAAAAATATTTTATCCATGTCTGTTCCTTGAAAAGAGGCCAGAACACTGGGAAGAGTGGTTATTGCTCTCTCTTTGAAATTAGACAGCCTCTGATCTCCCAACTCAGAACGTAAGGACTCCCAAATGTGGAAGGAGACCTTGGTCTAAGCTGCAGCCACCAGGACCTCCAGCAATGAGATTGCCTCTTTTCCACCCAGCTGGAAGGATAGTTTGGAATGGGCCGGGTTCCTTCTCACATCTATTCCATAGCCTGAGGCAGCAGACAAAGGGGCTGAAATGACAGGGACTTGAGCCAGCGGGCTTCAGTCACCAATTAGCTCATTTCACATCAGCCATGTGGCTTTTAGACAGAAGTCTGGAGCCAAGTATCTCCAAATTACCTGAAGTAAATTGCTTCATAGCTTGTTACGAAAATTCCAAAAAGCTGAAGTTTTTGGCTGCTATATGATATTTAATTAAACTCCATGCATCTGACAACTTCTCTGTGTGATGTAGCACATAGCAAATTCTTAGATGCAAGTTGATTTCAATTTATAGTAAGGGATAAAAATCCAAAAAGTTGAAACTGTGTTGTTTTATTGCAAGGAAAAAGAGATTTTTGCTACATAAGAGATTGAATAAAATGTGAAACCAACTTGCATTTTTTGCAGCTAGAGAATAAAAGATCAGAAATAGCTACATTGTGATTCCAGGCATGACTCACACATTTGAGCTACCTACAAGTATCTCTCCAATCAGACATTTTCCACATCTTTTTCTCCCTCAGCAGACTTTAAGAAATAATTTCTTATTCATGATCCTAATAGCTACCTACTTGCTGGACAAAACACTGAGCAAAAAGACAATTTCCATCTCAGAAGGTAGATAGTCTCTGTAAAGAAAAAAAGAAATAGAGGAAAGAAAGAAAGAAAAAAGTACTGCCTGCTTTTGGTCAGCAAATGAAGCTGTAAAGTTAATGGCATACATCCCAGAAAAAGTAATGGATTAAGAAATATTTTTGAAGATGCTTGTAGGGAACTTCTGTTCCATGCTTGTTTAACACAGAAGTCAGCATTAATATTTATGTGAGAAAATTTAAAATGTTGACATGAGAGGCTGGCATTGTGAAGATGAGGCAAGTTAATGTGGTCTCCTCTGTGTGTGTAAGATAATTGTGTGTGTGGGAAGGGTATGGCAAGGAAAGCACTGGTTGCAAATAGTGACTCAGAAGATGTTCCTAAACTTTGATGTTATAGAAAGGGAAAGTGTGTGGTGCCTCCAAGGAAAGAGTTTGTACTAAGATATGCTCTTTTGCCATGACTAATAGGCAGAAATTGTTACTCAGTAATATTTTATGCAAAGGTAAAGTTCTATGTAACTTGTAATCTGAGGCAGCTCACTCTTGTATGAAATCTGTAGGAGGTTGAGTAGCTGATTAAAACTGGAGACTGTTACAGTCTCTTATAATTTTTTAAATTTTCCTGTATGTTTGGATTTCCAGTTTCTGAGGTGAGGGGGGAAAGTGATGCTTCATGAAATGCAAAGTCTTTGTGCATGTGATTTAGAGTACTGTGAACATCACAAATTAAAACATAAATTGCATCTCACAATGACAGTCCTTTCTTATTTTTCTGTTGTTTATCCTAAAGCACAGGCTCACAAACACTAATAAATAAAATAAATTCAACTTCATGTTACTTACACAAGTTGAAATATGTTCTCTAAAGAGGGTCACAGAGACACAAACTGTCAGAATTCCATGTCTTGCTGACTATCTCAAACCATTACTTCAAGTGTGAAAGTGCATTTGTCATTCACTGACAAGGCAGGTAGCATCAAGTATATTTTTTTCTTTAAAAAAAAAAAACAACCAAACAACCAAACAAACAAACAAACCAGAAAGAAAATATGTTTAATGACAGGTTTTTTGGTGTGTCATAACTCTACATTAGGAACTTGCAAAGAACTGGACATGTCAAGTTGTCCCACAGGTAAGTAATATTAAATACAGCCATCCACCTATGCTAATGTGTTATATAGAGAGGGGATAACAAATCTGTGTTGTCAGTGGCTCTTGCAGAAGTTTAGTTTTGAAAACAAAAAGTCAGGAGAATAATAGTGTAATGTATTGATAGAGCAATAAAGACTTTTTAGTTTTCTACTGATCTAGCACAAAACCTCAATGATATTTAAGAAATAGCATAATGGCTCTTTGCTCCTCTATTTCTCCTTGAATAGAGCAGGATTAGGGAGTGTTTAATTGAAAAGAAACTTCTCCATTTTTCAGTTTACTTTTCAAGAGAGTCATGCATAAAATGTCATGGCAAAGAGAATAGGAGAATTATATAAGGACATTTAGAAAAAGTAGTTTTATCTTTGGAAATATTAAACTTCCGTATTTCTTATTATACATGTGCATGTATGTAGAAAAAGTATGAGAGCTCATTTTGTATTTGACTTTTTAAAAATTGATTTATTTTAATTTTGATGCTACACACAGCAGGTAGAAATCAGAATTTTTTAACATGGGAGCGAGACTGCAAAACAAAGAATGAAGTTCCTTGAGTTCTGGAGCCAAAAAAGAGTTGAATATAGAAAAGGTAATGCCTAAAAGTGTAATAGTAAGACACTACCTTAAGGTAAGAAGATGAGCAAATGAGGAAGCCCATTCTTTTTGTGCATTTGTAAAGCACTTCTTTATGATTTTGAAGAAAACTCCTTTAATGTCTGAGGTTTTTTTTCTTTTTATTTACAAGTAAAACACTTCTGGATATTCAAGTGTTCTTGGACAACCCTGTAGTAAAATATCTAAAATATTTGGAACATGCTAAGTGCTTAATGCAGCTAATGTTCCTTACCAAATACTAAAACCCTCCAACTAATCAAATAACACATCTCCAAACAAAGAACAGCAACCACAAAACCCCTCTTAAACCAGCAGTTCTTGTTGGTGTTAACACAAGGTAGTGCTCCTTGCTCTCAGCAAGTTTTATTTTGTGGTGGGGTTTTTTTCATGGTTTTTTTGTTTTGGTTTGGTTTGGTTTGGTTTTGGTTTTGGTTGGTTGATTGGTTGGTTTCACTCATAGTTTTCTTGTGGTCCTTTGCTGGGCAGGAATAGATAGCATCTCATTGTAATGGAAGTTCCAGAGACTTTAGGAGGTCTTACATTGTGGATAAAAATATTTATGTCAGTTCCATAGACAAGTAAATCAAGGAGCATAAAAATGAATTTACTTGCTAAAAGTTGCAAAGCAGGTCAATAATGGATTAAAGCCTCCTTAGTCCTGTACTGAATCCATTATGAGAGATATTTTACTTAAATTGGTCATTAAGCCATCAAAATCAAAACCTAAAGGAAGTATTAAGTTTTTTTAACAGATTTTTTCCATCTTCAGCTCAAGACGGGTCCATCTGCACAGTGTGTCCTATGTCAAATTGCTTTATTTTGTATGGATGATAATTAGTATGTTTTTCTCTCTTTGCCCTTTCTTCCTTTTGGATCAGTACAGCATTTATTAATTCTAATTAGCCTTGCACTAGGATGACAAGTGTAATGAGAATCTTGAATAACATTTAGTGATAACAGAAACACAAAAATGAACTTTTGCTTGCTTGCCAGATGGAGTTTTACCAGTGTCTTACTGCTCTGACTCACAAAACAAATATGTGATTTTACATCTCCTGGGGTATGTATATACAAAAGTGCCATTGGCCGTAAATATCAGAGGAAAAGCAAGACTGAAGAAATATAGGATTTTTTTCAAAATATTTAAATGCACTTTAATTCAGACAAGCAAAATAAACTCCAAAAAGCTTCCTCATAATTGTCTTTGTGAGAAGATAATAAGGGGCAGATTAAGAGTTTTTCCCTCCCATTCTTTTCCTTATGGTATTTTTACAAGCCATCAAGTCAAGGTTGTATTAAAATGGAGTGGTTCACTATCTGTGAATAATTAACTTCGTTACAAATGCAATAACATTCTAGGTGTAATATCCTTGACTAAGTTTATAGATGATCAGTCTAAGAAATCTATTATACATATTATATTTTTATGTATATATTCTTGCACTGTTTTGGACTATATGAATATTTGTCACCCCAAGCTGCTTCATCAGCACACATGCCTTAGGACAGACAGGGCTATTTTATTTTCACAGGTTAGAATTGTGTGAAGCTACACTGAAAGAAGCCAATATTGCCAATGAAGTGCTCATACCTGCAGTGACAAGGGCTGCAGCAATGACATCTCTGTCAGGGGTTTCTTTCCGACCAGGCTGCATTTCCTGAACAATTAATTCATTGTAAATTCACGGAGTATATAGACAAAGCTTTTCATATGATTGCCATTTATCGTGGAATGATTTGGCTTGGAAGAGACCTAAGAGATCATCAACTTCCATGCCATGGGCAGGGACATTTTCACTAGACCAGGTTGCTCCAAGCCCCATCCAACCATTGAACACTTCTGAGGATGGGGCATCCACAGCTTCTCTGAGTAACCTGTTGCAGTGCCTTGCCACTCTGGCAGTGAAGAATTTCTACCTAATATTTAATCTAAACCTGCCCTCTATCATTTTAAAGCCATTTTCCCATGGCCTATCACTACATGCCTGTGTAAAATTCCCTCCAACTCTCTCATAGCCCCTTTAGGTACTGGATGGCACAAAAGGGAGGCTGATGCCTCTTTGCCAGCTGATACTTTTGACACATTTCTTTATTGTGTGGGTCTACTCTGGTCACACTGTCTGCAGAGAGACTGGTCCCTCTAACACCAGAAAAGCTACAGACAAAAACTTAAAAGATTTTTTGTCTCTATTTTACTGCGTTGCAATTCTTCTTTAAGAAATATTTCCTATTTAAGAAAGAATTGACCTATTAGGAAAAATAATATGAACAGGGATTTTTTGTTAAAATGAGTTTTAATAAAATGTTGTTGTAGCTGCATAAGATGTGATAGAGGCAGTTAAATAGGCATCCAGTGCTTTTCCATATTCCCCACGGTATATGTGACTTCTGTATGGTCTGATACAAAATGGGACCCTAGATCTTTGGAGATTAAGATAGTGGAGCCTTCAGAGCATTTAAAATGATAATAGATGCTTGCACTTTTGACATCTGATGGCTCAGTGACCCACATTTGGGGTGTATTTGTGTTAATTGTATGCCTTGGCTACTTGCACTGCAAGTAATACTATTGCTACCTACACTTTACTGAACTGATCTTGGAGCACATATCCAGGTGAGGCAATTTAATTTTAAAAGTTGGAAACCATAGGACACAGTCTTTTTACAGGCCCCTAGCACCTAGAGTCAGAGATAATTTTAAGTACTGGTTTAATGCTTCCATCACCCTCTGTTTAAAGCCATTTTCCCTTGTGAAAATGTTGCCATGTCCCCTGTGAAATGGTTGGTGCCTTCAAGAGACAGACTTCAAAATTCCAGCCCATAAGGATAACACCCCAGCATATCAGTAACTTGGTCGTCTCTCCTGTATTTTATGATGCTGTCACATTATTCTAGAGCAATCTATTTAAATCAGATGGTGCAGTGTGGACCATGACGAGCCTGAGGCTGGCAATCCACAGCAGCAGGTTATTTTTCTGTCCTAGACAGGAAGAGACTGCTAATCACTAAGGGAACAGTTCCTGCCCCTTGCCTATCACTCAGATAAATTATTCACCTCCTCTGTCTTCCCATGAGAAATAACTCTTCAGCAATAAAACAGATATTTTGAAGTTTATCTGAAGAAGTACCAATGTATCTGTTTCCAGTGAACTTCCAGAAAAGATATAATTTAGACTGCATCCTCACTTGTGGACTCTTACTCTAGGTTTTGGCAAGAATTCTGAAAACCAAGGATGTAAGCACAAGGCAAGGTATTAAATTCAATATGAGCGTATTGTTTTACATCTGGAGAAAAACATTTTTAAGAGTTGGAAATTTTTGCGAGATAGCTAAAGGTTCATTTCAATTTTCTTGTGTGGGGTTTTGGTTTTGTTTTACGGGAAGGCCATGAAATTTCACACAGTGAGCTGTATCTGTTGATATGTTCTGAGACAAATAGGACCTTTGCCACTGGTTTTAAATGCTTCTGTGCTTACTGACCTACAAAGATTTGCTGTATCTATGTTGCCTTCTTTATATCAGTATATAAAAATATACTAGTATTTAAGAATGAATGCAATTTTTCAAAATCTAATTTATGAGCCTTTAAAACTGTAAAGCAAAATCTATGATCTGCATTCATTTTTCAGAGCTACAATGACTACAGATGGTGCAAGGCATTGATGAATCAATCCCTTATTTTTTAATGCTACAAAATATAGTCAGATGCTCTATGTAAAAGTGAAGAAAAAGCTTAGTGAGAAAGAAACCCTGAAAGTCTATAAAACATGCAGTAGAATGAATATGAAATTGATACAGGTCTATTTGTGACGTGGGATATGTATTTTCACATATTTGAATGAAAATTTGTATCACCAGAAGCTTTTCTAGATTTGTTTAAAAGGACGTAAAATGTCAGGTGCACAAAATACAAAGGTATGGATAAGAACCTAAGTGCCTCTTCTTCATTTCCTATCATTTACCTCGACACAGAACTTTTGTTTGAGTGTACAATAGCACTTATAATTTTCTTTTGCTATTAAGCATCGTACCAAAGCTTTTACAGATTTAGCAACACCTGAGTAGCAGTTGCTCTCTTGTTAAATGCTTTACAATGAAAAGAGCTGGGTGAGAATAAGACACCTGCTTAGGAGTGAGAAAAAGCAAAAGGCAGGAAGCGTAAAAAAGGAAGTCCTGTGTTGAAAAGTGATTTTAATGAGTATGTGACTGACTTGGAAGAGAGAGCTTGACGCTTTTTTCTAATGCCATGTGATGAACATCAGAAAACTGTTTGTGGCAGAATTAAAATTCACTGTTATAGGTTGGACTTCCTTCCATTCTGGTCCATGACAGGTGGCCAAAATTCTGATAGATAAGCCACAGGACCATAAATATTCAGAAGCTCAGGCATACTTGAGAAAAGGAGATAAAAAATTTTGTGCTTTCTTGAGGCCCTTTATGTAAAAAAACATCTATCATGAAAAAGAGCAGTTTTAATATTACAGATTTTCTGTTTCTGGAAGGAAAAAGAAAATATAGAAAGCAGGTAAGATGTGCAGTATAGTCAAATTTTAGCTTTTTCAGTTGTAAAGTCAAAGACTTGCCATGGTCAGTGGTGAAATAGAGCTGGATCCTGATGTAATTGACAATCGTACCAAAAAAAAGAAGAAAAAAGAAAAAAAAAAGCATGCCAATAGCTAAATATTCTACTTAGCATTTTACTGGTGGCCATAGATGAAACAAAAGAGGAGATTAATGATTTCTTTTTTTTCCAAAACTAGTTTGAAATACTGGAATACCACAATAACATTGCACCAGCTGTTGGCAGTAACCGGTGTGAAGTGCTTGGGCAATGTTAACACCTAATGTAAAGATGACATGTAGATTATAATTTAGATTTCTGATTTCCATTTAAAAAAACCTGATAGGCTGCAATTAAGTTTTTTCCTTTCAAGTTATATTGTATTTAGGATACTAGAATAGGAATCATTGCCTTTTCATCTGCATATAGACAAGGCTGTCATAGGAGAAAAAAAAAAAAATATTGGGGAACCCACTGCCACTCCCCTGTGTGGACTGTGCCACCCCCCAATGGGTTGAAAGAAGAGTTTCAATCTCAAGGCATTTACTGTGTTACTTGGGTGATTTGATGGACTGTGCAAGTCAAATGTGTCTCTCCTCTCTGGAAGAGATAACTAAGGCTGTCTTTGGAGCAACTTGAACCTTTGAGACTTCAAATATGAGGTAAACCAGAGGGACTTCGAAGTTGATTCAAAGTACAGTTTTATGTCTGCACATTAAAAAGTGCAGACTCCAAAGAATGTTGGAGAAAAATAGTTGTCGCCCCTCCTTCTCTCACCTTATATAGTGGAGGAATACAGATTTTTCACCCATTTAACAGTACAATAATTTCAATTTTACAGGAACTTTTTTCTATTTTTCCCCTTGTAGTGACAAATCTATTACTCATCGTGATCATTCCTACTTGGTCACAGACCCTTTTTACTCCTGCTTCAGCTCTAACAAGTCAGCCTACACACAGGGTTGGTTTTTCCTTCATACATGGTAGGAATTCAGAGAATGAATAATTGGCTTCCACGAAGCAATCTCCTTTAGTCACCTGTATCCCCCTATCCCTGTGCAGGATTCTGAGGTGTGTCAGGCAGGCACCAGTTTCTGTAGAGAATTGCTGTGAAGGAATCTGCAATTCAATACAAAGAATGGTATGCAATGGTATAATACAACAGCCAGAAGTTTAGAGAGGAGTAAGTGTCAAACTGGCAACATAGGTGGTTTTTTTTTTTTTTTTCCAAAATTAATGATCTCAGGTGACTATTGGACTTTTGTAGTAAAATAAACTCTAACAGACCCCACTTTGTTTTCTGAATCCCTTCGATTAAATGATTAAGCCTGTTTTAAAGCAGTCTGCCATCAACAGGTAACAAGTCATGAATGCTTTTACCTCTGAGAGTCAGGTAAGTATCCTACCTGATCCTACAGGTCAGATGTTTACCCTTAATAAAAAATTGTACCCCAAGATGCTGCAGAATTTTCCTTCAGGTGTCAAGACAAAGGAACTTAGTGGAAACTTTTCATCCATAGTCTGGAAAGCAATGCAGCATAATTGGTTTATGAAGGATAGTCTGAACTCATGAACACAGAAATGAGTGGAAGATGTCCCCTAAGGTCTAAAGACAATGTACAGCTCTCTGGTGAGAGGTTGTGCTTCAGGCAGAATTTCCATGACATTTGCAGTATTCAGTCTGAGTTGCTACTGTACAAAAAGATGACGACGACAGTTATGAGTTATCATGTGAAGGTGGTCAATACCAGTACATTTTACTGCCCACTGTCAAAAGAGGGGCTTGGATGCTCTTTGGAGACCTGATTTTACTCCAGGAGATCAATTGGCTCTCTTTATTTGAAATAAAAGGATATTGCTTGAAAAGTGCCTGAGGCATCACAGACTTCCAAGAGAGAATGGAAAACACAGTTGTTCCACGTTCAGTGTGTGCAGTTGCTCTCCAGCTACAAAGTATGAAGAAGGAAAAAAATATCCACTGTATTCAGTGAGTTCAGCAGGTATTAGGAAATGTATTCCATGAATGTTATTACACCATGTCTGGAATGAAATGTACCATAGCTGTGACTGCCAGATCAGAAATTCAAACAGCTGCAAACCCTCATCAGTCAGTAGTAATGGTTAACAAAGAAAAGAAATCTAGGGTTAGGATTTTTCTTAAATTGATATTGATGGTATTATAGTGCTATTTGTAACCTAGGCTGCCTCTGGAACACAGATTTCAGCTCTGTTTATTTTATTCCAAAAAAGACTATAGGGAAAATAGAAGGGGTTCAGAGACTGGCAATAAGAATGCTTAGAGAAGTGGAAAAACTACCATATGAAGTAAGATTGAAAAGACAGCAGCAGTTTACTTCAGAATAGAGATGAACAAGATGAGATGTAAAAAATAACCAAGTAAAAAAGACTGTGTGTAAAAATGAATTTAGAGAGAAGCTAGTGCAGGCTTCATACTTAACTTCTGACATAATATCAGAGGAAGGCAGTATTCAGAGAATTGAAAGACAGCAAATCTAAAATCAAGAGAAGGAATTATTTTTTCAGCCAACAATAAGCTAACAAAGGTCATTGCCACAACATATTGGAGTCAAGAGCTCAGTTGGATTAGAAAAGGAAATGGATGTTTATATAGATTAAAACAATGGTCAGAGTTACTAGGGTTTTAAAAATAATCAGGGATCTAGAAATGATATAACTTCTCATGATTCAGGCAAAAGACAATTGTAGGAGCAAGGAGTATTATTTTTTATAGAAAGGATACCTTTTAGCTATGAGGGTTCTTTAATTTTACCCTGGAGTGTCAGAGGTCACCTTTGGGGAGGCCGGAGGTCAGGAAGGGTGTCTAGTGTTTCCTAAGAACATTCTAAAGCTTAGTTTCAAAAGGGGATGTTGGAAAATACTTGTTCTGCTGTCTGAATTACTAGTCTGGAATGCTCAAAAATATATAGCTGACACACAAGAATTTTATTTATCTATCTATATATAGATGTGTATGTATATATATATATATATACACATATACATACACACACGTGTGTATATATATATATATACATATATATATACAAGTGTATATATATATATATATATACACACTTATTTTTAATCTAGTTGAAGCAAAACCAGATATGGATATAACAGGAGTGTATACCCAAAAAAATGGTTGGAATGGGTATCAAATGCATGAGGAAACTCTAAGGTCAATCAACAAAAACTGGAAAGCAACATGCTGGAATATGTTTTGGCTTTACTATTTTATGTCTCATGTGTTCCCAACGAACAGATGCATTGTTCCTAATTCTCTCCTAACGTTGTGATGTTTTGATCCTTGTCACAATGTCCTGATTGAAAGGAGCCTGTGTGTTTATTCTGGTTTTAAGACCACGTGTGTCTTTGCAGCTTCAAAGGTTTCAGACTTCAATTGGATAAGGAAGTGATAAATTTGCCACCCGTATTAGTTATTTAAAACCAATTATAACAAGAAAAACTCCCCAACAAATACTTATTACATTAAGAAACTAGATTTTATTCCAAGCCACACAAAAATTTTCTCTAAGTCTAGGGACTCAATTATTTTTATACTTTTGGATAGCTTGGTCATCAAGATGAAGATTTGAAGGCAAAAGTTAACAGAGCAGGTGTATGAAGACCAATAGCATTTATACTTCAGCTTCCTATGAACATTATCCTACTGAAGACCTATCTCTATAGCTGTACATATATTATGAGTGAATTTATAATGTTTTAACAACTCAGGACTTGAACTCCTGTGGTTTTCAAAGCTATTTCACTTCTCCTGTCACAGAATAGAATCTTACTCAGGAATCTGTAGAACAATATATCTTCACTCAAAAAGAGATTCCATGAAAGAATCAAAACTGTGTGGTTCAATGGATCAAATAAATAATCAGAAAATCAAAATTACTGAATCTGATAACCCAGATGTTCTGTTTGTACTCTCCTGATTACTTTATTCCCTTACTAGATTAGAAGCAATGCCCAATTTACCCCTTAATCTTCATGAAGGCTCTCTCCCAGAGGACTGGTTTTTAAGTCAAAATTTATTTTCTCAAATTCCCTGCTTTATTTTGGGGGTCTTATGATAACTGTGGAAGCAAACTCCTCACTAACTAAGCAAAAGCTGCCTTTGGTCTTGGTTTTAAAGGCAAGCAGATATGTCTCTTCTCAATTCTTACAGGCAAGGCCATTATGCCCTGAGTCCCTACTTTTACAAAGTAATCTTCACTATTTTAGAACCAATTAGTGTTTTAAATTAAGGTTCTGCATACTTCCTTTAATAGCACTGGTTACTGAGCCATCTATTAGGAAGACTCTTAACCTAGTAGATAAACAGTGAAAATTTCATTAATGCTGTTGCTAGCTAACTGATTTTCATTAATAACAGGAAAAGGGCTGATTTAGCATTCCAGTTAGTGCATTATTGATACTAATTTTTTGTCTTAATTAAAACACAACTCTGTTTTCTGCAAAATACTTTGAGTCATCGGAGAGCTCCCTTCTTCACCATAAAGGATGGTTTTCTTTGGGTGTTAGCTGGAACACAGCAGTCACGGGTGCTTACTTTGACATGAGGCTGCTGGTCTGAAGTTTTTGGGTGTGTTTGGTAATGGGTATATTTAAATCATAAGCTTTTGTTTCTTTGGGAGCCAAATTTTTAAATTTCTGAAGTTACAGCACCTCAGGAACCTGATTTCTGATTATCAGAGCCCCTCTTGATGATAGTTATTCCTAGAATTCCCCAAAAGTTGTTATATTCTATCTCTCTTTGCTCCAGATGGGACACTGAAAGTTCTCAAGATTAGAAATACTTCAGCCTAAGAGCAGTAAATTAAAAATAAAATCTCTGAGTATAACAGCTTGTATGATGTATAGAAAGAGGGACATTGCAAATAATAAAAAAAAAAAACCACAACAAAACTACCAGAGAGTTATTTATATTTTATGTTATTATCGAAAGTTAAAAGTAGTGCAAACAATACAACTTTCATTCTGCAAGTAATCATGCAAAATTTAGTGGCCTGCACTATGTACACAAGTGGAGTTTTGATGGAATCACAAAGACAAACCCTGGTTTAAGCTCTGAACCACATAGGAAAATAAAAATTGCACATGCTAGTGAGCTCCTTTGTGTGCTTCCATCATTTCAGGGCTCATCAGGGGCCATTTTTTAACACTGAAGTCTATTGGCTTACTTTGTTTCTATTCAATTCATGGCACAGATTTGAGTGCCGTTTAGAAGTAACAAAGATGTATTCTTATGTTTAATAATTTATAATCTATTATTTTCTAGCCTTCCCTTTTACTGAAATTAACTCCTCACAGCCATTTTTCATGAATTATCATTTTCTGCGTGTTGTTTTGAAATTCTATTGTCAATCTATCCCTGATGGAAAATTATAAATAGTTAGGAAATGATTGGCAGCATGCGTAAGCATCACCTACCTTCTCCACTAATTAAATAGCTTTGTTCTGACCTGCTTTTTCTTTGGTTAGAACAGCAGGGTGGCTTCAGAACAAAAAAATAATGAACTTCAAACCATTGCATGTGAACAGTACAGACAGCTAAAGCCACAACTTGGGACTAAAATTTAACTGTAGTATGTCTGTGCATCTTTTCCTGGAATAAAAAAATTACAAAAAAAAAAAAGACTTAGGTTAAGTCCTACCTTTTGTTTTAGTTTTTTGGGTATCTTTATGTTTTGTTTTGGTTTTTTGGGGTTTTTTTTTAAAGAATTCCAAGTCCATTGACTGTGGTTTTGGTGGCTATGCTACCAAAATTGAAGGATTAGCAGAAAAGCTAAGGCAAAGCAGCATCTCTCAGTTTAAAATGAAAAATGCAGCTGAGCAAAGGGTTCATTAATATTGCCTATAGAGTCTACATTATTTAAGAGAATGTTCCTGAAAACAATTCTGCCAATGTACATTAAAAAAAAAATTTGTGGCAATTTTTTTAAGACTCTAATATTCACCTTAAGTAGTGAACCAGTGAAAATTGTGAGTAAATCCTGTATCAACCATTATTTCTCATGGGTATGCAATAGCTGGTAAGTACAAAATATATCAGGCCAACAGTTTCTATGTCAAAAGATGATTTTACTAATTTTGCTCCTGATTTTCAATCAAATAATTTATTCTCCTTGTTTACTGAGAGCACACACTATGCCAACCAGAAGTAAATTAATTCAATTCATTTGATGTTGGAATAATTCAGATTTCTTGCAATTTTGTTGCTTGCATCCTGCTTGCTTAAGTGCTCTTTTGAAGCTTAATGGAGACACTTTGCCATTTTAATTACTAATATCTAATCATGTTTTATTCACATGCAGAATTTTCTCTCAGTAAATGTTTCTCTACTTAGTAAATAATATAATTAATTTACTAATAAGTGGATCTAGAAATGCAGGGGAATTTTCTTTCCTTGTTACTTAAAATCCCATTTCCAGCCCCCATTCCATGTATATCCGTTGTTTTCCACCACTGAAATTTGTGAATTCTTTTCAACTTTTCCAAAATGCAGGATGTACTAGCAAGATGAGACAATGGGAAAGATAGCATTGAAAAATATATTTGATACAGCAGTTGTTAATGTGTGAGTGAGACGGAGATAGCAAGATTACAAATAAGGTGAAGGATGGTCATGATATTTCAGTGTTAGTGTCATGGTAAAGGCCATTATATATATTTTTGTTAGCTCTAACATGGGCTTAGTAAGCATCTGTGCCAGTGGGAAAACCAAGTCGCATTTCCCAGTTGTTCTAGGATGGATGAAAAAATCTCCCCTGGAACCTGAAAATGTCCCTTATTAAAACTTCTTCAGCCACTTTTCTGCCATGAGTAGGATCATTTGTGTCAAACCAGTATTTTGGGGAGGAACAAAATGGTTTTATTGGAAAGCTTCTATCTCTAGAACTCAATTTAAACCAGATATATTTTAGCCTCAAATAAAGCGGACAGCTACATATATTTCTCGTCTAAAGCATCCGACAAATATCTAATTAATCCCCTGAACAGTCTTCTCACTGTAGGTAAAAATAGTCTTGTTTCACAAGAGGAGAGAGGAGGAACACGGGGATTATACGATTCACTGAAGGTCACGCGCAGAGCCCGTGTCAGAGCCAGCAGCGCAAGCCTTTGTTTTGTAATCCATTATCACCATCACAAGCCCAGCTTCTCTTCATCACTACTCAAAGGCTGGAAAAGATGTGCTAAGGAAAAATCTAATTTTCTTAGCCTTTTTTCTTTTTTTTTTTTTTTCCAAATTTCCATCTGTAAGAAGTTAATGAATCACTTGGATTATGCGGCTCCATAGATGAGCTTTATAGAGGATTCAGAAGCTGTTTGCAGAGCCTATTGTCAAACAGTGCCTTGAGAGCTGTGTCCTACCATGCCCTACCCAGCATTTCTGATGTGCTCTCCCTGGCCCAGAACTATGGCCATTCCTAATTACTGTGGGTTTGTGATAGCAGGTTTTAAATATTAAAACGCCTTCACTCAGCTTGGACTTCAAAATTGGTTGAGAAATGGTAATTTTACAAACCAGTGTCTCTGAAAAACAGACCATATTTATGTATTTAAGCACAGTCTGATAGAAGCAGGAAAAACCCCACATTAGCCACATACTTATAATCCTTAATCCCTTATATAATTTAAAGTACTAGGTGAAAAATGAGGTTTGATCCTGCTTGTTCCATCTTATAATGATACCTAGAAATGTTTCTCTGGTTTGGTGGAGTAAAGATGTGTACCCTCTATGGCTTTCTGTGAGTATTAGAATGGAAAAAATATAAAAAGCTATCTTTAAAATGTACTGCAGGCTTAGTTTTATTCTTTAAAAGAAATTATTTATTCAATATCCTTTTAGTTCCACTGGATTCAAGTCTCACACAATTGACAACTTTGGAGGCTAATTAAGTTGCAGTCAGGGGCTATTTTAACTTGTCTTAATGTCTCTGATTACACGGAACATATTTGTAGAGTAAAGCATATTTCTGATTTAAAGGGTGTAATGGAACAAATAGGTATTATATAGTATTCCTCCTCAAGGTAAACTGGAATGGATAATTTAATTTCCAAGGCGACAAATTATCTTATCATGAGTGAACAGGCAATTTCTTCCCTGCAATAAACTAAGGAGGTACAGACATCTCTAACTAGATGAAATCATTATCCTTTTTAAAGCAGAAGCATTGAATAGAAGTAATTTTCTCAGCCTTAGTTTCAGAATAGAATGTAGCTCCTGTAAACACTGTACACTGTGGTCTTAGGTAAGAGCAACAAATTTAACCCTTTCAGTGAGAAATTACAAAGATAACTAAATGAAAAAAAAATGAAATTCCATATACTCGTATAACAAAATTAAAAATCCAGTGGAAGGTAGAAATAGTTAAGAAAACAAAAGTAATATATCCATCATGTCTATGAAAGTTCACAGAGATCAGAGTAATTTGTATGATTCTTAGTGGAAAAGAAAAAAACTGATTTTTGCAGAACAGCAATAAATATGTTACTAGGTTGTGTATTTCCATGTGAAGTATGAAGGTGCAATGATGCATATGCCAGTTAACTCTCCTCTGGTTCTTTGCAGTTCATTCCATGTTACAGTAGTAATGCATGTGCACACATGTACACACATGCACAGGTTTATAAGCTGCCCTGCTCTGCTTGCTACTTGGAACAAAAAATGAGACTTTCATAAGTATGTCCACTGACTTGGGCCAAACCTAAAAATGAAAATAAGTTTTCCCACATTCTGAGAAAATTACAATTTTAAAACAATTCTTACACAATTTTAACGTTATTTGCCTTTTTGGGGCAAATAACACAAATTTCATGCCCTTTGTACCTTTTTTTTTTTTCCCCCAGAAGTGATTCCTAGTTAGAAATTTAATTTTTAAAGAGGTCAGGTCAATGTCTGCCTTGCCAGAAGCATTGGTATCTTCCAGCCTTTTGGGAAACAGGGCCAAAGCTGAGAATTATTTCAACAGTTTGTTTTTTTTTTTCTTTCCTTCACTTGTACAAAGAAATGGGAGATATTTCCTTGTCTTTAGAGGAATGTTTTTGGATTTTTTTGGAACATATTCTTGACTATCTTGCCAGTATTGTCCCTGTAGGCGTTGAAGCCATTGCTGTATGTTGACTTCCATGGTCTTTATCATCTCACTGTTAGACACAAAGAGACAAGAAATGGGCAGGGTTTCTACCCAGCACTCCCAGCATTAGGGGCCCAGATTTGCTGGTTTAGACATGAAACTTACCCAAGTGCTTTCTAGATCAGATTTTTCCCCTAGCTCAACTTTTTTTTCCTAGAAAGCTACTTCCTGCTAGTGTTGTGTTTTCCCTCCCTCTCCCCAAAAGCAAATGAGGAATCAGTAGAACAAGTGTCCTGAATCCCTCCTTGGTTTGGTACTGAGAGATGAGGCATCACCCCCATATTTAGGTAAAGTAGTATTTCTGAGCAGTATCAACTCATCAACAAATCATTCTTATCATCTTAAAGTGGTCTTTCTGCTTAAGAATATGTTCATTTTGTTTGATGTTATCAAAATATTTTCAGAACACTTGGAATCTTCAGATGCATTTAGTTGTTTATATATCTGTCACCTATTTGGGTAAAACTGTTAAAAGAAAGTATAGATAGTGTTCTTGGGATTACAGGGCATTTGCTTTAATGTACATATCATGACATAACTAATATTACAATATATAAACAGATATGCGTGAATTAATAGTGTTCTCATCTAATTTTTTTTCTTAAAATGGACACTGCATTTAATTTTTTTTTTCCTTGCAATATATTTACAGGGTGTAAATAACATCAAAATAAGAAACGTTAATGTGAAACCCAGAAATCTGTTCTTACACGGCCAGTGTATCATGTTGATAAACCTTAATCACATTGGTCATGTTGAAGGCCATGGGTGATGGAACTGCCTTGGAAAGAAAGAGGTTTCTTAAAAGCAGTGTTGTAGCAAGCATAAGAAAACATACAGAAACCATCCCCCAAAGACTAACATGTCCAAGCAGTTTGAAAGTATACTTTTTATACTCTGCCATCTCTGGGTTGTTGCAACTTCTATAAACCTTTCTGCACTTTGAATTGAGTTGTGAACAGTTGTTGACTTCATGTTGCCATCTCTGAAAGGTTCTCTGGGTTTATATGATTGATGCAGCAATGTTGTTTTTTTTTTTTTCTGAAAGCAATTTGAGATACCTTAGAGATGAAAGACTTCTATATAAAGCCTCATTTTGTAGTCTGTTTCTTCCTCATAACTCAAGCCATTTCCCAAAAGTAACAGATCTTGTCATTTCCAACCATAACTTAACATACTCTAAATTTCAGGAATAAAGAATTTATATTTAATTAGAGAGACCACTATGTCCAGCGATCTCCTGTAGGCTGGCAAACACATTCGCTGAACGAGTAAAGAGATTGTTTTCTTGATAAATTAAATTTGACTTTTGTAGCAAGCTCTTTTTACTTAAAATGCCAGTGTTCTCTCCCTCCATTTTTTTTTCAGATCCGAAATGAAAGGTAACCCATTTGTTACAAAGTTCTCTAAAGATACGACTTTGTGTAAAAGCTAAAAATCTTTGCATTAGAGTTAGGCTTTTACTGCGACAAGTGAGAAATATGTGCTACCATTGGATTGGGAAATGATGGTGAACACCACCAAAATTACATTGGCACCCACTAATTCTGGCAAAATTCATGTCCAACAGTATCTTTGCTTAGGGCTCTATTACCTTCTGTCCTCAGAACTCTAATACATCCTTAATGTACATCAGGTTTGAAGGGCAGATATTTTCATAAAGCACAGAGATCTTTAAAGCTTTTCTGCCTTTTCTTTCCACAACCAAAAATGCATTTCTCTTGTAGATTCATGATGACATTTTTCCTGAAAGATGACATATTGGTTTTGGATAGTGATTTACATAAAAATGAAAAAAAGGTGCAGCGTAAAGCTAAAATGAGGAGAAGTTGTTTTTTTTTTTAAACCTCTGTGTCTCTGAGGAGAAAACAGTGGCATTGACTGATGCAATTCTGTGAGCATTCTGCACAATTCTTTTTTTTATTACTTTTAAAAAAAATTCTTTTCTTCATTAAAAAATGAAAAAAATATCAGAATAAACAAGATCTATATGCTGCAAAAACCCACTGATGAATTGGCACTACTATAAAGTTTCTTCTATGCAAGTGAAACATCACATCATCTTTTAACCATAATAGTGGCCTAAAGTTCATGTTTATTGAAATTCTGGTGATGCATTGTTCTACTTTGGACTGGGACAGACTACACTTAACCACTAATGCAAGAAGAAACACTGTGGAGATTTGGATCAAGAGAAATAAAGACCAGCATTGATCACTATTGGTAAGTAGTTTCATGTAGGTCTTTGTTTAAGTATTTTATAAGTTATCTACATTTAATCATTTTGGCTGGAAACCAACATGCTGAAAAATTACAGAGATCAGTCAGTCAAACCAGCAAGTTAGGAAATTTTACCTTGCAAAAAATGAAGCTTGCAGGTTATGAAAGTACTCAAGGTGACTTTTAAAAAATGTTGTGGTGATTACAAGGCAAAAAAGAAAAATGTCTTTTCAAACATCCAAGTGGATGAATTTTTGAAATATTTGTTGTTTGACTATTTGTTTTAAATCATTTTAAAGGATGAAAAAGACAATCTTTAACAATATTGAGATGCATTTTTATGAGTTAAATCAGCTTATTTTTATTTTGGGCATGAAACAAGCTGAGGAAGTAGGGGAAAAAAAGGGCTGACCTGGAAAAGAGGGGGTTTTAACCTTAATAAGAAACAGCAGCCATTTCAGTTAACAATAAACTGTATTTGCCTTCAAAAGTTGAATTATTTTGTTGTTACTGTGTTGTCAAGGAAAGCTGGGTAAATTAGACTCTATCCTTTCATCTGTCATAGATTCCCTGGGAAATGCTGAATCAGACAGAGATACAAAGGCTTTTCCCCTGCCTTGGAGACCTGACACCTCTGTGGGAGGATGGCTGAGTACTGCAGTCAGTGTCCAGGAGAACTGGATTTGTGACCTCTGGATATAAAATGGTAATGCATGCTGCAAGAAATTATCCTATTTCATTGATTTTGGGCACACATAATTAGTATCAGCATTTTTACATTAATCTTTTTTGCCCAGTAGCTCCTTGTTTTTAAAGTGGTTGCAGTGATTACAGCTGGTGTCTGTGTTGGTGGGTTTCATTCCCAAAGCAACTTCAGCAAGCTCCTGAGCTCTCCAATGCCAGGTCCAGCCCAGATCCCGGAGCCTGGCTTCCTGCCAGGCAGGCTGTCACCAAAATGAGCCACCTCTGGGTTCCCCCTGCCTGCACTTCAGGTTACTTACAAACAAACAATCAAACAAACAAACAAATCCCTTCACATCACCCTAGGGTAGGTAAGAAATCTTCTGGAGCTGGTGTCTGCTTCTCCAAGCTCTCCAAGAAGATGAGGAAATGCTCCAGGTGTTGAAGTCTCTCCAGAGTCTGTGAGTGTACGATGCATAGCCCCGTTCCTCTGAAACTGAGGCATTATGCAGATACTTTTAAAGGATTTTATTATCTGTTTCTGTATTTCCCTCCTTTCAACATTTGCCTTGACCAGTTTTTGAGCACTTTTTTTCCAGATATACAAACTTCCTACAGGACAGGTATTGCCCCATATCATTAATAAATGTTGTTGGAAGAATAGCACACATTCATGTTGTTGAAGCAGTTAAATGCTACAGAATAAGGAATTTACCATCCTTATTCCTGTAATAGTTCAGGATATGAAAAACAGTATTGAATAGAAAAAAATAAAATGGAAGGGCTTCTCCGGGTACGCACCATCCTGTGCTGAAGGAGAGGGCTCCTGTAGGAGAATGCAAGTGGAGCCCAAAACTGAAATCCATATGCACGTGTTAGTAGAGATGGGAATATGTTTATGTGAAATTTCAATTCTGATATTTCCTGTCTCGTAGCATGTTGATTTTTTTTCTCAACAGTGAAAAGTTTGTAAAGTGTTTAGAATAAGAACTTGCTAAAGTGTGTGGGCAGGAGGCTGTGCCCCTGTAATAGGTGTGCAGAGAATCCAATCTGGATAATTATAAGTCCACATAATTTAAGGTTAATAGTTATTATTTACCCAGTGAGGTTTCAATGAATTTTTAACGAAGGTCATTGATGCTCAGTTTATCAAGCAGGTTAGCTGTGTTCCTGCCAAAAGGGTGAAGATCATAAGCAGTTCTAACATTGATTACCAGGACCACGGGGCCTCATTTGTTTGCTTTACTTGATATGCATCATGTGAACAATGCAAATAAAGACTTCATTTTCAGTATCTGTGTATCTGTGAATTTTCTGACATCATACATCTTGGTGGTCTTTATTAATTTATATAATTCCACTAGCGGAGTTTCACCAAGAGCAACTGAAAGGTTCTAATTATTTTGCACCAGATTTTTATCATATTCTGTGCTCATGTAATTACCTCAGATTTACTCCTCTGTAATTGAGATCATAATTTGACCCAATATGTTAATGACTTTAAAGTAAGATGAAAAATAATGAAACCATTTAATGAATATTTTCAAATAGTCACCTACTTACTCATACACTCAGGCAAAAGGGTGTCTGATTTGTTTGATACTGATGTACTGAATGTCCATGGGCAAAAGTCAGCTTTTGCATCCCTACCTGCAGTCAGAAAGGATCCTTCATAGAGAGATAAAATGTGGAAGAGAGGAATAAGCAGATTCTTGTTGGCGATAATGAAATCAAAATTCAGACTGGAATAGAAATTTGGTAGCTGAAATTTATTTCAAGCAAAATAAAGCTGCCTGATCCCACCAGTTCACAAGTGACAGCAATGGGCAAAAGTAGGCAAGATTACCCTGGGGGATAAAGGGACATTAGACACATATACACTCTTTGGATGTACAGGTGCTGAAATACCTGCTATCCGTTCCAGGTGTTAAAAATTATCCAGTTCTAGTGGGTAATCCTAACCATCAGTGACAGCAATGCAGTTCACAGGCAAAATTCTGTAACCTGCCTAGTGCAGCAAAAGACAAAGGCCTTAGACTAGCAAACTGCCACTTTCTTCCACCTTCAGAGAGGTGAAATTAGTTTCAAATTCTGGTCCCTGCTCTTTGGATTTTTTTTTTCCTTTTTTTTCCTTTTTTTTTTAATTTTTTCAATATAAAAAATAATTTGGAAAGGAAGAAAGTAGAATTTCAGAATTTTCCTTTCTATCCTAATAATCTAGTGTTACCATTAGTTATGTCACTTTTTTGTTCTCCTTTTCCACCAGGAATATTGCACTCAAGGGAGAAGAACCTCTGTTTTTAGTCCAAATAGACCACTTATTTGTATCTCCTACTAAACTGGAAAAAAAAATAGATTAGAGGTGGTCTTGAGGCAGTGTTTGTGTACAGGTGTCACATCTGCTGCTCTTTTTTTAGGGAGCTTAAACATCTACCTCTTGAGGATGTTTGAAAGTCTTTGTTTCAAGAAAGCATAAGTTAATTATGTGTGAAAATACTGAAATTGTGATGGATGTGATGGATTACGTGCTTTATATTAAACTAACTTGTCAGATTCTTTATAAATAAGACAATAGTTATGAATTTTGAACAAAATAATGAGGTAACTACTCAATTTTGAAACCCATATATTGAAGTATAGTTATTAAGGAGTAAGGTATTGGGTGACAAATTCAGACTTCAGCTCCAGCCATCTAGTCCTGCTCTTGATGTCAAGGTGTTGTTTCAATTCTGTTGTGTCCTGTCAGAGTCACACAGAAAGAAATTATTTTTCTGAATTGAGAACTGAACCTGGGATTATTATAGCCTCTGACACAGGCCTTCTCCAAAGATTGTGGATTCTGTTGCCCTTCTGCTCCCATATGCCTCCTGATGCCCTAGAGAAAACAGAATTTTTGTGTTTTCTTCTTATTATTTGCTATTCATCATTGTGTGTGTGTGTGTGTGTTGTGATGTTTGGAATTACATTTAGAATGAGTTCAGAGGTTGGTAGTCCTTTTCAGGAAACCACAATATAGTTTTTCCAGAAAAGTTCCTGCTGTTTTCTTTCACTTTGCTTCCTTTTGCCCTATAGCCATGCACTCTCTGTTATGGCTCAACAAGAATGGGTACTTTGGATAGCTCAGTGAATTAAATCAATTTTTTTCTTTAACACAAATATCCTTTAGAATCACAGAATCACATTTGTGGTTTATTGTGTTGCTCCGACAAGACTGGATTACAAATCTACAAATCTCAGTAGCTGGGTAACGGAAGCGTTTGGGAAATGTCCAGCAACTTAAAATCCTCCAATTCAATAGATTACAAATTAGAGGACAGAATAAAAAAGAATCATGTTGATCAATCTCGGCAAAGATTGGTGCTGAATCTCTGTTGCTTTATTACTCCCACAGGACCATTTCACAAGGCATTACTCAGGGTGATCTATTCTTTGAAACAACAGGGCTCATCCCTTAGCCTTAACAATTTAACAAAGTCAAAAAGGGAGTCTGAGGTGGATCACCATTATCCTCACTGGGCTGTTTCCTTCAGCTTTCTTACATCTCCCATTCTTCTTCTACTATGTGAGGCCCTGTGATTAAATTGCAGGCTTGAGAGTCTGACAATCCGTGCTGCATTCACATTTCTGCCACAAAGTTGACATTGCTGGATGCATGGCTTAGCTCATGGACATTTTTTCCTATAAATATGTGAACATTACGATGTTTGCAATTGCATATCTAAATTATGCACATAGACATAACAGTGACCATACATGTAAATGAGATATTTGCAGATGCAAATAGCTACTTATGCACATAACAGGCCAACAGAAACACACAGTTGTTGTAATTATACTCATAAAATATATGAATGAATGAACAGGCACGTTATGAAAATCAGACTGCTGGCCAAAAAGGTACTATTAATACTGCTATCCGTCATGAGGCATGGCTTATTACTATTTGTAATGAGCTTTAACATTATTAAATGGGAGGAGCTAAAGATCAGAATTTTTTTTTTTATCTGTGCCTGGAGAGTTAATTTATTTCATAGATTCCTCTGTTTAGATGATCTTGATAATCTACTAGATTTTGCTTTGTTCACACTTGCAGAATTTTGTATCACAGGGCTGGAGAACCTGGGTATATGTGCATTATTCTCCTACAGTCTTCAAAAAGGAAAACAAGAGTGTGGAAATGAAATGCAGTTACTCTTTCAGTGTTTTCAAAACCTTCCCTGAGCCACGCTGTGCTCCAGCAGGCAGGATGTGCCCGGATGTGAAGGATATTTTTTTTGTTTTGCACCTTCACAGCCATCCTTCAGGTGCTTCGTGTGCAGCCTAGTGGACACGATAAAGTAGCAACAGGGGAGCAAGCAGAGCCAAAAGCAGGATGTCAGAAAGAGCTCTTTAAAGTCAGTGTTCAGGTGGCTGAAAAATTGAATATCCTCTTTGGAGTTTGTCTTTCAGGAAAGAACCCAAACCAGAGCACTCTGCCTGGGAAACCATGAAGCACTGCCAAATGCTGTGTCTAATTGCATAAGGGAGACCTGTCTACCCAAAGAGAGTGTCAGTTCAGGGGATTTAAACCATCTCTGTGCCCAGCTGTGTATTCTAAACAAGTACAATTCATGGGGCAGAACCTCCAGAATATCATTCTTCTCCCAGCCCATGAGCTGCTGTGTCCTACCAGGGAGTGATTGAGGATTGGTTATGGCTCGCTTGCTTCCATTGGGCCCATTTCTTTCAACAGTTGCAATGAAAAACTAAATATTTCCTTTATCACATGTTCATTCAATAATGTCAAATTACAAGCAAATGTAAAAGCAATTATCCAGGAGAAAATAAGGTAGCTGAAACATAAATATTCGCTTAATATCATGAATTTTTAATGATGTATTCTCAATTCTTTTGGATTAGGGCTGTATTTCTGGACAGATCTGCAGACCTGCTGCTACAGCCTATCTATCTGGCCTGCTGACTGCTCGTGCTGGAGGAGGTGGGAAATATTTTAGCATCTCTCTGTATGGAAATGGTGTGACAGAGGAATGTGTGCTTGGGTCTTTCCTAAGAGAAACTGAGGTTCACCCAAATTGTTACAAATACAGCAGTTTTTTTCCCAGGAACCATAATACAAATATACCTGTAATGATTTCCTCAATTACTAATACCAGCAGGACTTGTTTTGCATTGAATGATTTGGAAACTTCCAGAGGGCATGTCTTTGTTTTGGATTTAAATGTTTGTAGCTAGAAGTCTGTGAGAAGCAATAGTTCACTTCTGTCCTAATTAGTTTAGCTCAAGAGTAATAAACATCAATTTTCTAAATTAAGAAATAAATATTTGAAAACTAGAAATAATTATTTTTATATAAATAAATATCAGTTTCCCTAAATTCTTTTTTAATGGAAAGCTAACCTGTAAGCTAGTACAACAGTGTTTCACCTGTACAACATCTCCAGGCTATTTATTTGTAGTCCAGAAGTTGACTTTAATGTAAATATTTTTAGTATTTTTTCATTTATTTTTGCAAGAAGATAAGACATGTAGATTTCATTTGCTGTCATATAAAGTATTTCAGTTGCATGGGAGTAAGTGAAAAGCGTATTATAATGGTCTAATGGATCTTAAACCCTGTTATAACAACATGTGAAGAGCATTGGGGTTTTTCTTTATTTTGATGTCTTGTTTTTTTTTCCTTTTCCAGTGTCTGTGAGGGAACCTCTGATGTCTGAACTATGTAGATGCAACCTTACTATTTTGATATCACATATAAAATTCTATTTCAGCTGATATAATTGAAAGAATTTTTGGGATGAGGTCACTAGCATCCTCACATTAATTTGAACTGAGACATTAATAAGTGGTTCCTATAAATAGCATGAGAAGCAAAAATGTTAAAAAAAGAATTGGTAAAGATTTAGCTGAACCAAGTAAGAAGAATATGGTTTCTTATTTAAACTCCAGACAACAGCTCTTTCATTTAATTTTGGAATATTCAGATGAATTTTGAATTGTGTGTAACTATATCTCCACAAAATGCATCCTGCTCATTGATACTAATGGAATCATTTGGAATTATGAGAATCTTAGGTTTTTTCTGATAATTTTATAAACTTAGTTTGTCTTGGGGTTTGTGCTCACATTAGAAGTTGTACAGCTACTAAAATAAATATGTAATCTTGTGACAGGAAATCTTCAGAAATTCAGGAGATTCAGATAAGCTGTGCACTGGCTCTCAACTCATTGGAACCCCAGTGAACCTTGCCAGGCTGGAAAGATGCATGAAAATGTGAAAAAGCTAAAAACTGCCTCTGACAGTGAAAGCATAGAAGATGGAGGAAGGTTTGCAGTCAGTCCTGCCACTGACTTACTGAATAAGTGTTCTGGTTAAATGTGAGTAAAAATTATTTATCCTTCACGGTCATCTTTTTCCTTTGCAAGCTAACAGAAGCCAGTGTTTTCACCAGAGAATTTTCATAAATATACCCCAAAGTGCTAGCTTGGTGGTAGGACTGAGAAACTCGGTGCATACTTAATTTTAGGGGCTAGAAATCTCAAACTGGTGTCAACCACAAGGTTTTACACAACTGCTCCTCAGTACTCAAAAGGCCTCTGAGGCTGACTGCCATAATAATGGTGCTGAGATCAGCAATAGCAGGTTATGAGTGATTCGGAGAACCATCATTGTGCTACATATATTTATTTTAGTCTTAGCTGCAATTTAATCAAGAATTGAAGAATTGTTCAAAACAAAACAAAACAAAAAAAATCCTAACAAGCAGACCACAAAACAAAGCAAAGCAAAGCAAAACAAAACAAAACAAAAAACCAGAAGTGGATTTTTTTAACATCATAGTGTAGATTCAATTTAGGATTCACTTTGAGATTTATGCCTATGCCTGCAAGTCCTCAGGCTGTAAGAACCAGTGTTTGTCTCTCTTGGATAAAACAGGCTAAAATGGAAAAGGGACATAATGTTAGTCTTTGTTTAAAGACCTTTTTGTTGTCATATATATTTATTGCCATAGTTGATAATGAAGAAATTAGGTAGATAACGCATATCAAATAATTTCTTTCCGAAAACTATTTAGTTTTATGGCTTACATTTTATGAGGAATCAGAAAAAAAAAAAACAAGAAATAAACAGCAGGATATGAATCTGGTAGGCATTTAATGACAGAAAGAAATTTCAGAATTATGTCTATTTTTCATAAATGATAAATACACCAAAATCGTCTCCTAAACCCACTAACTATATCCTGTGAAATTTATAAGCAACTGTTATTTCTACAGCTTAAGAAAATCTCTAGCACAAATACAAAAGTCTTGTTTATATAATTTCATGAGGTGATGCAATTAAGGTGAAGTGTACTTAGTATAAAGATTACAAATATGCTTCTCTGTGTACATGACACTTTTAAAGGACTGTAACAAGATGGCTAAGTAGCAGACACAGCACCTCTTTGTCTGCATTGCAGCAGTAATTGGCTTAAGAGGCAGACAACAGTACTGAACATTTGTCTGAGCTCCTCGGAAAATGTCTTCAGCCTTGGCAAATGTATTTGCTCCACAATTCATTTTGTAGGTATTAAGCCCAGTCCCATTTTCCTACCAAAGCACCATCTCCTTAAGCAGATTATGGTTTATTGCTTCAAACACCAGCATCTGAAGGGGAAGGGATATTTCCATGACGTCACCCCAGTAGGTAGTGACATTTTGAATGCTTGATGACATTTCCTCTTGTAAATAGACAAGGGAAGTCAGTAGGTGCAGCATTACTTTACCTTTTGCAAAATGTCACTGCGCTGAGGAAAGCAAAAGGACTCCTGTATATTATTTTATTGTTTCTGGGAAACAGAAGGAAATTACATCAAAAAGTTCATAGAATCCTATGTAATTCTAACACTGTTTGGTGGGGTTGCTGTAAAGAAATATCATTGAACTTCAACTGCATGCATTGTTAGTTTTTATAATAAATAGCTCTTTTACTTAAATTCATGCCTCTTTACACTTCTAATGCTCCTGACATTATCCTGTAGTAAGAACATATTTTACAACCTTACCTGTCGTCTCACATTTACTTAAAAAGATTTTTTCTTTTAACACTTAAAAGTGTTCCCTTCCTTATCTCTTTTGTTTGCTTTCCAGCATCTGTACTGGTATGTTGATCATTAGAATAATGTTTTTCATTTTAGCCCCCACTCTTTTATTATCATTTGGGTCTCCTGGCTCTCACTTGCTTTCAGTCAGCTGGCACCCTGGTGTTCACTGAGAAGAGTAATGTCATTGGGGTGCTTAGCCTTCGCACTTTTTCCTCTCCTGTGGACATCTTAGGACTTTTGTGATTACAGATCACAGAAGAGGGAGTATATTTACTGTGAGTATATTCTTCCACAAGAGAAAACATGTATGATCGGCAGTGTTACATTTTTTCCCTGGAAACCTGACCCAAAACAGATCTGTGAATCCCACAGAAATTTAAGTCTAATATAAAAAGATTTCAGGAATAGTTTGTTGCAGTATTCTGTGTCTGAAATGCTTCTCCTGAATGCCGTCTATCTAACCAATCTGAGCTGCAACAGGCTGGTTTTCAGACAGCTCTGTTTCTGTCAGTTGCTGAGAGCAGTTGGCACCATCTCTGTCTATCTCCTACGAAAAAGCAGCATAGAAAAAGATATAATCAGTACGTTAATAATAATATTTATATCTGAACCTCATTAGACGATCATTCCCAGTAGTTTTCTATCAAATTTGAACTCAACCCACAGATTATTCTGACCTTACAAGACCTCGTGTATTTATTTAAGAAATACTTAACAAATTTTGTCTTCTAGGATGAGTCTAAAGATTCACTAAGGCAGGGGTGAAATATCCTACATTTTCTATATCAACATCCATTTGGAACAGCTGCACACTGCTGAGTCAGGCCAGCAGACTCCACCCAGTGGGCTCTGGTGGCTCATCCAGCACCCTTTCAGTCTCAACATTGTCATTTCAGGGTCTCCCAAACCTCCTTGTGCCTTCCTGAGCACCTCTTGAGGGTCTACTGTACAAACTCTATTTTTTTTTGAGCTGTTTGCTGTGATGCTGTTGAGGACCAGCACTGAGATGCTCCTGAGGACATCTCTGTGCTACTCAACTCTTGCAGACAAACCCTATGTCATTGTGATTAATACTTTGAGTTCACACTTTTATTCTGTATTAAAAGGTCTTTGATACAGCTAATCAAAGAGACACCACACCCTTCTCCAGTATCTTGCCTCTCTCTGCCTAATCAATCCCTATGACATCAGGTTTTCTTTTACCAATAGGTTATCTCTGGAGGTTTATTACTTGTTCTGGACAGACCAGCAGAAAACTCTCCCATTTCTTATCTTGTCCCAATCCTACAACACATATCAGGTGCTGAGTGTAGTCAATTTTGTCACTGCCTTGAGGCAAGACAGTGTCTCGGTCATCACATTCTCTCCTGACTTCAGCATGTACCCAAAGGCTACATCCCCCATAATTTTTTTTTATCACTTTTATAAAGTGGTGGTTGCTGGTCCATCTGCCTGAATGAAACTTGCCATCCGAAAAACAGACCTCTCTGAAATGGATATGGGAGGATCTTTGGGAAAAAGCAGAGTCAAATCTTTGGCAACCATCTAATTTGATGATTCTTGCTCATGGTAAATGCATTCTGGAACACAGAGAAATTTTTTATATTTCTCAAAAGAAATTTTTCAACACCACCCACAGAAGACACAGGGAAGAAATCCCTGGACTGTAATTTAGTACAGCTTAGAAGCCTCATGATGATTAGCACAATTTGTCCTCATTGTGTTAAAATGGCTGTACCATCAATATCTAAAAGGGCACAAATCATCTTCCAAAGATGTAATTCTGTGAGTAAATTTTGCACCCACTCATTTTGAGGGGGTTTCAAATAGATTCATGTGTTCTTCATAAAACCTGAGCAACAGCAGCATGTAATCCTTTTAAAAGAAGCAGGGAGGAAAAAAGTTGCCTCTAAAAAAGGCAGACTAATCTCTTGGAAACTCCTCACTGGAACATTGTAACATTAACTGGCAGTTTCCTCGATCCAGGTAATTTATTCATGAAACTTATGGAGGTTAATCAAAAGTTCATATAATTGTAATAAACAGAATACATAATGGACCAATCATGCAATTCAAGGCATTTTGTAATTTATTTGAAATATCAGATAAAAATAACTAAGAGGTGTGCCAGGAAGCCAGCAAATAATTTGGAAACTGATGAGCCTGGCATACCTGCTGAACTATGAATAGATAATGTAGTGTCTAAAAATATATAGACAAATATAATAAAGTACAAAGTATTCCTGGTGGTTTTTTTTTTAGTTTTTTTTTTTTTTAAGGCTTTAAGAATTATTTTAAAGCTTACATTGCTGCATCTTGCACAATCTGGTTTCCAGTTGTGCCTTCAGCAGCACAGGTCTGTGGCTGGTAAGTTTGTACATGAGGATATAGAAGTGCACCCACCTTACCAGCTACACCCAACTAGCTATATGGGAATGAAAACCAGCTATGCTGGGATCTTAATATGTGAACACAAAATGGACATTCATTTGTATTTGCTTTTTCTTTTCCCAAAAAGGATTTGTTAACGATTAATAAGGACAGAAGCTATGCTATGAAAAGGTTCAGGGTTCAGTGTAAGGTGGCTCGTGGTTATTTGTTTTTAATGAAAAAGAATATACAGTGTATGTTGCAAACACACAGACAGTTAAAACATGTAGTTTATCATAAATGCATAGGTCAAATAGATATAGATATATATAGATGATATATATATTATCTATAGATAAAAAATATCTATAAAATAGAAGTGAACATACATGCACTGAGTACAGAGAGATGACTGAACATTAACACAGTGACTACCTGAAGAAGCTGTGAAGTCTCCATCAATGGTGATATTCAAAATCCATCTGGAGATGGTTTAGCTCTGGGCCACCCTGCATGAACACAATGCCCTCCAACCTCAACCACTCTGTCATGCTGTAAAATTCTCATATATGATAAAATAAATGCTTCGGTTGGAGAAATACTGTATTTAAAAATGTCTTATATGTTTACATTATGTCAAAAACTTAATTTTAGATATGGCTTCTTGATAATGATTTGATTTTAAACATAAATTCTTCATTTTATATAAAATTTAGTAGGAATGGCCCCTGAAAATCAAGGCATGTAATAATTAAGTAATGCTGCAGAAAAAATGTGTTTTCTAAAGAAAAAAGGCTGAAATAAAATGGTCAGTTCTAAAAAACAAAATCCCAAGTAAATGGTGTCAGCTACAGAAAGAGTGAGGAGATAAAATCCAATTTCCTGAAAAATCATAATTTTCCCAGGATACAAAGTTGAACAGCCTAATAAGGAGATCATACAAAAAGAAATATTAAACATTTCACAGGAAGGCATTTTTCAGACCTTGGTTGGAAGGCTTTCAACTCAACAGTTGCTTTAATCAGTTTAGTCAATTATATGCAGGGGAATCACTTCAAAAGCACGAGGAAATTTCATGTTATGCCTTGTAAGTGATGAATAACTTCTAGACTCTGTTCCCTTCTTAAACCCATACAAAAAAGATGAAAAGATTAGCACTTTTCATAGCACCCTTACTTTCCAAGATTGCTTTGAAAGCAGTGAGCAAAGCACAGTAAATTTGAAAACTAAAGAAGTTATTGTGCAGAAATTAATTGATGGCCTTGTTTTGACTGTGTTATAGCAGCAGAAGTAATGAGTATAGACCTTGCTTCAGCGTTTTGCTTTCCAGCACATGGCAGAAAAGCCACTGAGCTGAATCCTAGCAGGTGAATTCTTTTTTTGGAAGCAGTCAGGCTTTTTGAAGTGGGTAAGCTCCTCTCTCAGGCAATGTTTATTTTCTTTCTAATAGGCACTTTTACTTTCAGGCAATCAAATAGTTTTCTGCTCTGTACATAAGCTCCTTCCTTTCAGGCAGGTAAACTTTTTTCTCCCCCTTATTTCCCCCTGGTAACCAAACATAACCTAAAAGAAAAGGACAGATAAAGTTGTTTGCCCATAAAACTCTGCCACCTTCCTATCCCAGGAAGTTGTGTTGTGACCTACTTACTTACCACTGTTTGCCATTGAGCAAGGACAAAACCCAAATGTCATTTCACAACATAATCCACTGTCAAAATTGGCACTAGCCAGCAGGCCTGCTGGTGGTCACTCACAGATAACAACTGTGGAGCAGGCATTGCAAATTAATTTTTTCCACAGACTGTGGTAAGTCAGGCCTGAAGAGTATTGGGAAAGAAGGGTGGGAGAACTCATGCTGCCTCTGTCATGTCTCATATACTCTTGAGACTTAAGTTTCCAGTACTTGTCAATGACTTGTCAAGTTGGCATTCTTCAAAAACACTCTGTTAATTGGTGTCACATAAACATGGTATCTCTGTTTTTTACAGTACCACTACTGGGTTGGTTACTTACCCACTTCCCCATTAACGGTATTAACACACATATTCTAGATTTGTAATGTGATGATCTTAAATGCAGTTAAGGTTCTGAGTAGTAACTAATGCTTTGGAACCCTCATATTTAAAAGACTGTAATAGTTAAGTGTTAATTTTTGAAATCTTGAAAATACTACTTTTTTACAGAATAATATCCATCTTTTGACTAAGACCATAGTGTACAGGATCATCCTTTGAAGAGTCCTAAACATATGCATCCTTCTGTTTATAAAATATATTGTACAGTAGCAGTAAATCAAAATCCCCCCAGATACTGAGCCAAGCAAGAGGTCCTTGCAATATCAAATGCTTTGCAAACTTCATTTGCAAGACTTCATTCTAAATCATGCCAGAGTAGTAAGGAAAGGTGACTGTGTTTAGGAACCCTGGAAGTAGCTTGCTTTAGGATACTTCAGTTTACATCCACTGGAGGAGTCTTAAAAGTTAAATGCAGATGTCAATTTTGAAATTTTATATCATGTAGTAAAATTCTTGATTCATTAGATTTTTGTATTTTAATGGAAGAGAGAACACAACTTTTTTTTAAATAATCAACTTTATTTTTTCTGCATTTGGAGCACTCTAGGCTATTTACTAGCATTTGCTTCTGAAAGCTCCTCTTTCTACAGATTATGTAAATGGTTTTGATTGTATAGGATCAACCAGCTGAATCCTATTCTCTGATAGGAGATACATGCCTTATGTCATCTGCAGACTTGGATATGTGTCATTTAGTATCATGTCTCCATTTTCATACTTACACAAAAACAGGACAGAGCTTAATTTACTTCATGGCTTTCTTGACTGGCATTTCCTTTGCAGCTCCACACCTCAACATATTAACACATATTGAAAATCAGGCAGCATGCCCGATGTGACATGCGAGGTGTCTGTCTGTAGGGTACCTCCCGTGCTGAGAGGATGGGAGAAGTGCCAGACCCGATGGGCACGAATGGCTTTGTGCCAGATGTCGTGATTATCATCACTGCAGAGCTACAGAGGACAGCCAGGCAGCTGTGCAAAGGCCCTGGGTAACTTGTTGGTTGTCAGCAGCACAGCAGAATATTTTCACTGTACCTATGAAGGCACGGAAGGTGTAGCACACCTACTGAAGAATACCATGTGTATTTAATTGACCTCTTTACCCCATGAGTCTAGTTTGTCATATTGGCTCTTATTCAGTGCCCTTAACACAAATCTCAGACATTAGTTCTGTTTTGTCCTTAACATTTCATTCATGTGACATAGCTGCCTGTTGCTTCCAGTTGCTTGCTGCAGTATTTCCTGTGGATGCAACAGGTAAAGATTAACAATCTGCTGGCTGTTGCAGGTGTTAGATAATGTCTCGTGGACCTGCTACCTGGAGATAATTATACTCTTTAGTAGATTTACATTGCCCATTTTACTTCATGTCACCTGGGGAATAATTATATGCTACCTAGCTACCTTTTCATACTGTTTTATCAACTATTTCATTTATTTATGTACAATGGAGCTGTTGGGACCAGTAGCTTTTATTTCTTCAATTTATCAAAATATTTAACTAGCATACTCCAAGGTGAGTCATCATTAAATAATGGTTCAGGGCACTGCTGAGGTTAAACCTAAATCATCATAGTTGTTTCTCTTGCAGCAAACCCCCAAAATCTCCCTTCTGGCAGTGCAAAAACCTTGACAGCTATGGGCTTAGGTCACACCATTTAGTATCAAGGAACTGTCAGATCTTGTTTTCTTTTTGCTATTCTCCTCATTAGTTAAGGCAGATTCTTTCTTGCAACAGGTCTGCATGATGCATTCCTAGCCCAGCACATCCTCGGGAGTGTGATCCCAGGATGATCCACCAGAGTGAAAATATCAGTGCTCTGTCACAGTAAGCCAACTGTAACATCTTCCTGCATCCACTTACACAGCCTGGCAGTTCTGCAAGTAGCTGTGTTAAAACAGCAGCTCTCAAATTCTCTTTTAGGCTCTCTTCTGTTGGTGGTGGACCTTGAGGAATTTGTGCTTTTCCCCAACCCAAATGTGCATGTAGTGTCTCCCTCGATGGATGGCAGGTACGTGACAGTAGGTGGATGACTTAAACAAATCAAGGACCCATCCATAATTAACAGGTAAATTGAGAGAATTTCAGCTATAGAAAACATTTTTTATATTGCCTTTATAATCTATTCTTAAAAAAAAATGTGGAATTGAACTGCAGTATTTTAGAGTATTTTAGAGTATTAGACATTAAAAGCCCTTCACTGAGTTCCAGAAATGTGTTAATCTTCCACAGAGAAGAGTGCACACATTTATAATTTTGGGTTTGTGTTACAAAAGACTGAAAAGATTTTTAGGGTGTAGATAGGTAGATAGATTTTACATATAGAAATATGGGTAAAAGAACACTGCAGCACAAAGTCAAATACAGAGAAGCTAGAGAATATCAGAACTAAAATCTACTATTCAAAGTACACCTAAGATGCATCTTGTGGAGGTGTGAATGCAACATAATTTTTCCTCTTGATCGCTGACTCTTTCCGAATGCTGAGTGGACTATAGAAAACTGAATAAAGTATTTACATATATAAAGTACTTATATATATAAAGTATTTAGCAATATATACAGCAGGTGTCCAGTAGCCCACTGTGTAATCTCATGATCTACCCCAACCCTACTCTTCTGTATGTGCAAGCCTCTGAGTTGCCCTGGTGGGGCACTGTTAACTNGTGCTAGCAGTGTGTTTTGGGCATGACTTAGGAGGACTTCTGTGTGCTTGCCCAAAATCATCATGGCTGTTACTTTCCCTTTTGATCCTCCTATTAGAGTTTGGGTCAGAATGGTCCAAAGGCATCACTCCTTTTCCTTGTCATAGTTCTCCTGTAATGAATGATCTCAGCATTTTATGGGTGAGGAAATAAGGCTAGCAACTTTAAAGCAAACCAACTCATCTTAGCATTGCAAGTTGGAAACCCATCTTCCAGTATTTTGTTGTTGTTGATGTTGTTGTTGTTATCAGATTTTAGAATACTTGAAGCTGCTATTCATACCTCCTGATGAGCGTCCAGGATCAGATAAATACCCTGTTTGTGATCATTATGAAAAGATTACTGAATAAACTGAGAATTCATGGAAAAATGCAGAGATGCACCTGCAAACCACCATCTCCCTTCTTGAAGTGCACTTAGCTGTTAAGCACATTGGGGTACACATGCATTGCTATGAACACTGCAGCTCAGACAGAGTTAACCTTGGCTTTATGTCCTGGCTACTCAAAAAGTGGAGGGTAATAATGCCTGGAAGTCTCACTGCCTAAAATCTTTCTCCAGGTATGAGGACCTACTTGGAATGTGTCCGGAGAAGGGCAATGGAACTGATGAAAGTCTGGAGTACAAATCCTTATGAGACCAGCTAAGGGACTTGGGGTCGTTTAGCCAGAAGAAAAGCAGGCTGAGGGGAGACCTTGTCTCCCTCTACAAACACTTGAAAAAGGTTGTAACAACATGAGGGCTGAATATCAGAAAAAAAATTCGTCACTTAAAGGGTGGTCAGACATTGGAAGAAGCTTTCCAGGGAAGTGGAACAGTCACCATGCCTGGAAGTGCTCAAAAAACTTGTAAATGTGGTGCCTAGGGACACAGATTAGTATAAATGTTATGCTAATGGTTGGACTTGATGAATGTGGATGTATGTCTTTTCCAACTACAATGGTTCTGTGATTCCACATTCTGAATGCAGTGACACTCTGGTTTTAGTCAATCTTTCCTCATTGTTTGTCAGGTGAGATTCACAGCCCAATGCATTACAGTAACCCTCAGGTAGCAGCTAAAGAACCAAATAACAGTCTCCTGAACTGGCTCTGCTTTCTGTTGAGCAGAACTGATGTCCAGAGCAGGAAAATCTTAATCTGTGATTCCCATTGTAGAGTAGAACAGGAATGCACTAGCACTATATCCTTAAATGTATGTTTCACATGGTTTTGTTTTTAAAAGAACTGAAAATAATAGCCACACAGTTACATATAGAACAAGACTAATGGGGGGAAAAAAAAAAAAAAAAAGATTGGAAATGTATATTATGAAGTAAAAAAATTTTACTGGAACACCTCAAAATTGAAACTTAGTATTTCAAAAAATAATAATCATAGGATATTTNGGGGGGAAAAAAAAAAAAAAAAGATTGGAAATGTATATTATGAAGTAAATAAATTTTACTGGAACACCTCAAAATTGAAACTTAGTATTTCAAAAAATAATAATCATAGGATATTTTTTTAAATATTGCTTTCCAATAATTTATAGTAGAAAACAAATACAAATAATGCAAAACAAATACCAATAATTTATAGTAGAAAACGAAAACAAAAACAAAAGCAAATAATCTGGTTTTACTCTGTTAGCAACAAATTTGTATACTTGTATCTCTTATTATTTAATATAATATACAAATAATGTTCATGTAAATTGAAACAATTTTCAATTTAAAGTATCTGAGGTGGGATTCATATCCTCAGGTTTTAGCTGTCTGCAGAGATCCCCTAGAGCAGAAAGACAGAGCTAAGCATCCCCATAACATGATTTACCTCACACTGAGGAAAGAGGTCAGATTAAACACCTCCTCAAAGTGACTACAGCCTTAACTGCATAGGTGCCAAGTTCAGCAAAGGTGTGTACATCCTCTGTTGTTCTCTAAAGTCAGGTAAACCCTACTCTCAGTGTGGGTATAGGAGTGTTTTAGCATTTATTTCTTTTTTTCATTTAAATTGCTGTTAGCTCTGTCTGAATAATACCCAGCTGAGAAGAAGAATCGCAGGAAGAAGTTATGTAGGACACCAAAGTGGCCTCAAATGTCCTTTTGTATAAGCAACAGCACTACATTAAATTCCTTTTGATCACAGCATGGTATATACACGCAGAAATTATAAAATCCAAGCACTTGCATGTTTGAGGAAAAAAGGGAAATACGAAGGGAAAGTAGAAAAACTGAATAGCCAGGTCTTAATTTTAATATTTTTCAGAATCTGTACTAATCCATAGATGCAGGCAGACCATGGAAAATTCTCATAAAAACCCACAGATCCACAAATGATCAAAGATCAGCCTGAAAATGGGCTGGCAAACTGGTGATCCACTCAGCATTGGTGTCCAGCCACCATATTTGATATATAAGGAGATGCCATCACTAGCAAATCAAACCTGCCTTGCCCCCCTCTTCTCACAGGCTTCTGCTGAGAGGCATCTATGCTTTGGAATATCAGTTTATACTGATGTCAATTAAAAAAAAACAAATATGAAAAATAATATAAGCTTCTTTGAATCAGATCATTAACATGAAAGTCTGTATATTCTCATATTCTTACCAGTTATTCTCCCCATGCAAAGCAATGCTAGTTAAATGGTTAAATGGGAATTGTTTTCTTTCATAGTGTTTCAAGTATCTGAATTTTTATTTCTGTCACTGATATATAAAATTGCAAAATGTCAGTGAAATTAAAGTAGGATTAGAATCACAACCTTCTGCTGCGGTGGGTATTGTGGCCCGCTTCAGGCTAACCTATTTTGAGAAGTTATTGTTGAAAGAAGAACCACAACGACTTTTAAAATCACTTTCTGACTAATAATCTGAAAGAACAGTGATTTTCAAAGTGACATGCTCTAGATTTTATAACACAATTTTCAGGATTTCAAATAATACCTTTAGAGAAAAAACAAAACCAAACACAAGTAAATAAACAAAAAATCAAGCCAAAACTCAAAAATATTTTCTCCCTCCCCCTCTCCAAAACCTTTCTAAGAAAAATGAGGATTTTTTTCCTTACTGTTGGCACCCCAGAACTTCCTATTCAAACCACCCTCTACTTTCAGCCATAAATTACATATACAACTTAGACAACTCTTCAGCAACACATTTAGGATAAAAAGCGTGGGTGTTTTTATTTAAAAATATAAGTATTTGCTTACACTTTCTTATATTGTCAGGTGTTCTTGAAGAGTCATTTTTTGGACCTCCTCACTTTCTTTATAGGTAACAAAAAGGATAGGTAGATCAACAAAAGTTTTTCACTTTAACAGGTCGTTCCTTCTCCTCCTAGGCAAGGCAGGTACATCACACACTGGTGAACGTAACCTTTCTTGAAAAGATGAACAATCTGCTCACAGGCTCCCTTCCAGTACTTATGACACCAGTACAAATCCACAGGGTTGTTCTTTGAAAGTCTAGCAGCTTATGCAAGTTTGTAGAGGGACTGCAGTGAAATAAATAATTTTTAATTACAAGAAAAATAACTTTAAATATTAATTTTGCATCACTTATGCAATGTTGCATTCAAAATGTGTCTGGTAGGTAAGGCCAAGAATTTCTTGCTAGCACAGTTAAAATAATGAGAGTTTAATCATTCTAAGTCCAGACAAAGTATAATAATGCAGTTAGGAATTTGGATGCATGTCTCTTTGTTTATAATCCTTTTCCTGGTGCTGTGATCTTCTTCCTCCTCTTCGTCTCCCTGGGACCCAATGCCAGGGGATTCCTGCTGGTGCTGTCAGTGAGGGTTATCATGGTGATTTGGCAGCATATGGAGTCCTTTCCAAGGGTTATGTCATCAGTTTCCTCCCTCCAGGATCCATTCAGGGTCAGTTTAATGTTTGCTGATGAACTTTTATACCTTCCTCTTTCTTCATTGATCAGCAGCTCCATGTAACCTTTGAATTTGCGACACATACTGCCTTATACTTTTGTTACATGCCAGTTCTTCATTCTCTTTGTTGCCCCTAAAACCAGGTTTTTCCAGCTCAGGACTGGCTGCATGTCTTTAGAGATGGTTTAGGGAACCAGGGACGAGTTGTTTATGGGTGTGAAGTGTCTATGCCTCTGCCCCATCTCCATCCTGCCTTATGGCCCGTTTCTAGATACAGATATTATGTGCTGCTGGGCTGTGTGGTTACAGCAGCAAGGTACTTTATTTACTGCAACGTTCCTTTGTTGCTGTTTTTAAAATATTATTTTTTAATTAATTTTACCACTGAGTAATATCTGAGATGTTATAAAATTTATATATTATAGGAAATATTTAATGTGTCTTAATGTTTTGATCCTTTTGTTTCAAAACAGACACGAACAAAGTAGCCTCCAGGCTGGAGATGGTTTTACATTTCAGTAAAGAATCTGGGCATGTAAATTTCCATTTACAGTTAAACACCCAAATGAAAGTAGCATGATCTTTAGAGTCTGAATGCAGGCTATTCCTGTGATACCCTATCTCAGTGTCTTAGATGATTCTGGGCTTATTTTGTGTCATGACCAATAAGTCTGTTCTCAGTTGTGGGTCCTGACTTGCCCATTAATGATAGCATTCCTGTCCAGAGGTTATGCAAGTCTCAAAGTAATTGTTTTTGCAATTATTCTTGGGCTATTCTGGAGGATTGCGTTTCCAAGGAGAAAAATCAAGTAAATTTGAAGTGGGCAGTGGATTCAGGGTTGAATGAGAACAACTAATGAAGCTAATTAAGGATAGTTATTTTTCTTTGATGGTTTTAGGAGAATTTAATATTTAAAAAACAGTGGAAAACTATGTAGATATATTGGGAAACAAAACTCCATTGTAGTTACCAATACAATGGAGCCAATACACTTTTTCAGTCTCCTGTCATTTAAAATGGTGACACATATTTTACAAAAGCATTTGCATTTTCCTGCTGAGTTAGCTGTGTATCCATGGATCATTTAGCAGGCTTGCTGCAGATGGACAAACATTGTCCTTTATCTTCAATAAGTTGTCTTAAACATGGTGGTGACCTTACCTGTGCATCAGGAGGCAACGATGACCCAGACATAGAAATTGTCTGTCTCACCCTTTCTCTGTCAAGAGACTTTTGACAGGAACATAATATTCCCTTCAAAATCAGTTTGTTCCTTTGCCTTTTTTTTCCAAATATTCCATTTATTTGATTCTCCTTCTTCCAAACAGTCTTCAGCCCCACAGATTGATTACATCCTAATTCTTTTGGCATGCTGTCAACTTGTCCTAGTCAGAATAACTATTAGGCCTTTGCTTTTGCTACTCCTCTGCAATTTTGTTTCCTTTTCTGTGCTTCACATCTTTTCTTTGTGATTTTCACCTATTTTGCCTGCAGCTGTCTTCTGACAATATGCTACCACCTCTCTCTGTGAATTTGTTCTTTGCCTGCCCAAGTAATTTATTTATGTGTTAGCTTCCTCTTCACCATTATCCAGGCTGTTTGACTTTCTGTGAATTGCTTTTCAGAGTGCCTCCAATCCCTACTATGTTATTAACAATTTGAAACAGAAGGGCTTTTGAAGCTTCTAATGCAACAACTTAATCATGCTGATGGTGTGTTTTTTAATGACTGAAACGCCTCATGTGAGCACACTGAGAGAACACCTTGCGCGTGCCTCCAGCAGCCATGGGAAAGAACACAGACTTCAGTAAGATTTAGGTTTTTTTTCCCTTGGCAGTTAAGTGACATATTTAGATTACGTGACAAATTGAATAAAAATCAGCCCTTAAAATATTGTGTTCTACTCCTATATTTTAATTTTATGTACTGGGGCACACACATACATACACACACAAAACAAATTAGAAAAAAAAAAAAAAAAAAACCAAAAGACACCGTTAAATTGAAACAGGCCTTCAAAGCCTGGTATTTGGATGTGACAGAAATTTCATCCCATGGCTTGTCCCTANAAAAAAGAACCATAAGACACCGTTAAATTGAAACAGGCCTTCAAAGCCTGGTATTTGGATGTGACAGAAATTTCATCCCATGGCTTGTCTCTAAACTCCAGAAATAAATGGAGAATCATATACAATCCAGGATAAGGTTTCTGTTCTTTTTCATTTGTTCTTCTGTAGGAAGAAAGGCTAATGAAGGCAGACAGTAGAAATTCAACAGCAGTGAGATCAAAACAATGCTATCTTAATTCCCCCTGCACCTCACAGAAAGCTGAAATGGCAACATGGATGGAATTGCTTACTCTGACATATGTAATAAGTTGATGGCATGCTAATTATGATTTCCTAGAAAACTGGTGATCCATGAATTTCTTAGGCTTTTTTTGTAACCAGAAATTCTAGTTACTAGCTGTCATCTGGGGTTTGGTTTTCATTTTGTTTTGCTTAAAAAGAAAAACAAACCGAGGGGAGTCTGATTTCATGTGTGCTACCTTTCTAGTAGAAATCATCTAAGTACCCACACATAGGAACAGAATTTTGAATAATTTTGGTAAGTTTTGTATGGGCTTTTTCCAGCTTACCTGCAAAGTGATTCCTCCAGGCCGGATGCTCTGTTTGTAGTCCTGGTAAAGAAAATGAAGAAAAAGTAATTTTAACTTCTATATTTTGTTTTTTCTCTGTGGAATAGGTCTGGAGAGACAGGAAACTCTTGACCCTGTGGCAGGTGCTGGCCCAAAGCTGTAGATCATGAGACCAAACTTCTGCCAGGAGCAGACAAGAAATGTTTCCTGCAGCTTTGCAAAAAACATTTTTTTATAAATCCTGTGTGAAAATATTTCTGCCATATTGATTTTACCGATGAGGTTGTGAAAGATTATGTCCATTTTTGTTGCATAAAAGGATGAGAGCAATGTTTCTCTCTCTCCATCACCCTTTCAGGGATCTCTGTAGCTATCTGAAGAGCAGCAGTAGCAGCCAAGTGCCCAGACATTCCTCGTGGAGTCTCCAGGGAGTCTTGGTCATTTGTCCTGAATATAGATTTCACTAAAATCAGTTGTACCTTTGTCACCTCCACGCTGGGCCTTAAAGTACTTTCTGCAGAGCTTATTGGATGGTGAACATTAAATTAGAACTCTATAAACTTAATTTACTTCCAGTGCTTCATTTGCTTCCAAGTGTAATTCTTAATATTGATTTTAACTTATAGTTAACTTTTATGGTGATAGTCGTGTGTACTTAAGAGGCTGCTATTTCTTCTCTGCTGTAAAACCTGACCTGACTATCAGATTTTAACCACTGGAAACTGGAAGATTCCTTTCTCTGGAAGACGTGTAAAGTATTAACATAGTAAATTAAAGCTCCCAAGACATTTTGCATAGCCTGTCTTCTGAGGTTTATGTAGTGGAACTGGAAGACATCTGTAGAATAACAGCCATTACCAGACTGATCTAACACTTATTTATTTATTCCTTTTTCAAAGCTGAATTTTATTACTGAGAAGAGTATTTTAATGTGTATTCTTATGAAAGCATATGGATTTTGCAACACACAGAAGACAGCAGGCAAAAATACACCACTGTTTCCTATTCATGCTCAATCATTCCTCCTCCGGATGACAGTGTCAAGAGAACAGTTGCAATGACCTTTTAATAACTTTCATCTATGGGTTTTAACTTTTCAAGCATATTTTAGAAGTTTCTTCATGTTGGAAATGCTAATGCTTTGGTTTTCCTCCTATTTTTTTTTTTCCAAAATTTAGCGTTGACATTGTTCAGACGTGTTTTGATTTTGATAAGAACTTTTAAAGTTACTTTATAAGGATCTGACTCCATTCAATGATTATTTGTGTAATCATCTCTCTTCAAACTAAAATGTAATTTTCTATTTTTGGAATGCAGACCACTGTGTGACCTTTAGGTGCCATCTGGTGTTGAGCTTTAGCTCCAGAAGAGGAGTACAGTGCATAATGGGTGACTTTCTGGACCATAAGAAAGGAATTAGTGACCCTTGAGTCAGGTAGAATCCATTGATGTGGTATCCTCATGCACATATTTAAGTCAGAGTAAGAGTAAGAGCAGGCATTCTTCTTTCAGTCCCAGGTACATGCTGTTCCTAAAGAAATTCTGGTTTTTATTTTGAACTTTGCTAGGGTTTTCTGAGACACATGACTCTTAGGAGAACAGTCAGACCTGCAAATTTCCCAGTAGTTGAATTTTTAAATGATGTATGCACTTCAGGTGAAGTTATTACCAAGTGGTACATATTTTACAGTTTTCATTTATTTTCATTATGAATAGTGTTAGACCTATTGTTGTCTAACACAGATTGGCTTAAAATGTCATAAGGACCTGAACATATAAAAAGACTGACATACAGTTGTGATTTATGATTTAAAGATGAATAAATAAATAACTAGTGAGATTTTCATGACAAAATAAGGGAAAACTGTTTCTACTGGAGAAAGCAGATATTGAGTACATGTACGTAAATACAGAAATTATGATAATTTCTGTATAGTAATGCATGGTAAAAGTTATAATCTCCCAGTCTGAAGAATAATAATCAAAATATTAAAGTTAATATATTTTTCTCAAGAATGTTGTGAAATTATTGTAGTTATAAATTATCAACAGAGAGATTCCATGCTTCTTTCAAAGGCAACTCTCTAATCAGACAACCTTCAGGCTGCAAGGAAAAATGGGGAAGGCCAGAAAACTTCCCTCCTACACTGCCTAGTATTATTAATGAAAATTAGATATTCCTCAGGCATTTTTTTATTTACTGTAAGTCAGCATTGACTGTTTGGTTAAAAAAATTTTCAGCTGGTGTATGCTACTGTAGTAGTGGGAGGCAGGAAGATTTCCAGCTGCATAATGCCTTCTCCTTTTCCAGAAACTCATGGGGGCTGCAAAGGAATGTCCCCATCCACTGCAGTGACCTTTCTTAATTTGTGTTATAACTTATAAGATTTTTGGCATGTGGCTGAATGAAACATAGAAAGTAGAAATGAAAAGCATATTCAATACTTAATAATGTTAAGACAGCCAATACTTCATTAGAAAAAATATGCAGCTCTAACAAGAAGAATCAAGCCATTATAGAAAAAGCAGCAGAGAGAAAATGTAATTAAAACTCTGTAACAGCTTTTTTCCTACATTGTTTTCACTTTTCTGCAACTTTGACGTTTTCTGTCATTATTCTCTTTTCAAAATTACTTTTTTTTATTATGGTAAGCATTAAATACTGATAAGGAATTGAAATTCACTAGTAAAGGGAATGAATAGAGTAATGGTAAAAAAAAAAGTAATAAGAAGGCAAGAAATTACATAAAATCCTGTAACGTTGTTTTGCATAATTCTGGGGTGTTTTTCTTCTTGTTTCTAAAACTTTTGTATTTAAAATGTTCTAGTGACCATTGGTTCACCCCTTTCCAAAAGACTGGACAGGTCTTTCTACTGTTGCTAATCAGCCCAGTTCAGTGATGTTAATCCAGTTTTTTACTGCTACAAGTGCTATCTTTAGAAAATATATCATGCATAGATTAGACAACCAAACTGCTAAATCTGTACTGCAGTATGTCTGTGTTGCCATCTACGCAGCAGACACAGATTTTTAAGATTGGGTTTTCTTTATAGAATGGTGTGCTGAGATTCTCATCCAGGCAATAAAGTAAAGCAAGTAAATTTCACAAAGCAAGAGTCCTGAAGCACATTGAGCACTTATTTTTTAAAATTGCCTCTCATTAACTAATCAAGAAATAGTGGTAAAACTGCAAACCCTTACATGGGTGAAAAACAATTCATAAATCAAAATGACCTTTTGGGTTATTTACAGGCAAAACTTATTCAAATCTTGCCTGAAAAATTATAATTATGCCATTTCAGAGACTTCACTTGCCAAAACATCAGCTGAAGTGAGAAGCTGTATCTTGCTGTAACTGGAGCTGCTGGATGCCTGAGCGACTCCCATATTAAAGCAAGCTGTAAACGATAATTTTGGTCGATGGGTGGATTTTGTCTGCTACCTGTGAGTCATGAATGGCTGATGGAGAGCCTCAAGCTAGATGGAGCTTATTAGAAATCCACAAATACGAGAAAAATGTAGAAAAATTAACAGGTTTTGGTGAAAGAGGCAAGAATTCTCTGCACATAATTGAAAATATATTTAAATTATGGTTTCTAATGAAAGAGCTTTTAAACAGGTCTGGTTAAACTCTGTCTACCAGGAGTGAGAGTACACGAAAAGCTGTGCTGAGCTGAGGAGACTGTCATTTTGGGTTGGTGTTCTGCCTTCTTTCTACTTGCCATTACTCCTTTTGCTTTTTGTGTTGTTGTTGATGAATTCCTTAAACTGACAGTACACTTCAAACACCAAATGACTGAGAGGAAACATATAAATATTTCTATTCACAGATTCCCTAATGATAGGTAGATCATGCTTTAAAGCTTGAGGATTTCTGATTTGCTGTTTGCATTGTGGTGTGAGAGGCTGGATGAAGGGCTGGCACTGCTGATTTTCTTATACAACTCATCTTACATACCTGACTTTTAATTTACATTTCTAAAAATCAGATATTGTATTTCTTCTGTACCACCCAAAGCTGTCTTGAGTCTTGGTTAGTGCTTACCAATAATTTATTTACCATTGGACATAAATGGCAATTTCTGAAGTGTCTTCAATAAAGTAAAAGACAACATTACTTCATATCTATGAACAGTTATTATTAGTTTATTTATGCTGTTACAGCACAAGGATGGGAGAAAATATCTTTGTTATCATCAGTTACATACATTAGAACTCTGAGGTAACTTACAGGACACAGGCAGCTACAAGTGAAAAATCTGGAAACCCCCACAGTTCTCACAGACTAATCCAATAGATAAGCATTAGAGGAAATGCAGAATTGCCAGTGAATGTAACACAAAGGACACAGTAGGATTTCATTATGGAAAAAAAAAATGACATAAGGTGCATGTAATAAGCAGAGGATTAGAAAGGGACATTGTAGACTAGACCTTAGCTATAGCAACAATTCAACAAAGGAGATATTCCACTAAGTTCTACTGAGAAGATGTTTTTAATCACCTTTTGACACAAGACATAATTTTTAAGATCAATGCAATCTTAAGATTTAATGCAGTCATGTACAAAGTATGTCATTATTGAAAAGCGGGGAAAATGTGATTATGCTTGCTAAAATGAATCACTTTGGTTAATGGAATTTTGGGTATTTTTAAAAGTGGCCTATAACATTGTTTAAAGAAATGTTAGGTATTTAAAATTCTTGTTAAAGAGAATAAATCTGAGGAATTAAAAAAATATTACTGATCTCCTGAAAATATCACTTTACTCATTCATAACACTTGGTTTAAAAACAAAATCCAAACTCCATGTTCCTTAACGTGGTAACTTGGCTAACAAGGTAGTTATTAATAAAATATGAATTTGTAAGGAAATTCTTCCCCTTCTTTCCAGAATTGCATTTAAGTGATTTTACATGATTCATTTACTAGTACTATTTGTTAGAGAAGGTGGTGAAAGCAAAGGTTGTATAAACAATTTGCTCTTGATAATTTTTGATGTTGAAGTACTTCTCTAAGAGCCATTTAAATCTGCCAGCTCTGTGTGTTCCTCCATTTTCTCATTTTTCAGAAGTATGAGTGGATAATGAAACTACATAATAAAAAAAAAAATCCACTGTGTTAACAGCTAGAAATGCATATTGCAAATACAAATAGGAAACGTTGTCCATTTGATTTACTGGTGCAAATATATGCAATGGAAAGCATAAATGTTTCTAGTACATAAATTACCTTCTTCCTGTGAGGCTTTCTTCTGTAGCACTACCCCTGATGTATCACCAAGCATTCAAGCCACCAGTTCTGTTGAAGTCCATTAGAAATTCCACTTCATATAATGCATTTCACTATTATAGCAAAAGTCTTTACTCCCAAGAGTGAGCACTGTAATACATTTTTATGATGTAATTGTCCACAGCCTGGAGAGCACCTGTTAGCTAAATCTGATTTAGTACAATGCTACTATGACCAGTAAAATACAACACTGTATGGTAAAGTAGTTAGGAAGCAAAGTAAGAAGTTTATTTGCATTTGTGTATGTGGGTGTGAGATTTTACAATAGTACACTTTGATGACATTCTTTTCTCCTATTGCAAATCTCACTCTGTACGTAGCAAAGACACAAAGACTCATTTTTGGTTTCTGTGCATTTTACAACACAAATCTTTCGATGGAAAGGAAATGTTAGGATAACATCAGTTATCCTGTGAGATCCCACAGATGCATACTAACGCTCTTATGGTCAAACTGCATCCAGCACTTGGATTGTTACTACATCTTGCACCTTTCATGAAACCTGCACTTTGAAAGTTTTACTGGTAAATTTTCTAAAGGCTACTATGTACAACTAGAATAATTGCATTTGCTACTTCATAATATATCCACAGTGTAATTACTGGTGTCATTTCATAACATAGTCTAAAGGGTTTTTATATCATTCAAGATCCTTCCTGTTAAGTTCCTCTAAATTGTCATGCTTGAATGAAAAATTTCACATCATTCATCCTGAGTTGTCACATATTTAAGACATATAAGCAGATGTCATTTGAGTGCAGTGATTTCAGAATAATTATTAGGAAGACTGGAATACCACCTTTTTAAATAGGAAAATGTTTCTGCTGGGGAATCCTTCAAACAACGTATTAGATGGAGCTCTTTCAGGACAGAATATAGGATTACTGTTTATGTTTTTACACAGGTAAAAAGGAGTTACTCCATCTCACAGCTTGTGTTTATGTAAAAAGATGCTAACAAACACCAAGCACCCCCCAATTTTGCAGCTAAAAAAAACCCACACCAAAAGAACGACACTTGTATGTCATAGTTTTGGCAAGCTCCTAAATAAAGAGAATTAAGTTTATATATTTGAAAACAAAAATTACCATTTTTTCCAAGTCTGTTGATCTTTATGACCTTGTTTATGCTAAATATGGGACTATCTGCAAGGGAGAGCATAATTTTATACTCTGTGGGCTTAAATTAAATGCCAGAGAGCTTCAAAAGCCACTTTAATTGCTAAAACAAAAGATGACACACATCAAAGCATCTTTATTTTTTTCACGTCGATGCCTACATAGCTTTTTTAGTATCCATTTGGAGCTGTTGCTTAGGCTTCATCCTTCTTATGGCACCCCTGTATTGTCTTATTTTTTAAAGACTGCATCATCACAGTTTTAGGAAGAAAGAGATATTGAGAATGAAATTGGCTTTGAATCGCTGCAATATCTGGGTTTACATGATGCTTTTTCATTCCTGTTTTTCTCCCATTGCTTCTAAGGCTATATATTCCTTGGGCTGGAGACCCAGTGGTGCTTTCTGCTCAAGCCCTCGGTCTAATGCAGGATGTACCCCAAAAAAGGAGCATGGTCAGGCTCTCACCTCATGCAGAGTGTCAGTGGATCCCAGCCGTGGTACCACACGTACCTTGTTTAGCAACAGTGTGTAAATGCAAATTTGTAAAAAATTATGCAGAATTAATAACCTCTACCTGAGCCTCTTGAAGCTCTCTCGTTAGCAGACAAAATAAAAGCTATTGTCTCTGAATTCCCAGTGCACTACAGTTACAGGAGATCCTTCTGGAACAGATGAAGTAATGCCCAAATTCTTTATAAATTTCAGCAATGTCAAAGATTCTTTGGAAAGCTTTTCATCATCCTTCCAAATTTAGGATTATAATATCTTTGTGTATGTGTGCATATGCATAAATAAAAGCAAATTTTCAAAATTTGTTTTTTTCTGCCAGTAATGTAATCAAGAAGATTCAAATGTTACTTAGGACAAAGAGAAAGAGCAGACTTATTTTTACCCAGAGTTCCCACTAGTTACAAGAGGTGTGATTAGCTCTTCCTCAAAAATTCTGTCTTTTGTCTTTCTTAAACTTTATTATTCCTTTAGTTTGTTTGTCCCTTTTTGGCTTTTATTGTGACCAAAACAATGCTGGTAATAAGGGTTTTTTTAGCTATTGCTGTACAGTACTTGCACAGCATCAAGGTCTTTTGCTTTTCGAGCTGCCCCTGCCAGTGAGAGCACAAGAAGCTGGGAGGGGACACAGCCAGGACAGCTGACGCCAGAGAGGAATTAAAAATTGCCAAAACCAAAAATTATCAAATTAGTATATAACAAAAATGAGGAAAGAAGCACTAGAGCCTTTATATGAATGAGGAGGAAGTCAAAGATGATTTATGTACTGGCTGAAGCTGAAATGTTTCCACTAGGACAATAATCCTGGCAATTTGCTAAAGTGTTAGTGGAAAATGGTTAATTGAAAAACAGTAGGGCAACAGTATTCAGCACAAATCTAAATCATATTCAAACATCCAGACAACTATAACATAAAAATATACATGTTATAACAGGATTTTTAATAAAAATAACTAATTTCTTTATTTACAGGAAGAAGAAAGCATACTCCAGTCAGATGAAGGCATCTAAGCTTGACCTCAAAAGTATGAAAACTTTACATTTCTTTACAGTAAAGTGAGATAAAATTCTCCATCAGTTTATGAAATGACACCTTTCTTAAATGGTGGCTGGTTTACTAAGTAAGGTGCTGTAGATGTCACTTATCTTATTCTGACCTACTCTGACCTTTGCAAAGTTTCTAATTTGGCAGCTATATGGTAAATTATTAGTTAACCTGGAGGAAAAGGTTGTTATGGCAATAGCTTTATTATGGGTAAAAAGTTAGAGACAGCATTAGCTTTTGTTGAAAGGGAAATTAGAGAATAGGAAGAGAATTAATATCATTAATTATATTCTTCCAGGAAGAGCCTTAGGACTTATCTATAAAAAACCCCAAAACTATCAATAATTATCCACGTAAAAGTCAATGCCATTCTCCAGTTGCATGTATAATAAATACATTGTGAGATATCTTCTTAATCTGCTCAAGGATAGGAAAGGATTTAATTTGTTGTTTATTTAATTGGTGACCTTTACTGTTTTTCTCTTAAAGTTCAGTAAATTTGAAAGAATAAGTAAGAAAACTAAGAGTAGCTTAAACATGGAACAATCAATCCTTCCTTAGAGCCTCTCAGCTCACTGGCATAAGACAGTGATTTAGTTTATGTTAAAAATATTTCTTTATACATTTGGAAATATATAATGAGGCAATTTCATGTGTCATGTGTCAGTATTAATGATTTAGTGTTCTATGTGGACTTGAAACTGAGATGTTTAAAACCTGAATGAGATTAATACACTTGAGATGGTATGAAGCTTTAATATTTGGACATTTGTACACAGCGGATTGGACAGCTGATAACATATATAAAGAAAGAGTTAGGTGATCCACTGAAATGAATGCATGGTACTACAGTCCATCGCCCTTTTCAGTTCAAGATCATTAAGAACATGGGGAAAAAATTGTTTTCCATCTAAAACCAGTGGAGTGGATGGGTAGTTTGATCCTTTCCCATTTACATTCACCATGTTTTCAGGGTCAGCTTGTCTTTTTCATTCTTCAAGCAGATGCTGCAAAGTAAATATTATGCAAGTTTTCATGGCACGTATTGTAAATTCCATTCTGATGGAAGAAGGGTGAGTTATGTGTTACAAAACAACAAGCATCAAAATTGTTTTAATTACATCTATTTCTATAATTGCCAGTGTTACAGACACTTCCACAATCTCCACATACAAAATGGATGGAAACTATATATGGTAAGTGTATTAATGAACTGATGAAAAAGAGAAGACATAACATCAAGAGAGCAGGCAGAGACATCTTCAGGTGTCAGGCTGGCTAAACACATGATGAACTGACTAATTGAAGCCTGAGAGTTTTTAGCATGTTATTGTTAATGAAGCGTAAAGCTACACTCTGAAATGCATCTTCTCTTTCTCTCCCACCCTCAAAATATGAAAAGGAAAAAAAAAAGTAACCATGACTGGAAGAAGAATCTGTGGAGGAGGCTGAAGTGATGAATGGTATGAAGATGGATGTCAAATAGAGTGAGTATATTGGGAATACAGGACTGTCCCTGAGAGGGCAGGTGGAAGTTGAAGAAAGCTGTACCTAACAGCACTAAAACATATTGTCAGCAGCAATGGATGTAATATCTGCATGAGATTTAATTCTGGGTGAAAATTTTTCACAAAACTCCTGCTTTCCATTTCACCTCTAATTATGATTGCTAGACATTCACTTTTGAAAATAATAACAAGTGAAGAGGATCTTTCTGCCAGGTGCCTTTTTGTAGTGACAAGGATTCAGATAATTAACTTTTCCATTGCATTTTACTTTTTCATACACAGAGTTTCTCAATCCATTCTACCAGTTCTTCAATATCAAGAACTTGCAGTCTTTATGGCATAAATGTATGTAATGTCCAGTGTGTCAGGAAGAGAATGCACAGGATATTTAACAGAGAAGTACTCACTGTCTGAGCTTTCCTGGCCAGGTGAACTGAGGAAAATAAGAAATTATGTGCATTTATTGTGGAGGAGGCAGACTGCCCCTTCCCGCAGATGTTCAGCTGGCTTCCTTAAGATGAGGAGAGCTTTTGATGAAGAAAACACAGAGAATTTTTCAATTCTCTATTCTTCAAAGTTCAGCTGTGGCTCCATACGACAGTATTGTACAGGATATAGTGCTGATTCACATTCCCACAAGAAAAGCACTCAGAAAAAAACAGACTCCTAAGTGCCTTTCAGGTGTACCTTGGGGTGGCAGTGACATTGTGAGCACTCTCCACACAAACCATGGCCTTTCCCCTTCTTCACTGATTTTCTCCTGGGAGAAACTTCAGTTATGAAATGCCTTTGTGAGGGTGTATAAAGAAGTCTATTTCTTGTTCTTGCTTCAGCTGTTTGAGCACAAACCTACCTTGAAACCTAGGCTAAAACACGTGCAGAAAGATGCTACTTGCTTTTGCTCTCCAATATAAAAGTTAACTGATTTACTGACACTGAAGAAAATTAATCGCAATCTTTGGAAAGGAAAGGATGGATAACCTGTGCAGCCCCACACTGCTGGCTGCCAGGATTCTGCCCAGCCCCACTGTGCTGCCTGATAACTCTTATTAATACAGACTTACATATCTTAAAACCTCCCAAAAGTATTAGCCCATGTGGTATGTAAGCACTGTTTGAAGCAATTCTTGAACACAGGCTGTGTTTGCATGCACAATAAAAGATTTTCATCATCAGGATGATGACACTTTATTGTCAATTATGTATCTTTCTGCTTAGCTGCATTCCTGCTGAATTTTGTTTTAATACAGAAATGAGCTATAATCAATGACTTGTCAAATTATTTATTCCTAATGGACTAGGAAAATCCTAGCCAAAGGATTTTGACATTACTCTCTGAATAAATTATCTGAAATACATATTTCTATTATTTGACCAGCTCTCTAGATTACTAAATAATGTTCAGTGAATAATTTATTCAACATTTTTCCTGTCAATCTCTGAATAATTTACTCATGAATACATTATTTTTATTATTCAGCCAAGTATATTTGCAGCATCCGTGGCAATGTCTTTGTTGTGTGAAAGCATGGAGATCTCTGGAAAGGGAGATAAACTTTTAACTAGCATAACTTAACTTCTTTGTATTAAGCATTTTTATATACCCAAGTGCATAATTAAATGAATCCATTTTTATCTCTCTCTCTTAATTTAATGGGTAGTTCTCTGCAAGTCTTTTACTCAATGATCTCTACTATTTTTATTGAAAACCTTGCACTGTTGGTATCTTGCCCCTGTTTGTGTTTTCAAGTCACCAACACCATTCAGAAAACTTTGGTTATTTTAATTTGTGTGCTGAATATATATAACAAGGTAAATATTTATATTGCTTGCCTTTTTCTGTTAACCCAGGTATTTTGAACATAGTATTTACATAAATACACAGTGAATAAATGCAGGTCTGTGGCATACAAACACAAGTGAAAGGAATGAGCTGTTAAAAATGCAGTCCTGACAGAAGAAGAGAAGTGAGACGATTGCAAGAAAAGACCGAAGAGGCAGGCCAGCTAAAGGTGTATTGTGGAACATCTGTATCTATTTACTAGATAGAAAATTGTTCCAATATCTGCAGGGAACAATGATGAAATTAAATGGCTTGAAGATTAACAATCCTGCCCCCTCCTACAGCACCCATTTTGCAGTTCCCATGGGGATGGGAACATGAGGTGCATCTGGGGATCTCATGACTGCAGTACAGCAATATCTATTCCTCTGCCCTCCTGAGCTGGGGTGGGAAACTAAGACCTGCTTTGATTCACTCTGCAGCTCAAACAGCATTTTTTTTATTTCACTACCTAGCCATTTAGGCTGGAAAGTGATTTTGAATGTGTGACTTGTGGCTCTCAAGAATGTGTAGCATGGATAGCTACACCTAGTACAGGCAAACTGGAGGGCAGAGGTAGTATCTGAAACCAAAATCTAGATGCTGTTTCAGTTCCAGTTTAGCAATCCGTTTTAAAAGAATCTGGTCCAGAGGCCAGAGTGCACTGGTTTTGAATTAATTGAGTTTTGGTGAAGAGGGAATGAGCCCAGGGAGGGAATGAAACTTCCTGAAACTTCTTTCACATTCTAAGAGAAGCTGTTAAGAGCTTCCTCCATGCCTGGCAAAACAAATTGCAGGCTAGCTCTGAGAATAGGAATGCTGATAAGCCAATTAAAGAGTTAAACCTACCCCTGTGAGATTCACATTTTAAAACGAACAAACCCCAGGTTTTCTTCTCTTTTGCTTTTGGTTTCTCAACAGGTGACTAGTCTGGCAGGGCCATTCCGTGCCTCTGCTGCAGCGCTGGCCGGGCCAGGCCGGGCCGGGCTTCCCCCCCAGCACAGCCAGGTGGGCCTGTGGTCGGGCTGAAATTCCACCACTGCTGAATTTCACCAGAAACCACCAGGCAGGAGGAGGGAAGCCATCAGCCCACGGGTGCTGCCTCTGAGTTCTAGCCTGGCTACCGAGATCCTAGCTGCCACCCCCTCCCAGAGCGGCTGCCGCTGTTCTGGCCTTGGGCCCCTGCTATCCTGGCCCAGCCCCCACAGCACGGCCTGAAATACTCCACCAAAACTGCTCCAGCTGCTTCCCGGGCAAGATATTAACCCTTTTATTGCACAGATGAAACCTACAAACATCAATTCTCTCTCTTGAGTGAAGGAAAAGGAAAGAGTGAAGATACAGAGAGAACAACATGAGACATGATGGTCAGTAAAGAAGAAGTCAAGTCCCAGATGTGAGAGATTGAGGAGATNTAAGCCTGCTTTTCTCTTCTCCTAATTTCTGCTATCTTGTAGCAGAAAAAAATAGTAAACAGCTGAGTAAATAATTCTAGTGGGTGCACTGATGATTTGGCCCATCACATCATTGGTGTGTTGGCTGGGAAATCTCAAACTGGCAAACAAAAACCGCTACACAAAATTGGTGTTCGAGCTGAGACTGCCACACNGAGAAGAAATGTAATTGTTACATCGGACTCTTTTTCCCTGTAACTCATTGAAAAGCAAGGGGGGCATGAAGCGTTCAAATTGTAGGTATGAGCAAAGGCATCTATGCTAAAGCAAGCACATGTTGAAGCAGTTGTGACTTCAAGAGAAGCTTGAACAGAGATAGGAGTGATGAAGATCCTTTGCCCCCAGGGAAAGAAGAAGAAGAGAACCTCTGTTCCCAGAGATGAAGCTGATCTCCGAGATAGATAAAGAGAATCTTTGCTTTTGAACAGCTCATCCTTAAAATAGTACCCCCTAAGTTCACATGGCCCATAAACACAGCTGTGGGAAAGCTGCGAAAGATGGGAGGGACTTCATAACTGCAGATTTCCAGATGGCTGCTATTTGTGAAAATTAAAAGCCACGAGAGAATTGTTTTCTTGTGGAGAAGTCTGTCTCCATAGCATGACAAGGGAGACTCCTCTTCCTANCGAGCTGAGACTGCCACGCAGATCCAGCACAGACTGTAATACCCCGGACATGAATGAGATGAGCAATAAATCTTAATTTCTAGCAGTAAGTTCTAGTGAGTTTGAAACTATGTCCACTAGTCATGATGCATACAGAGGCATAGCATGAATTTAAACCTCTCCTAATTCCACCTCATTTCTACATTTAGAAGTTAGGTCTCAGATTTTACTTGCAAATTGCCAAGGACCAGAAGTTTGGCTAATTGCCAAAGATACTTCCTGGAATTATCTACCCTAATCGGTAGTTTCACTTCTGACAGCAATATTCCGTGACTTTCAGGCATGCTAAGAAGCAGCCTGGTTTGGATATATGAGTACCTAAATCCAGAGTTTTAATGGCATCTGTGGGCTTTCAGGGTCACATTTTCAGCTCTGAACAGTACTGCATACCACCTAGTTACTGAAAGAGTAATAGTGCCTTCATGTCTCTTGTAGACTAAAGAACTAAGGACTTACAAAAAGTATGGTTCATAACTGGATTTTAGGACCTAAAGTAGGTGACTGGAGGGAAACCTGGAGATGCTGCTGTGCATTTGAAATCTGGGGGCAGGTCTGTATTTTCTTTTGACTTGGAAGGGAGATGTTGTCACCATTGCTTGGCTTAGTTTGAGGGCTATGTTCAAGTAAAGGCCTGGGGATCTAGGCCTCTATTACCAAGTTTGAACCTTTCTACCTGCTGTTAGAGAGGCTGACATAACCATGGTGTACAGGCTGCTCTCTCCAAGGAAAGAAGAAGCAGGAGGTGTGTTTTAGAGAAACGGGGGAGGCTGTCACCATTATTTCCATTTCAATCCTTTGGCAGGCTAATGCCAACTGTATAAAAATTCAGGAATCAAGAACTGCTGCAGAACAGGCAAAGACTTCAACAGGTTTTGGGAGAGGAGCTCCGTAGGCTCCATGAACAGGCAGAGCACCCTGATCTGTGCTATGGAGGCAATACAAAGTGTGGAAAACAAGGCCAGGGATGGATGACAGAGTGCAGCAAACAATCTCCTTATGGCCTGTGCTGGAACTTGCCACAGCAAAGCGAAGCAGAAACAAACATCAAGCTCTGTTGTTGAGATTTGTCCACAAAGATGGTTCATGGAATCAGTGTTAGCCTGTGTGTTGTACTGAAAAGAACTAATTTCCTTTTATGTTCCCGTAATATGCATGTGATTCTGTAGAATGTTTCTTTCTTTCACCCACCCTCTCTTTTATTGTTTGGGGAATTTTTCACCTTTTCTTTAACTGCATCCTAACTTTTGTTACACTGTGATACTTAGTTCTTGTTCTGTTTTAATTCTTAGTGCCTCAAAGGTCATAAGGTTCATTATTTGATTATTCACAGAACAACTGGATAGGGAAGCTGGAATATAACAATTAAGAACTGCTGTAAAGTCCAGTTAACCCAGTACCTCCTGCTTCTGTAAGATTACCTATAACATCAGCTATGGGAAAGGATTAAAGGAATTTTACCTAGTGGGAAAAAAGGAAATGTTCCAGAATGAAATAAAGAAATAATTTATTTTATTTTTTTGTATTTTATTTTATTTCATTTTCCCTAGTAGATAGTTTTTCAGAGTAGCCTCTCTGAATTATTGTAAAAACATATTAAATCAACATTCTCTTTCCTACCATTGTTGTTTGGTTTTAGTTACTATGACTTTGTTCATCTTCCTTATAAGGAAAACTATAAAAGCTAATCTTAAAACTAGATTTTACAATGTTTACTGAGTTGCTTTTTAAAAATTTTCTGAGCTTGTAAAAGTATAATTATCGTATCCTAATAATTATAACAGACGACATTTCTCTTCCTCTTCACAGCGTTTGATCTAAACTGAAAATTTCTGATCTTCTTGTCAAAGACAGAGCTGTTTTCTTGGGAATATTTTGAACTTTGATGAAAGTTTTATGACACTTCCAACAAAACATGCTGCTCGTTAAAGTTTTATAGCAAGAGAGCTCTATCTGCATTGTTTTGAAATTGTAAATATCACTTAATTGTCATCAATGAGTAGCTGATGAAATACCTGTTCCCAGAAGCTTGTGTCTGCAGATGGGAGTTTGGTCACAGACCAATAGATGCTTTTGCAGTCCCAGGGTTCCAAGACAAGGCTCTTTTTGTTCTGTCATGGTGATGGTCCCAAAAGTTAAACCATGATGAAACTGATTATTTATTTATAACATTTTGCAAGGCATTTGCAGAGGAAACAAATTTTGTAGTCTTTAAAAATCTTATTCACTTCCTCTTTGTCCCATGAGATACCAGGAGATTAGTGTCCCATTAGTTTCCTTCATCCAGTTTTTATGAGCCAAAACTTACATATCTGTCTTTGGATAGCAATGGATAGCTATGGTTCCTCAGTGATATGAACATTAGCTGCAGAACTGTTTTGTTATTGGACATATAGCTCACACAACTGCAGTTGACACAAACGTTAATTCCCCTTAATATTTAAGCCTTGGACAGTCTCTAAAACAAGCAGACAAGAAGACTTTAAATGTGTATATATATATTTTTTTAATATTTAAAAATCTTTCTTGACACATTAGTTTCAAATCTCTTGGCATGTATCTCTTGTAGCTTTTCTGATAATTGTGGAGAAAAAAATACCCCATTCAATGAAACATTGTTCCTTTTCAGAAGCATTTGAGTAATTTGACTCCCAGACAACAAAAGGTTTTATCTCATCATTATGAAGACTACATGAAAATATAAAGATGTTACTCAGACAAATTTTTTCTTTTAAAGAGACATCCTAATTAAAATTAGAACATTATTATTTTATGTCATCTAATTAGAACAGATAACATTTTTCTTCCCTTCTAGCTGCATGAGGAGTACCTGTTTCCCTTCTAGCTCCATGGTGTGTGAGCACACCCAGAGGAAGAAGATCGTCTCTCTCAAGGGCCACATACACCATGCAAAGCCCAAAGCAGCAAGACAGGTGAGTTAAATGGAAGCCAGAATATTTTACCTCACGTGGGATGTACACTTCAGGTTCTGACAATTGGTATTTTTCCTGAATCACCTCCTGCAGGTGTGCTTTTTGTCTTTATTGACAGCGTAGGGAACCTGGGGAAATTGTGTCTGAGCTGAGCTAAGTTGACTGATAAGAGCTAGGTGGTGTGAATACCTCTTGCACTCATAAAAGTAGAACATAGATGTTCATTTAAACTGTAGTGCTGGCAGCACTGCAAAACAATGATAATCACAATATTATTACAGTCCATAGAATGTGAAAGTTATGTACACAAAAACATTGGAGTGATGATAAACTTGAGAAAGATAGATTTAAGGAAATGAGGGAGCTCATAGGAAAGCCCTTAGGAAAAGTAAGCTCCTTTCTTCTACTGGCATTTCTTCTACTTAAGGAAACAGTAATAGTGTCTCAGGAGATGTTGTGCTACAGAACAAAATGAGAATAGGAAAAGCTTACAAAGCTAAATAGCAAATTTCAAGAAATTGAACTGAGAAGGGATCCTTCAAAAATCTAACTCTCTGTAGCCAACAGACAGGAAAATAAAATAAGCAACAGTAGGAGTTGTGAGAAATACAAGAAAAATTAAAACATATTTTCAAAGTAACTAATGAATAGAAATGAAGCCTATCTATAAATACAGATATTCAAATAGGTAGATACATTAGAATTGATTGATAAAATGCTATTTTGCTAGTAAAGGTAAACAATTATAAAAGATTGTCAGAAAAAAAGGCAAAAACCGAAGATCAGGGAAGGCTGATGCTGGGCTTAAAGCTACTCTGACTGAACTCAGTTATGAAATGTCTGAAGACCTAGAACTTTAAATGACCGTGACAAATTTGAGAAATGCTCTAAAGCAAGACAACCAAACAGAAGACATTTCCAACAAATACAAATATATACACACATATATAGACCCATATATATTTATACACACACCTTTGTGCAGTAGCAAATTACTTCAGATGTAAACAACAGGAAAAATAGGGTGTGTGTGTTCAAGAAGAAGACAGATCACAAGATGTGAAGGGTTGGACAGGGAAGGTATCCAGATGAACCAAGCCCAGGGAAGACAACTGTGATTTAAAAGAGCTGGTTTTGCAGCTAGAGAGGATAACGCAAAGGGAAAGAGGGGCTGAATGTAAAGTAATGTACACAAAGTAGGAAAACCAGAGAACATCTAGATTTGCACACTGACTCAGCTCAGTTAGCTTGCTGTTGTTGTAGAAACCTAAGAAAAAAATCCTTTGCTGAAAGCAGCTTCAGGAAGAAAATCCAAACAATATTAGAATGCATAAAGACAGAATGGAAGCAAATATTGAGGAAAATGGTATAATATATGCTTGTAAATGAGTGGTGAAGGTTTACTTGAGTTGTAGTGCTCATCTCTCTAAATATTGAAAATTATTTGACTCACTGAAGCATTCTCTTTTATGAAAAGATTTTGAAAAAACTGATAGTACTATTTTAGAGAAGAAATAAACAGTTGGCAGAAAGCTGGCTTATAAATAATTTGCTTATTTAAGTATTTAAATACTGAATTAGAGTTGAAATATCTATACTACAAATATTTTGCAATAAATACTGTGAAACTCATTTTAGAAACACGAATGTGTTTCCAAAATGACAAATGCCTCTAGGAGTTGATAGCTTTCCTTAAAATGGCTGTAACTTAAATAAGGAAATTCTTCCCTGTTCTTTTCCTTTAATTTGGTGTGCCAGAAACATCCACTTACCAACAAAAGTGCTGAAACCTCTAAGCAGTGTTGTACCACAGGCTTGGGAAGGCTTTTCCTCTCAGTCTGAAGAACTTTCTTATTGAAAAAAGAAATGAGGAGCTACTTGATGTCTCCAGCTCACTGCTGTTATTAAAAAAAAAAGATGTTTCAAAAAGCTTCAAAAAGCTTCAAAAAGCTAAGTTGAAGTTCCACGAACTATGTTTGCTTGCCACATGAAGGTAAGATAAACACTTTCCAAGTGTTTCCAAGGCCTGACACAGTCTTTGTATTCAGTCTTTGTGACCTTTTCCAAACTCCCAATGATCTCAGGTAAATGACTCTCTTATGTCATATTGTTCTGTATCTGCTGCTTTTGACATGAGTGACTAAAACACAAGGATACAAAAATACTACTATAAAGACTCTACCCCTCTATAAATATTACCCAATGGGTATGTCACAAATGAGAAGTAATGTCATCTTCATGAAAATGCAAAATTAAAAGAAGATGTAGTACCACATTACTGCCTCTTAGCCTAGAACATGAAGTTTATGGAGGTCTGCTCTGTAGCTTATGAAAGTGAGCTGCCAACAAATATAAAAATTAGTCGTGGATGAAGTCATACATTGACTCAGTGATACTTGGGCATTAATGCTGCAATGCTTCCAAAGCATTCTCTGCAGGAAATCCACACAGAGGTGTGGGATGAAGTGGTAATATGAAATGAAATTTTTGTCAGTCAAAAAACTGCTCCAGTCTACATTGAGGCATCAAAATATTGATTTTATTTTCAGAAATGTTGAGCATCAGCTTGACTAGATAGAAACAATATTGTGAAGCACTGCTGAAATTAAAACAGTAAGCTAAACTTGCAAGTTTAAATACATGTAAGCAACTTCAGATATACAACAAATTCAGTTCTCTGAGGTGTAAAAGGAGAAAAAAAAAGTAGGTATAGTTGTTCAACCTCTGTTTAAAAGCTTGACATCCAGTATAACCAGTGTATTTTCCTACCTATGTGTAATGCTTAGTGTCTTGTGAGATACCCATTGGTAGTACATATGACCCTCCTGCTATCCTGCCTACTTTTACACATGAAGTGCACATGTAAGGCATTTGACATTCTACTTCAACATAGAAATTAAGTCTATTATCATTTCAACATAATGAAATAGAAACTAGCACTTGAACTTTGGAATTTGTAATACAACTCAAAGTTAAGAAAACTTGTGGAAAATTTATTTAGGTTTTTTTTTTAAATTTATTTAAAACTTATTTACTTAGGACTATGTTCTGCAGAACTCAGCTTGCAGTTTCACTATTAAAAATTACTTAAAGTGAATTTCTGAGGGAAACTTGAGTTAGGATTTGATTTGAAACAATTAAGTCTCTTAATTCTAGTGAGGGTCACAACTGCTAAATAGTTTCATTCCTCTTCTGCCCCCTTCCTTTTTCCCCCCAATAAAGTGATCTGTGTAAATGACTTCTTACCACAAGCAGGCACAGAGTGGGATCACTCACTTCTATGCTGAGAGTCAGGAACTGCCAGATTCCTCCCAAACTACAAATCCAGAGACCATGCTGAGGGGTATATAATGAAGAATTCAACTAAAGTAGACATGTGTTCATTTGTACCTCTTCAAATGAATTTATTCTTAATATCAGGACTTCTTGTCACTGTTGTGTACTTAATGTGCTGAAAATATTAATATTGGTGAGTTTTAAATATTAATACTTAAAACTAGCTGGCTTGTGACAGATTCATGGATGTTAGAATCGCAGTTGTAATTAATAGTAATTTCAAAAAAAATTACTTGAATGTGCATGTGTATATAATACAGAATACTGGTTTTGGACATAGGTCAGACTACTTAGTGTATTATAGACATCTGATTGTAGTGAAATAACCCAAACTCTGTCTATGCTAAAGCATGCACAGCTCCCACTTGAAACACATGCCTGATTTCCCTTTCAGCTGCAGACAGAAAATGAGGGTTAGGCAAGATACGTGTCCCAAATCTATCTCATTATAAAGTCAGAGTATGATGAGAAGATGGAACCAGCCTTTGGGAAAAATGAATTGTCCCGTAACATAGGGTTTGTGTCTGTGTGCCTTCTGCTTGTATAAGTTACTTCTGGGTATGGCTGTTACTGTTAGTGGATATCTAGGGTGTTTTTTTTTTTTTTAAAGATAGCATAATTTCATACAAAACCAGCACCTTGTGCTGGGAAAATCATGAGACAGTGAATGTTTGAAATTGATGCCACCACAATGTTATCTGGTTATGCACAGGGGTGCTTTTTGTTGGAAATTCCCACCTTTCTGCTGTTGGGAAGGAGACCACTAAGCTAGAAGTTCATTCAGAGGGGCCCAGGAGAGTAGTTTTAAATGTCATGATCTTATGGCAAAAAGGTTTTGATCAGAGCATAGTATCCAAGACTGAAAATTTAGACATACATTTCTTCACTTTTGATGTTCTGAGTATTTCTATGGAACTGGATACTAAAGTCCTTCAGGAGTCATGGTCAAATAAAATTTTGAGCAGTTATCTCTGTGAATGTTACCTAAAAAATAATTGGAAGGTTAAAAAAGGATATAACTTTTTTTCTTCATTATAATGTTACTTCAAGCAAAGGCGTACATGTTCCAGAAAATAGAATAGTCTGCAATTTCCAAGGATCTGTTATTCTGCTTGTCATCATCTTAACCTTAAATTTCAAGGGACCAATAGTCTAAATGACATTATTCACGTCAATCTTTCTTCCTGATTTTAAAATAAGGATAGTCTAATGACAGAATAAGAGTACACCAGAAAATGTATACACAATCTCTTAACTAACCAAGACAGTTGTAATTTTAAAATCTGACCATTAAACATTCCCTGGCCATTAAAACATGTTTTCCCTGACCATGAAAAAGGATTTTTGAGAGAGTTCAAACAAAATACTATCGTCGTGGTCCATGCATTGAAGAAAGGACTCTTGACAATAATTTCAGAAGGCTAAAATGATTTATTAAAATGACTCCATAATTCTAGTATTTTTCTATATCTGCTCAGCAGAGAGCATTCCATGCTCCTGCTGCTGCTTCGTCCAGGAAAATGTGTCCGAATGTTTACAATATCAGAAAGATAAAGTAATTTCAGTTCAGTCTCCTCATAGGTAGGAGGAGGCCAACCAATTCCATGTCCTTGAAGAACAGACACAGATATTTTGTTTACAGAAAGCTTATACAGAGTAAAAGACAGCAAAAGGATGTTCTCCCATGGGAAAATGATCAGAAGGCTTACACACAGAGAAACTTATAATATGTTCATAGCAACAAAATACTGTTCTAGAAATTAGTTCATTGTCAGAAAAAAAAGGGTAGCCGATGTTTTGTATAATAAGATGTTCCAGATCTTGCTAAATTTAGCCTGTGGTTCTTTGAGTGCTTTCTGGCATGTTATGTATGTACATATATGTATACACCTTATGCCTCAGAGATGAAGATGATTAGCAGAGTACAATAGTGGCTGCTCTTGCACAAGTAGTAAATGTCTTTCCTCTCACAGAGTAATCTTGTAATTTAGTGCCTGGCCATGTCACAGCAGTTTAAAAACAGTATAGATGCACTCAGTATGACAGTACCATCTGTATTCTTGGAAGAATATCATTGTGGTGCCTTTATTATTATTTTTGTAACCACAGTAATCTATATTCTTCAGCAAATTTGCATCCTGACAAATTTGGACTTAATTATAAGTTTGCTTCCATGACTTATAATATGGATCATATTTGCTACATAATACAGCTTTAGTGAGTGAAGATAACAAATCAGAAAATGTATGGGTTTTGCAAACTCATATTTTGTCTTCTGTATTCTTCTGATTACTGTTGATTAATTTTTTGCTATTTCTGTGTATACTTTATGTTCAAAATCACTCAACTATCAATGCATTCAATGGGAAAGACATTTGCCCTTAGCTGTAAAAGGAAACTAAAATGTATTTCATAGAGTGGTGAGGGGCAGAGAGCAAGGCTAAAGTTTGTTGCTCTGCGAATTGGAGTGGTTTCAAACAGGGGAAAGAAACAGAGCTGGGGGGGAAAAAAGTGCAGGAAGGCATGAGACTTCATAGAAGGAAATTGTTTGTGCCATTTCCCTGAAAGAAGAACCTGGATTAAAGATGCTCTGCTGCAGGATAAGGTAGAAGACAGAGAGAAGTACAAAATATTGGGGAAGGTGGAAAAACTTCTTGTGGTGTCTGAAAAGATACATGATGTATTAATTGGTTTAATAGCAGTGGAATTAAATGAGATTTCTATTTTGAGTTATTATCCTTCATGAGACAGTATCTGAGAGTGATTTATAGATCTCAATGAGTTAAGCATGAGGCTGAGAAAGATCATTAGCACATCATTTACAAAGGCACTTTTTTTTTTAAGTCAAGGAAACTGTGGCTTGCTCCTCAGTGAGCTATCTAGTTAAAAAAAAAAAAAAAAAAACAAGCTAAAACAAGCTAAAATAAAATCATGGACTCCAAGACCTGATGTTACTGAGAAAAGCAACAACCCTTGAAGAAGGATTTAGGAGAACTGGAATTTTAGAGACTTGTTTGACAGCAGTTTCCATTTTTTTACTACCTGAATTTAAGTAGCCATATCACTGCTACCTGGAAAGGAACCAAGTAATTTGTCTCCACATGAATTATTTTTAAGAAAACACCAGAGTTCATTAGAGGCAGCTGAAAAAAGCATTTGTCATATGACTTTTACAGATGGGTGGGTTTTAACTGCTGACAGTTTTTACATCTTTTTATATCAGAGGGACATGACAGGTGGGATGCATGTATTCTCTGTGGGTTCCAGGACAGATATGTATTCTCTGGGGGTTCCAGGACAGGTGGGATGCATGTATTCTCTGTGGGTTCCAGGACTTGAAGGATGCATTACTGTTCATTGTAGGTAGGGTCTTGTTGGGTTTGAAGTTACTATGGGCTAAAAGCTTCTTGTTCTTCATCTCAGACCTATAAATTATGGGGAACAGTTAGAGAGTGCGTGAATGTTGCCCTTCTCCCCCAAAACTACAGCATAATAACTGGTCGTGGAGGTAGGCAACTCCAACTTAATCTCTACAGAAGGGTATAATTGGATCTGACAGGGTTGCTTGATGACTTATATGAAGTTTCATAGGTGGGAATTATTTTAATTCCTTTTCATTCTATTTCATTGTATTCTCTTTGCTTGACTGGATATTGAGAGTACTAAAGATGTGACCTGATGTGCTGCTGCTCTTCAGCTTATGTCTCAAGAGCTCAGCACTGGACTCTTCTGTCTAGGCTGCTGTGGAACAAAACCAAATGGTCCAGAAATCCTTGTGTTAACTTGAGAGTTTCCACTTTTGTTTCTAAACAGTGAAAACTAACTGTGTTCCCCAATTCTTTATGTCCCCTTTCATTGCCATGGTCCATGCATTGACAAAAGACTCTTGACAATAATTTCAGAAGGCTAAATATGATTTATTAAAATGACTCCATAGTCAGAGGATTTGGGCTATAATGTGCCCAGGCACAGAGCTCAGATGCATACTTCTTCATGCTCTGTCCCAGAATGCTAGAATGTTTACAACATGAGAGATAACAGTCCTTCACCTCCTTCTGCCACTATCAGGAGACAGGCAGAGAAATCCAAAATGTGCTTGAAACACACACCAGAGATTTTGTTTACAGAAACTTATACAGAATAAAAAGACAGTAAAAGATGCTCTCCCATGGGAAAATTTTCCTGCAGGCTTGCACACAGAGAAACTTATAATATGTTCTTGCAACACCCTTTACACTGACTGTAGGGACTCCGCTTCATTTTAGTAGTTTACTGGAAATGCTGTGGATGGAGTTTGGGCTTGTCTGGGTTGCTTTTTTTTGTTGTTTTTTTTGTTTGTTTGTTTGGTTGGTTGGTTGTTTTGGGGTTTTTTTGCTACTCTGTGGGTAGGAAGCACAGTCTGTATGTTATTCTTAGATTCAACAAGAACCTCACAAAATATGTTCTACCAAACCTAACAATAGACACTTTGTTGGGACCTCCAACTCCTACTGCCTTTGTGTCACAACAAGCTACAGCCCTGGAGCCTTGCCTTAATTTGAGATGGTTATAAAGTGTGACGAAATTAAAGAGAAAACAAAGGAACACTTAGCTGAACTGTGGTGGTGCTGAGTGACCTTCTGTCATGAAGGTCCTCAGAGAAGAGAGGAAATTGCTGATAGATTAAGCACTGCAGCAAAATCATTGACAGCAGAATATGGGAAGCTGAGTAGATGTTTATTAAAATGAACATGTTGCAGACATACCTAGAGTATAAATTGTATTATTGAGTCAAGTAAAGGCAGTCACTGTCAGCAGAGCATGTAAAATTTGAAACATAGGTATGCAGTAAATCTTAATCCTCAAACTGGAAGGATTATCTTTAAAAGAGAGGATTGGTTTGTCTCTGAAACTATTTAAGAAACACACAGTAATTTGGCCTTCCTTTTCATGCAGTTTCTAAAGTCCATAAACTCTATAATTCACAAAAAATGTCCCTTTTAAGTTTTTTTCCATTGAGTTTGTTTATATGATGAATTTCAGATACTGACTGCTTTTTGAAAATTATTGAAACAAGTTCTGTTAAGTGCAACTTGTCAGTGAGGGAGGCATAGCTAGCAATTCTCTAATGGCTCTGGTGATTGCATTACCTTGTATCTGGAATGTACCTGTGGAACATACCTGAATCGGTCAGGCAGGAAGTCTTGCATCCTTTTTTTTGTAATCCTAGGAATTAGATACAGCTTTTTCTATTCTGAGATCCTGGCACAATGTTTCTGAACAAATAGAAATGTTCTGATTTATTTTGAGAACAAACATAAAGTGCCAAGTTTATATAAAGTTATGAAAGTGGATATTAAAACTCTTTCAGCTGTACTACTTCAGTTTGTCTTTATTTGCTGAAAGTGAGGAGTTGTGATTATATCCTGAAGATTAAAAATCCACACCTTGAAGCCTTCAGCACAGCATGCCTGTTTCTCATGTATTCATAATATACAAAGGAATTTTGTATCCTTATAACCAGGAAGTACTTTGAGGACAGTCTCTGGGATTTGGAATATAATAGTAAATACAGTTTTACTTTGATATTTCATTTCATGATAGTCACAAGAAACAACCTAAATTAGCTCTCCTCTTGGAGGAGGAGAGTGGATTCCCAACAACAGATGTGGTTTTTGCAGTGCTCCTGCCAGGTATGATTTGGATAGCTCTGTCATTAGCCTTTTTTCTCCCAGTTTATGAATTGTCTCTGGCATTGTGTTCTATAATCTTATTGTAGCTCAGCATGGTTTTGGCTAAAACTTATGCTGGAGCCTCTTCTTGATTACAGTTGCTATTATTATTTTAATGACTAATTACTGACAGAGGAACTTAGTTTCCTTGTTGTTCCCTCCTATGGTTAAGTCTTTTTTGATGAAATTCAGACTTCCATCTGGCATGGGCTAGTGTAACTTCATAAAAGTCAGTGTTGATTTACACCAGAGAGAGGAACTTTGCTCACAAAATTATTGGGAGTTCTTATCCTCTTGAGTCAGTTTTCTATGTTTTCATAGGGTCAATTCAGTTTTATTGTTGTTGGTGTTGTTTTATGTAGCAGAAATAATACAAAGAATTAATGTGTCCCTCCCTGTCCTTGTCTCCTCATGGGATAAGTACCACTATGGCATTCCGTGCATACACGTGGGAGTTTCAGCAGAACACAAGTATGGTGGTTTCGTGACTAACTCGTGGAACTAATTTGTGCAACAGGCACAACTTGCAGCTGCTTTTCTTCATGATTTAGAGACACATTCCTATGTACTGTTTCTTCTGAAACTAGAAGCAGTGCAACTGCCACCACCAGGGCAAGGGAGCAATTTTATAAGTTCAGGGGTTTTCTGTAGATAAAAGGTGTTCAAAATTTAATTTCATGGTAAGCCTCTAAATTTCAGTGGTTAAGCTACCTTGGCAAAATATGAATGATTACCCTAGAAATAAGAGTACCATATTAAAGCAATTTGATTAAATGTTAACTAGTACAGTCAATCTTTTGTCATTTGGGAGGACTCATATTTGTTTCACTCATAAATGTGAAACCTTCACATTTAAGTCAGCTTGACTGTTAGTAAAAAAATGGGGGGGTTCTGCTCCCTTTTCATTTTCACTTTTCATGTATTTTGAAAGTGGAACACTATTCAAGCTTTTGTTTGTTTCAATATTTTCCATACTTTGCCTGATACTATTGAATCAGGTTTTTTAAAAACAGATAAGCATTTATTTATTAAAATTTGATTTTTAATGTTTTTCACATTGCAAAATGTACATTTGTACTGTATGTTGCCCTTTACTTTTTTTGTCTACTCCACAATTCAGTATTTTTTATGTGTACTGTACCAACACGTTGAAAGACTTAGCTAATGCAATAAGAAATATAACAGTATTATTGTGAGAGAGAAAATAGGACTTCAATACCACATTGACTCTGTTAATATTTTACTTGCTAAAGCATATGTCAGCAGAAGTGAGTTTACCTTCTAAAAATTGTATCAGAACTGCAGGGTTTGCATGGGTATGTGAGTAAATTTTTGTAATTAACTGGCACATCATTAAAACTAAATTGTATTAATATCTAGACACACTTAACACTAACCATTACAGAAATTCAGCAATTATCACTGGAAAAATCAGTCACATTTTGAAGATAAATAGTAAATAGAAATATCATTTCTCCCTTTGATTAAAACTCAATGAGGCATCTTAATGTAGCCTCTTGCACTTTATTTTACACTTTAGCAAATGACTTTAAGAAGCATAATCAAAGTTTATGTGCTTGCAGTAATGGCAGCATCCTTCTTATCTAGGCAATGGAACACTGGAGCATCAAATCCTTATTCATGATCTTGCTTTCTCTGCAGGGCTCCTATGGTATCATTAGAAGCATTCAACCTAGAATGAAAGTAAGATTTGCCAAAAAAGATTTTCAACTTGCAAATTATTTTTTTTTCTTCTCTTAAGTGGCTTAACCTTCAGGTAACCCAGTAATTCATAGATGTCACTTTTGAATTGGCTTTATTTTAAAGGGGGAAAGAAAATATGACTCCTGGGCAATGCATATCAATCAGACATAGATTCCTGTAATATCTTGCAGATTAGACCACAAGCCCCTTCTCTAGGCAACAAATTTGTGTGCAAGTCTAGATGTAATTCAGCTTTAGAAAGGTTTTAAGAATAGAAGTCATTAGCAGTAATGCAGAATATTTTTCTTAATATTTAGGTGCTGTTTGGAAAACCTCCCCTCATTCTAATTGTTTTCATTTGTGTGAAGTATTTTGGTGATGAAACAGTACAGCTAGTTACAGTGAGGCAAATCAATAAATTGAAGTCTGATTTCAGGATGATTTATGTTAGAAATGTGTGTTAGAAATGCAACACAATACTGTTTGGCTTGGAAATTTTACACTTTTTAAATTCAGAATTCTGAAGTTCAATGAGAGAACATAAAAAAGTAAAATCTCTATTGGCCAACACAAAAATGTGGAGTGTGCAATCTCTGTAGATCCTACGGCTGCCAAAAGTTTCATTCCCCAGCTGACTTGATTTCACCTGAAGATGTTTATTGGCACAAAACCAGTATATCTGGCATATATGTTTGAAAAGACCAAGGTAGATATGAAGAAATGAGAGACAAAATGTCTTATTAATGTTTTAGGACATTTTAGGATATGGTTGCAGAAAAGGAAGAGCCTCCTTTGTGATCTATTAATTTTTTCCAAAAGTTCACTGCTTGAGGCATAATTAAAATATTCCACTGACATTAGACCTGGGTAGGAATTTATTCCCCCACCTCCAGCTGAGATATGTGGCTGTAATTAGGCTGGTGATGCAGTAATGGTTGGCAGCAGTTTGCAAAACCTCTGCAAGGTCTTTTAGTGATGCTCTATCACAATTGAAGTATTCTTTCTATTATCACTTTGCTTCAAATAGTAGAAAACAAGAGGAATGGACTTCACTGCACACTAAGTTAACAGTTTTATGTCCTCTATCTGTTCCTCTTATCTGTTCTGACATGGTGCTATTTCCACTAGGCTGAGTAAGAAAATATGAACCTTAAAATTACATCTGAGTGGTAAGTACTGAGGAGGAAGAGGAACTACTTATAGTAAGGGATAATGCGTGCTGAAACGTTTCTGTTAGCTGTGTGTGATGAAAATGAAAGAAAAAAAACTATTTACCTACCACATGCTGATTCATAATTTGATCACAAAGTTTTATGTGCTTATTTTCTGTCTTCAAAAATCATTGTTCCTTGCTAGAATTTGACAGTAGAGGCCTTCGGTCTGTTGCCATGTCACCTTGCACAGACCCAGCATATTGACCTAAATCTGAGTCAGAAATGTTTGCCTGCACTCTTAGGTAATCACAGTGATTTTAGTGATTTTGCTTCTTTTTGGGTGTCTGTCATGTTTTGCTATTTTGTTTTCTAGAGACAGTGGAGACGTTAAATATGAGAGCTTGTTTTGGTTGTTTTTTTTCCCCAATACTAGAGGGCCCTCAGACAGCACTGTTATCCTTGATATCTACTGCTTAACTGCTTGTTGCTTATTATCTGCAAGTTCTAAGTCTTGGACTTTCCTTCTGTGTTCCTTGTGGTACGTCAAGTAGTTTGATAAGCCACAATGAACAGACACTGTAGTAAACTTCCATCTTGGAAACTCAGTAGCTAGAAAAGAAAATTATATTTAGAAAATAAAGACAGAGATTACTTCCTATTAAAAGAATATATTAATAATAAAGATTTTCCAAAGATTTTTGTTTTACTTCCTACCCGTGACTAAACCACCACATTGATTAAGTTGTCTACACTGTAGTCAAAACAATATCTGTATTCATTCATGGGCAAAGCCCAAACATTTAATGTTTCTGAAAAAAAAAATCAAAAAAAATTGTGTAAGAGATGTAGCAAATAGGTTATTAACAGAAAAAGTGTTGAAAACAGGAAAAGTCATAGAGTTCTTCTAGAGGTGGGAAAATTATTGGATGATAGAAGCCGGGTCTTGAACCCCAGTTGGAGACAAACCTGCACAGAAAAGCACCAACTTATGAAGAACAACTGAAATGAGAATCTGAATAAAATGTACTCTAAAAATCCCCTTAAAAGCTAGAGCAGCGTTGTGTGAAGTAGTGAATGTGATCAACATTGTAATTTTTGGCTTGTTCACAGTTTGATCTACATCCTAGGCTCGCAATTTTGTAGCTGTAGGCTGCAGTACCAGAACAGGGCTGCCCCTGATACTGCTCTACAGGTGGCTTTTATAATTTGTGCAATATCTGAGCCTTGCAAACACTCCTGTTCGAGCTTTGGGAAAACACAAACTTCCAGGGGTGGAGTTGGTCTTGCATATTTAGAATTCTACTTGAACCACTGCCAGCTCATTTTTAAATCATGTCCTTGAAGTGGCTTAGAATTCTCTTGCAGTTTTTGTGAACACGAGTGACCATTTCACTGAGGCTCTTCAAGACTCTTTTCTGTGCTTTTTTTTTTATACCATGTCACAAGTACACTGTATTTTGGCTTGGCTTTGTAATAGAGTCAGAAGGAATTATTTTGCCACCTTCTAAAAAGGTATGTAGGAGTGGTGGAAATTTTTATTTAAACATTTTCATTTTGTGGATAAATATTCTTTGAAACAAGCTTTCTGTGATATGTCAGTTTTGGGTGATAAAGTTTCATGATACATTTTCATGTTAAATGGAAAGATTTTGACAACTCACCTTTTCTTAGAAGAACAAACAGGGTGGACTTGGCATGAAGCTAGACTGGCACAGACTCAAGTCCAATTATCCATGTCTGACTATCTGCCTAAGGTCTTCCAACTACCAGACAAACATTTTAGCCATTTTTCTGTTCTGGAATAGTGTTGTTGCCTTGCTCTCCTTTGCTTTGTTTCCGTTTTCTTCTAAAAATATGTCCTTTCCCTGATGCATTGACAGAAATAAATAGAGGGAAACAACAGTAACTGGTGTGAGATGGAAAACATGCTTATCTGTACATCTGAATATAAGTGTGGCAGTATATATAAACACCTGTAGTAAGTGGAAAAATATCTCCTCTCATTTTCACATAGCTTTTAGTTCTTTATTGGGGAATGAAATGAAAAAGGGAGAATGCAGAAGGAGCAATAAAAATAACACAAAGCTAAAACCTGATAGAGTTCATCTTCTGTAAGCCTTGAAGAACTTCAAACAATTTATTTGGTAGTGTTAGTGCACTTTTAAATTATAAAATGAAAAAAAAATATTTGCAAAAGGCACTGTGATTTCTTTCATGTGAGCATACCAGGCTGGTGTGGTTTGTTGCATTGTGTCACAATATGAATTTTCCTCTAGTTTATTTAAGGTTGCAGGGTGCTCTGTGCTGTCATCTCACTGCAAGAAATACATTGAGATACTGAAAAATGTGTGGGGCAATATAGCTGGTAAAGGGTGTGGAGCACAGGTTTTGTGTGGAATGGCTGAAGTAGTGGGGGTGTTTATCCTGGAGAAAAGAAGCCTATGGGGGATCTTACTGCTTTCTCTAACTATCCAAAAGGAGGTTGTAGCCATGTGGGGGTTGGCCTGTTCTCTCAGGTAAATAGTGACAGGGTGAGAGGAAATGGGCTCAAGTTGCACCAAGGGAGGTTTGGATTGGATACCAGGAAAAATTTCTTCACCAAAGAAATTGTCAGGTGCTGGAAGATGCTGTGCTGGGGAATGGTTGAGTCACTGTCCATGTTTAAATGACGTGTAGATGTGGCACTTAGAGACATGGCTTAGTGGTGGGTTTGGTAGTGTTGGATTAATGGTTGGACTTGATCTTAGAGGTCCTTTTCAATCAAACCCAATGTATAAATCTATATTAATTCTTAGAGTACAAATTAATGCGCCTGAATCATGTTTGAATTTTCTTTTTCAAAGACAGACTCGACTGCTATAGGCAATGTGTAGATAAAGCTAAGGGTACTTCTCATTCAATAGCAAAATGCTTTCAAAGAGAATGAAATTATTGTTCTCTGTGGTAGTATACAGGCACCATGAATCTAAGCAGACACAGTGTCAGTTTTGATTTCACTATTCTTCATTATTTTTCAGTATTAAAGTCAAGATCTTATTGCTGATGAAAGTGAGCATCAAGCAGTGAAATGTCAGGTTTCTAAACTGCTACCTCCTGGTGAAGCTTCCTTCCTTTTTGTCTGTCTTGAAGAAAAGAGAGTAAGTGGGTAGAGAGCTGTTGTGCTGTCAGCTACAAGAGGAGGCTGAGCTCCATGCAGGGTTTCCAGTAGTTTTGCTGCTATTAGGAAGTTTTGCTAGTCAGGAGGGGAGATAGACTTGACATCAGGAAAACAGAGCTTTAAAAAATGGAAGATTAATAAAACTTTGAAAGCTACTTGGGTGTCTGATTCTTTCAGGGCAGGATAAGCAGCCAGCATCTGGTAGAAAATATTTAAGAAAGTTTAGGACAAAAAAATGTGTTAAAGAAAAGAATGCTGCTGCTTGTTAAATTACTGTGAACCCTCTGTGGAATATCTTGCTTCCTAATTGCCATCGGATTTGTTATTTTCTCTACCCACGTGCTGAAGTACAGAATCTCAAAGTAAATTTGTTGGACCCTTGTTAATATGTGTTATACGCCAAAGAATATACTTGGCTGAAATAAAGACCTTGTTTTCTAGATAGTAAAAGTCTGCCTTCTGTGGTGATTGTCTTTTTGTTTCCAGGGAAGAAGAGTAAGGACTTTTTCCTCTTGTTGGGAAGCTTCTAAATAATCAGAATTATATACTTTAAATGTTAGCCACCCTGTGTTGGTAATGAATTTGTGGCATTGCAATAATTGCATTCTGACTCTGTGTCCTGCTGCTGCTGGTCAACCACACTGCCTGGTAGGTGAATTTTGCTGGCTTAGGTCATCAGTTTCCAGTATTAGAAAATGAAACCNTGAAAGACGTTTACAGATGAATGGTGTTTTATACATTTATCAATGTCAGGCAGATAAGTCAGAAACAAATGTTTTTCAAATACTGAAAAAAAATTGCATTTGTTCTTGCACGATGGTGGGTTTTGGAAACAAAGTGCAAGATTTGGGTAGAGGTATAAGCTTAAAAAATGAACCTGAGGTTTCCAGTATGTTGTTCAATGTTTATGCTATTGTTTAATATTACATAATTCTTGTGGCCTATGATGGGTCATCTATGCCTACAACAATGCTTAAAAATCTCCACAAATGCCCACGCTGGCGCCAAGTTCCCAGCTATGCAGTTGTTTAAATATAAATGGCAGAGAGTGAGGGGAGGGGAAAATGGGTGAATAATAGCTCATTTTTCCATGCAAATCCAAATAAAAGAGCAAGCACATATGCACAATCTTCTTAACAAGTTTTGTTTACTTAGAAAATTAAGGCCCCTGTTTCTCTGGCATATTTAGCTGATTCATTTTTATTTTTGTTCCTTTCCTAGACATATGCACTTTCTGAACCTCAGCAACTGCTGTTGAATCTTTGATAATCTGCTTCTGTCTGTTATGACCAGAGCCTGAATAATCAATGAATGAATTTGATAAATTCTTCTGTACATATTGAAGCAGTAGATATTAATCAGAAAATAATTTCTTATGAGGAAGATAATATTAGTATTCTGTCAGTCATTTCATGTTCCATACATGTTTAGAATTTCATATCAAAAGAGAGAACAGACATCTTAAAAGCAGGACAATTCTTGTTAAACTCACAAAAGAAGAGATTTAAAGGTTAAAGTTATTGTGAATCTTTTTCATTAAATCTAATAGCATGATTATATGTAACTAATAGATAACTTTCTATAACCTCCCAGCAATTTTGTTTAAATTTAAATGGGAAAAAAATCTGCACATTAGGTCCTCTTCTGTTAGTCTGTGTTAAAACATAATTCCTTTTAGGAATTCCTCTTAGTTCTTGTTTGCTTATAAGCTGTATTTTGTTTTTCATTCAAAATTCTGTGCTTCAATCTGACTCTGTGCAAGAAAGACAGATTGAGCACTTTTGGAGATACTTGATAGTGCTGATTGTTGATCTCCATGATACATCCTCTTTTCACTAAGCTATGAATGCAATAATCACATTATTCTTAAGTAAGGCATATATTTTAAGTGTGGATGTTCCCATGAAACTTATCAGCATAATAGACAGAAATTACCTATGGAATTCTGTTTCTAAGAAAGTAAATTGTAAATGTCCAGTACATACTGTTTCAAGAAACTGATAATACATAATAAAAAGTTTCTTATATAAAATGTTAATTAAGTGCCTCTCTTAATATCTTTAAAATGTACTACAGATGTGTGCTATAAGCATATATATTTATATATATGGTATATGAGCATACATATATATGTGATATATGTAATGTGTTAAGAACATTACTGTGTATGAGTTTAAAGTTGCTGTGAAATCACAGTATACAGGAGTTGGTATTGACCAAGATCTGGTACGGTATTTGAAAGCTGAAGTTACTGAAATAAATATGAAAGGGAAAGCTAATTAACAGATAATGCCATATTCAGAAAGAAATTTTTTTTGGAAATGTATGTCTTTGTTGGTCCAGCAGGATTTGGATTTAATAGATTATGATCAAGAGAGGATGAAATGACCTGTCCACAGTGGGATCAACTCTTTTTTTGCCACAAATAAACCAATTCCGCTAGCATGGGGAAGTAGTGATCAGACTGAGCTGGACATTAGACTCTGACATTAGAAAAACTGATTTGTAGCGATAATATAAACGTGTGGTAGATACTGTCTGCTTGACAGACAACGTTTTTTGTTACCTCAAGATGTTTATGAATATTAGGTTTAGGTAGACTTCATGCTATACCATGTCATTGAGAGTCCAACTTCTCTTCTGCAGAATTGGAGTATCAAATTATTAAGATAGAAGTATCCTTTCTTGTATTTTGTTCCTAGCACAGTTTGAGTTGCTTGGTTGTTTGAGCAAATCATAGATAATGATCGGAAGATAATCTACAAAGGACAGGCTTAAATATTTTGGCTAGGTCTTTCTTGCAGTAGATGCTATCTTGTAGTGTGTTGTTTGTAGGAGTTTATACATCTTAACTAATTGTCAAAGATTTATCAAAGATTTCTTTGTATTGATAGTAACTGTATTCCATGGAGCATGAATTACTGTTGTCACCCTTTCCCAGGCTGGGAATATATCTTAGAACATATCTATTTTCTTGTGTTCCACTGCAGCAAAAATGCTCAAAAATCTATATTGTTTCTTAACTATACACACATGCCCGACCTGTTGTTTCACATCTATTTCAGTACTGATTCCATTTTTTACATGTGTTTTCACATCCTGAACATTTTATATGTATTTGTCTATACTCAAAGTCTGTTAAACAGTGTATGTTTCGAGGGGTGTTAAAAGAGTTCTGACCTTTTCCAGTTCTTCTACATGCTGAAATTTGAACAGTGGAAATGTCATTTGTGATATAGACTTACGTGGATTAAAGTTATCTATAATGAAATTCAGTTCTTGTAGAAAAGTACTCTTACCTAAAAGGCCTTGCCTCTGTCTTTGTGAGGAAATCTGATATTATATTATTACTTATATGAAAACATGTAGTTAGGCCAACTGATACAGCACAACTGAGTTCTGAGGCCCTAACACCAGGGAGTCTTCAGTTTTTCTTGCCAAGACATAGATGTAATTTTGTGATTACCCTCATCTGATTCTGGAAATGTTCAGTACAGAACAGTACTGATGGGCTGCAAATTCATATGTACCTTAGTCTAGAAGTATTGTAGAAGATGCTAAAAGGAACAAAAGGGAGAAAGTGGAGCATAGGAGAGGAAAATATTGGTTATCTCACAACTCAGAAATGGTTATAATTTTCTTTATTGTCAGAACAAGCAAAAAGCAACACATGTAAACCTAGAGATTCAGAAGAGCTCCCAAAGAAGAAGACTTCCGACAGGTTTTTCCTTGTTTTTTTGTTCAATAGATGCAGCAGATTAGTAGAGCACATTCCCAAATCACAGCTGCAATTGCCATGAAAATGTTGTCAATGAGATTCCGTGAGTTGCCAAACTGCACAGCATCTCAGGAGAAAGAGAGATAAAGCCGTGTCAGAAGCTGCAGCAGGAATTGGCACAGATTTCCCACCCTTTAGTCGTGGATCCACACGTGCCAAAATGACAATTTGGCTTTTGGTAAATGACATTTTCTCAGTGTGTCTCCAAAGTGTTTTAATTTGGAGGTCTGCGCTTTAACCACTTGGATGACAAATCCTTTGTTATCTTTTCAGGGAGAGTCGTGTATGTCACTACCTTGCTCTTTTTTAAAGCCCTGCTAGGCATTTTTTTGAATAGACAGAGGTAAAAAAAAAGGAACTGTGTTATAACAGAGTAATCATAATAATTATTAACATAACTATTATTCATTGCATCAAACATTTTACAGCAGCAGAGGTATGGTTTAATATCAGGTTGCCAGCAAATGTCTAATCCCAGACCAATACTAAATACAAAGTGATGTGCTGAACATGCTTTTTGGGATTATCCAAAATAACTAGATAAAAGAGTATCTAATTCCATTTTTCCAGCTAGCTGATGGAACAAACTATTATGTCTGAAAACATTTCAAAAGTAGATAGTCTGCAGTAATAGCCTCATGTTCAAGAATACATCCTTTGAACTGACGTGTATTTATTTGCAGTCCACATAAAAAGAAGTCATCTGGTAGGAATATAACAATTCTTGATAAAGATGCTAGTTAATTTAACTGTTCTGTTGTGCTGTTTCTTTCCAAACAGCAGCTTGACTGACTGAGGAAAGCTCTGCAGCAAGGATTTCTCTGTTTACGTGAATTGTATCTCAAGATTTAGCAGGTGTAATACAGGTGACAGTCCCCCAGATAGTGTTTGAGATTTAGGAAAACACTACTTTTTCAGGACAGGATATCAGTGATGACTTCTAGGAATCAGTCCTTTGCTGTTACCATTGTTCAGACTTATTCCCTGCTAGATCACAAATAGTTTTTCTGAGCAGGAGAAATGCACAAGGTGGGAGATCATTTGCAGTAAGAGCATCTCCCTTTCTTTGTGATCCTTGTCCCCATGAGCAGTGAACTGCAGTGTTATCACTTTTTGTTTTACAGAGGGACTCCCTGGATTTCTTAAACATATGGATGAATCCCTTTTTTTTTAACAGTAAGGACAGGTAAGGAATGAGCATTAGCAGAGGAATCATCCTTATCCTGCCTCATTACAGAGTCTCTGTTGTGTGCTGGAGAGATCACCTCTTCAGAACCTCTCAGGCTCAAAAGGTACTTCATTAGTTTTTGCTCTGAGATTGACAACGAGCGCCAATTAATTCCAGGAGGCATTTGTCGCTGTAACAGAAATTCCTTCTCAGACAGAAAGGGTAATGGCAGCAGGTGAGTTCTGCCATGCCTGGGCTCTCCAGGTATTATCTATAATAATGGCTTCACCTTGCCTGAGTGTTTGGAGCTGCTGTAAGCTGTGCTAAGTCTCTCTATCTGGGCCACGTGCAGATGTCTTTCAAGTACGACGTGCCTGAGTCAGTTTCCTGTAACTGATATGTAATTCTTCATCAAGGTTAGTATCTTAATTTCCGTCAAAGTTTGCCTGTTATTGTAAATTCTTCATCAAGGTTAGTATCTTAATTTCCGTCAAAGTTTGCCTGTTATTGTAAATATACTGAACATACTTCGGTTTTAGCTGGTCTTGGATTTATGTAATTTATTGTTCTGCTTCTATTGCGGAAAAGAGAATATTTCTTATTAAATATGTCCTTATTTGCTTTATATTTATTCTTGCTGCATTTTATTTATACCTGTTTAGTGGCTCTTAGTTCTCATTTTTTATTTCTGCCATTCCAATAGACCTTTCTCCCTAACATATAAATATTCCTCTGGAATTAGTTCAAATTAGCAATAAGATGTCACTTTGTCACTTTGTTGTGCAACTTTGCCCTCTTTCTGATTAGAAAAGTTATTTCTCAAATTTGGGCCCATCCCAACCATTGTTGCCGTTAGTCCATTAAAAGAAATAGTTTATGCCTTTTTTAAAGTGGATTTTTTTCTTCCCCTAATGCTCTAAATCTTCTACCAGTTCAAAGTGTGCTCTATTTCTTTTAGGGTTTTTTTTCTGGTAATGAGTATTTACTAGAGTGTGCTAAAGCCATGGGAATATGTGAATTGTCATGGGGTAAATTTGTTCCTGTCTCCTACCAATATATTTATACTTGTGTTATAAGAGGAAGAAGCTAATTCTTCAGTCACAGAGCTAGAACAGAGAGTTAAGGCATATTGTCCAAGCAATTTCAAATGTCAATTCTCATTCTTAGGAGGGAAACTTATGCAAGAAGCACCACTGGATGTGTCCTGTACCCTGCTCTTTCACAGGATGGGGCCAGTTTTCTTATGCTTCAGGCATGTTTTATTATTTTGATAAAGCTCATCTCACTGCGAACGGCCATCTCATGAAGCCAAAGTCTGATAATTCAAAATTAATACATAGCTCTAAACAAGCCAGTTAGTGAAAACAGAAAATATAGCTAAGCTTGAAAGTTTGTGTAGGGGAGAGCTAAGTTGCTGTAGGAGAATACTGTTGACTAACAGTGCCTTACCATGTTGGCTTCCAGAAAGGTCTTAATGTGTGTTTCCAACTTGTCCAGACTGTGAAGGAAAGCATCCTGTGCACACACTAAGGAGCATGTTTCATCCTCCAAAGGTCTGGCTGAGAGCACATGGAGGATGCATGGTTGTGATTTATCATCGCTGTGATTTATTATAAAACCATAGAACGCCTAGGGTTGGGAGAGACCTTAAAGGTCGCCTAGTTCCAATCTTCCCACCCTGGACAGCGACACCTTCCACTTCAGCAGTTTACTCAGGCCCCCTTCCAGCCTGGGCTTTACCCAACAGACTTTTGGTTGTCACCTTTTGTTCCACATTGTGATCACACCTGCCTCTGTACATGAACTGTCTGCATCTGTGCTCAGGCACAGGATTTGATTTACTGTCACCAGCAGCTGACATTGAAGTCTTCTCATTTTGCTGATGAAACCTATCATAGCACCGGCTTAACAAAGGACCAGAATTTGGGAACACAAATGTTGTGAGAAAAGAAATGAAAGACAGCCAAAAGTTATAACAACAAATGAAACTGATCAGAGATGTGGAAATGCCATCTTTGTCTTGCAAGATGCTCAATAATGTGCTGGGCGAGGGTCTGTGCAATCAGGCCCATGTCATGGGAGAAAGTTGGATGGGATGACCTCCTGAAGTCCCATCCAACTTATATTCAGCCAGTTCTGACTGATGGACTCATTATCCTTTAGTAAAACTTTATTTCAACGTGCATTGTCTTCTAAACTAAGAAGAAAAAGAGAAGAAAACTAATAATCCTCTCCTAAAGTCATCCATTTGATCATCTCAATACACTATTCAGACCTAGAATTTCTCTTAGTGAGTTTTAAAGTACTATTATGGAAAGTTTTTTGGGGTTTTTTTTGGTTTTTTTCTTTTTTTTTTTGTCCTCTCCCTTGTATCTCTTTGTTTCATATTTTATTCTGCAAGTTTTTAAGCACAAATATTCTTCCTCTATTTTTCTTTTCATACTCGGAGTCTGATTTTCTTAAAGTTCCACTAATATTACAGGATAATATAAGGCAATTTAAAAAAAAAATTTTTTTTGGTCTAGACTCATATTTTTCTTACAATTATATATTGTTGGGAAGGGACTAGAAAATAAAAAGTGGTGACAGTCACAATCATGAACAACCCAGTATACTATTGATAAAACCAGTATAGAGACCTTATATAGATTTGGCATAAGACATTTTAGAAACTAGTATTTCACAGACACTACTTTTGATTTGCTTGGGAATGGAGAAACCCCGCTAGGAGCCAGGGTGTGGGAAAAAAGAACTTCCAGGTTTGAGGCAAAGATTTGATGCTTTTCTAAGTTTCAGGTTTGAGAATAAATCACACTTTAAAGAGAACTGCTGCCTGTAAAAAAACAGATGGTGCTCAGGGGAAAGGCTTATAGCTCTGTAAATTAGGAATTATCTAAGCCAGTTTGGTTAGGCTAGTTAAAAGCAAACATCTGCAGAAATGGTGAAAAAAAAATAAAGGAAAAAAAATTCTGAAAGCATAAAGCCTTTTCCTTAGCTTTGAGAAACAACATCTTGGAAATTGCAAGAGGATTTTTTTTATACTCAATGCAGTTAAAATGCATACTGCATAAAATAGATTTTTTTTTTTTATATCAACTCCACACTATTTCACTGTAGGTGGTTACAACAAATTTAATTTTCCTTTTATTCTGATTGCTTGCTTAGCCTATATTTCAGGCAAAAGTTGTCCCTTCCTCTTTGGTGGTGCTTTGAAATTCTACAACTATTTTTCTTGTATAATTGTGTTTTCAAGTAGATTTAGTTCTAAGTGAGGTGTATTATCAACCTCTACTGGGCTGCTTTCAAGACCAAACCAAGACAAACACTGTTTCCACTGTAGCATTGCAACTCACCCAAGGTGGCATAAAATGCTCTTCAGTGATAAAAATAATAACACTAAGAAACAAAGCAATGGAAGGAACAATGGCTTGGATAACATCCTAGTAAATGGAGAGCTCCAAGTGCTTATCTAATTTTCACAGGGACACACACATACCAGGCAGTGTGTCTCAGATCTAGGATAGAGGAGTCAGTTTGTTCTGTCAAAGAGAAAATAATAAGATAGTCCTAAATAACTGCAAATCTGATATATTTTATACTAGTAAAGGGTTTCCCCTGGGAGAATTCAGTTAAATTTTCTTGAGATTTATAAGGTGGTAAGTTATACTTCCTGTATGTTATTAAGGAGGGCAAACAAGCTGCTCAGCCTGCCATAACCTATTAGATGTGGTCTTGCATCTCCACGAAATTGTCGGAGCCTTAGGGATTTGGGAGTCCTGGGTGGTGGGTTGATCTACTCTTGTGTCTCCCAGACATGGCATCGAGGGTTGAACACATTTTGGGAGACTTGGGATATCTGTGGAGGCTGCTGCTGCTCCATGCAGCCTTGCTGCTAAACAAACAGCTCTTGGACTAGAATTTCTCAGTATGGGATCCATGTCCTAGGAGTCTGCTTTCATGGGTCTGGACTCAAGGGATCCCTAGGGATTTCTGATGATTTCCACACCGCCTCCCAGTCCCTCAAGTCAAATTAATATTGGGTACAGAGAGATTTTCCTGTAACACTTTTACTTCAGTCTGGTATTTTAATAGAAAATTTTGGGCCCCTCAAACTGTTACTTGAGTAATTTCCCACAGTTTTCATGGCTGTTCCCTGACCATAGCACACCCTAATTGTTAATAAAATTAAGTATATTTAGATTGCAGTGTAGAGGTAGAATATTTTTGTTCTAAATAGGTATACTTATAGATTGCTATTATCTATACTTATAGAGTTTTTCAAGGTTTTCAGTAAAAATAAAACAAAAATACCTCATCATTACAATTTTGAGGACAAAAAAAACCAAAATTATGTCCTCTTTTCAACTTCAGTGTGCCCATTAAATATTGAAAACTGTCAACACTCAGAAACAGTTTAGGAATTCATTTAATTTTTCTCCCTCAGAGTTTTGCTAAACTTCCTCCCGACAGAGAGATGCTTTTATGTATCAATTTCTGGGAATAGTTTGCTCTCCAACACCCAGAGAAGATTTCCCTAACCAGAAGATAGACCTAAATACATAGACATTTTTCATCACTAATGCATTCCATCACTAATGAATTAATTAGTGCTGTTCTCCAGAGGGGAAACATTTTCCAAGTTTTAATGCATATTTCTTTGAAATCCCACGACCCAACCGTAGAGTCATTTAGGTTGGAAAAGGCCTTCAGGATGATCAAATCCAACATTAACCCAGCAACGTCGAGTGTCTTCTTACCCTCAAGAAGATCAGCATCCTCACCCAATTTGGTGTCACCTGCAAATTTGCTGAGGGTCCAGCTTGTCAGTAAAGATGCGAAATAGGACTGAGCCCTGGGGACACCACGGGTGACCTGGGGCCAGCTGGATGCAGCACATGTCACCACCCCGCTCTGGTGGGAATGGTCGACCTGCCAGGTTTTTATCCAGCAAAGAGTACACCTGCCCACATGCTGGGAATCCAGTTTCTCCAGGGGAATGCTGAGGAAAACAGTGCCAAAGGCTTTGCTGAAGTCCAGATGGAGACATCCATGGCTTTTCCCTCATCTGCTAAACATCATAGATTGAGATCAAGTCAGTCACGCAGCACAATGTCACTAGAAAAATGAAGGGTAGGGAGAAAGGTGAGAGGGAGGGTTTTGGTGGTTTTGTGGGGTTTAGGGTTTTTTGTTTTGGTTTTGTTTGTTTGGGGTTTTTTGTTTGTTTGTTTTTAGTTTTTTTGTTTGGTTTTGCTTTTATTTGTTGTTGTTTTTCTTGTTTTACTTTCTGTCTCAAGAAGTGCACATCACATAAAATCACAAAAAGCCTCTTGGGAAAAACTCACTGTGTTCAGTGCTACGTGGGGTTAAATGACTGAAAGCTGAGAGCTCATTTTCTTACACGGGTTTTTCTACTTGCTAAAGGAAGGGAGTATTTCTGTTTAACCAACACGACTATTTCAGATATCAAGGCAGATTTTTTTTGCTGGATGTTTTTCTGTTAAACAAGATCTTTCCTACTGAAGACTACATTAATCATAAGTTATTGTTATAAATTGGAGGTTAATATAAGGTTTTAGCAGGTTTAGTTGATTTTACTTGTATCTGATTAGGAAAACATAAAAGCTGAATATTTTAAAACACACTGAAGATGAACTTAATGGAATTTATGTTCATCTGCCAGAGTTTAGTTTGTGTATGCATCTGGTCCACTGAACTAAAATCTTGTATCAGACATTTGGAAGAGACAGCAGAAATTGCTGAATTTTTTAGTTCTTACTCATTGATACAGTTCAGTTGATCACTGTCTTACCACCAAAAAGGCATAGATAAAGAGTGTTTGATTTTGCTATTTTTAAAGAGAATTAAAAAAATGAAAAAAGGTGTAACAGATGGCTTAGCTGCTATGGACAAGTGAAAATGCAAATAATCTGAAATTATATTAAGTTATGGTTAGTGGTTACTTATCAGCTGAGGTAGTTTATGTTGGTTCAAAAGCAACTCGTTTATTTCCCTTAGCAGACAAATTTTCCCAACACAGTCCTTGTAAAATGAAATTCCTCTTAGTGAAATAATTCCAACATTAAAATAAATAACAAAGCCTCTTTCCAAAGAAAGAGTAATTAGTATTTCAATTTATTTACTAGACTAGGCAGCTAATACAGCTTCTACAAAGTATTCATCGAGTGCATTTTTAGGATGAGATAATGGATTTCCAAATTATGTATGCTGACAATATCAACAAACCTGCTTTATTAGTCCTATTTGGGCCCTGTGGTATCATTAAACCCAGCATTTGTCTACAGCTTGATTCTGTTAATGGAAATGGTGATCTAATTTTTAGTTGTTATAAGTTATCTATGACTCTCAGATGATATCTAAGTCTCTTGCATGATTTATTGAAAATTCACACCTGTAACTTGCACCAGAAAAGAATATGTTTCTTTAGATACTTTAAAATATTTTTTTTTTCAGGTTTGTTATGTTTTAGCCAAAAGAGAATGAAATTATTTTAATTCTAGCTGCTAAATATTGCTTTCCCACTTCAGGACATCGTGACTCCAATAAGTTATTCATATGTTAAGCTGGAAGCTCACAGCCCCATGAGGGCTACATATGAGAGGAAGACAGTAACAAATTCTCTGGTGAAGAGACAAAGGTTTGTAGCCAAACTCCACAATGCAGTGGAGCTTTATTTTAGAGCCCTTATGAAGTACTGAGAGAGGGTCTGTAACAGCAAAGCTGACATTAAGTGGGATGATGTGAAGGGAGCTTTGTGGAGGAGTGTTTTGTGGCTGTGAACTAAAATGTGGGCTGCACATCTGGTCAGAGGCACGTGTCACTGACAGAGTATGAACCTTGGTGACTTCTTAAATGACATTAAAATTAATGCTATACTTCATCACTTTGCTTCTGCTACCCTGCCACATGGTTTTCCGTATTTTACAGTGCACACATCATTTGAGTTGTGAAGGAAATTTGCTTAGTCAAAAAGTCAGCTGTATTCAAATTATTCATAAGGGAAATTGCATCTTAGGCAATTAAAATGTGTGCTGGGTAAAAGAAAATGTTTCTTCCTGAAAGGAAAGAGCGGATGCTTCATCTGAGAGAAATGTTATTACAAATTCTTTTCTGGTACTAAGCACCTAATATTAAAAAGGATCTTGTTCTAATCAGAGAGGAACCATATGAGGACATAGTGGAAATTTATATTTTAGTTTAGATTGATGCTTTTATTTTTTTCCCACACACGATATTTGCTTGTCCACAGCTAGTCCCTTACCCTCCCAGAAGCACTACTACTTGTATAAAGGATTGCACATTACTTTTATTTTCTCTGAATTTTATATGTTAAATGTGATCTCTTCTGTACAAATAATGTTCCTTTGAGCTGCACTTATATGGATGGTGGGAGAGCAAGAATGATGTGATCAGGTTTGGACAATTTGCTAGGAAGGGAAATGAGTTTGGCTGTGTTTGAAGTTGGTCAGAGAGATTAAGGTAGCACACTATGCATCTTTTGCTCCCTTAAAATATAAATTACCCCACTTGATCCATTAAAAAAATTAGATTCTGTTAGATTCATGTCTAGTCACTGATACACAATTTATGACCATTACAGAGAATTTGTATTATTTGTGTTGTCTTTTCCTTATAAATGACCAGTACTTGTAAGCATTTTTTCAAGCTTTCTTTTGCTGAAGTTTGCAAACCTGCATTATAAATGTGGATAAACTGATAGTATCCCTTGCCATTCATGATCCGTGTCTGAAATGGCTCAAAGCTGATTTTACTCCTGTTAATTCTGTACTAACCAATGCCACATTTTTAATGATTTCTGAAGTTTCCAGGTCCTAGGTATTTCTCAGTTGTGCGCAAAATTCTGGCTACAGAAGTGCCAAGAGCAAAAGAGGTAAACACACACATGCGCTCACATACACGAAATGTCTATTATTTTCACAGAAACTAGAGAGAGGCGTGTCTTGATGTGCTAATGAAGGGGCAGCAATGGGGTACATTAATGGGATTATAAAGCCCATTCTTTTTTCAGAAGGTTGTACTTGGGAGTTAGGGATGCAGCAGCATCTGTGGGCCATGGGGATGTGGTTTTAGTTTCTCCTTACTTGAACTGTGCTCCCCTTGGAGAGGCAGGAGAAAACCTGCTTCACCTTTTGCTGGCAGAAATCATCAGTTGAAAGGAGATTCTTTTTTTTTTTTTGGTCTATTTGAAGCCTACCTGCTGATGTTTTCATCCTTTTTAACATGTTCAGTCCATCTCTGCAGCCGAATAATGGAATACTTAAGGCCATATGATACCATCGATCTCCAAGCAGAGTCCTGTTGGCTTCTGTGGGGAGTTCTGTTTTAAAAATCAATGGCATAATAGGATTTAAAGTAACAAAAAGAGAGCAAAGGGACATGGAATTTAGTTCATGCGTGCCCCCTGACACTGGAAAACCACATTAGCTGCAGCACACAGAGCATGAACTAGGGAGTGCTGTGCATCCCTCACTCAAATGCTCAAATTTTAAAACACTTTATTTACTTAATAAAAGGAGTTAATGACTTAGATTGTAGTTATGGTTTACCAAACTTATGAACTAACCATAAATGATAGGTGTTTTTCACTGAACTGCAGTATTTTATTTTGTTATTATAGGTGCTAATATTTAAGATTATCCAATATTTGCAGAAGTATCAAAAGAATATGCCCATAGTCATAAATCTTAAAATAATTGCTCTTAGAGAAATGTGTTTCTGTGCTTGGATGCATTGCTCTAATTTTCTCCAGTGTTAATTTGAAGTACATAATTGAAACCACAAAAGCAAAGTCAGAGCTATCGTGGATTTTGAAATGTTTGTATGGGTCTGAAGTTGTAAGCATGGTTTTATTAATTTTATCATTTCTTTGTAGGCTTTGTTGTTCCTGAATGACATAGATATAGCAAGAACAAAATGTTGCAAGAGATACCTCTCTCCTACTTTATATTCCTCAAAATATAAGGCCTCAATTTATCTCTTTGTGACTTTGTGATATTCTAACTTAACAATTCAAACGTCCTTCCAGTAAGCAAATTTCACTCTTTGTTTTTGACTCTTAACATTTTTTCTCTTTTGTAACAATTCCTGAGCCCATTCACTTCCATTTTGAAGAATCATAGCAGAAAATCCGTTTCTCAGTCTGGATTTTTGTAACTTTTTTTGGCACAGATCACCTGAGGAAAGATTACTTGATATCCATGATTAGGGAAAAAAGGGTACGGGTAAATATTATATGTGAGGTAAATAGTAATAAGTAGGAATTTAATTGGGTTATAAGTATTGGGTAATAAGTAGGAATTTAATCTTTTGTTCAAAGTACGTGTTATTCTGTGCTATCAAAACATGAACATGTATTATATAAGACAACATTTTAACTAAATACCACATGCAGCCACTGAGTGAATATTAAAATATTTGCAACCTACTTTGTACATACAGTTGGCCTTCCAACAAAGCAGGAGCTAATTAGGCTTGGGGGGGTAAACGCAAAAATAAAACAAAATAATAGTGAAAACACTTCAAACCAATGACCCTGTTTTATTGTTCAAAAGGGACAGTAAATAAGACGAGCTGAAGGAAAATATGATAAATATAGAGAGGGAGAAAGAAGAAAAAGAAATAGTTCAAGATCTAACCACCTTTTGGGGCATGATTTCCCTTTTTAGATTCTTTATTAAAAAGCACTTTAACTGTATGATGGCTCTTAAGTCTTTCCTTAATTTGTTGAGGTTTTTCTTTCAGTTGTCATGTTGTAGGACTGTTTAGGAGAAAATTCCTTGGGTTTGGGTCCTGTCACACTTGAAAATAGTAAACACGGCCAATATTGTGTTGTTCTAGAGATGGGAAAACTGTTCTTCCTACCATTCCATCTTCCTCCTCCCCACCCCAAAACAACAGACAGAGACATGGCACTTTCTCCTCCATGAAAGACCTTTACATGGGATTTGTTATATGCTGCTGTGACCTTGGAATGAGAGATTGCCTGTGGAGCCAAGGACTGTTGGGACAGTGCTGTAAGCAACCTGTTTCCTTGAGCCTGTGGTAGGTATTGAAATAGTCCCTGGAAGACTTCAAAAATATTTTTAAAGGGCCATTTCATTGCATTTATTTTCATATTTCTTTCACTGGAAGAAGCAGAGTTCTGATGATCTTATCCTTCATGTGATTTTTACACAATACAGAAACTTTAAGATATGTTTTGGGATCTGAGGCTCAGAGTATTTTACCTTAGGAAGGAAGGTACATGTAAGAGAGGCAGTGGATATATCACAGGAGTTGCATGAAACACCCCTTCTGGATATTAGAAAGCACTTATGGGAGAGGAGTGAAAAGGGTGACAAGAAATGGCTGCAAACAGAATGAAAGCTAATAAAACATGAGACTGTAGCTACTGATCCCTAAACTGAAAACTTCAGCTGTGAGATCCCATATAACAGCTTACACTCGTGCTTACACAAGCTTACACATGTTCAGGTGAACAAAAGTGCTGAGAAAATCTTCATCTCTTTCCTCCTTCTTCTGTAAACCCTGCCTTGCTTAAATGCATCTGGAATCTGTAGATCAGTGTGGGAGTCCAGCTGTGCTTGCTGCTGCCTGAAGATAAACAAGTATCAAATAAAAATCTGTGGTCTTGGAGATGTAAGCCATAAAACAAAACAAAACAAAACAAAACAAAAGTATATATATATACACACCTTTGAGAAGAGATGTGGCTGATTTAAGTGGTTTAAATCAGTATGCAGAGTCACATTGGTGATCATTAGAGAAGACAGACCATCAAAGCATCTAATCTGGGGAGTCCTAGTGGACTTTCTGGCATTTTTCCTGATGTTTTGTAGAGGAAATATTAGGACATTTTGCCCCCACACAGTAAAAGGTCAGGGCCACTTGCTTTTGTACATGATTGATATGAATCATTGATGAGATGGACAGCAAGTACAGCTGCAACCATGACATATTTTGGTATTTACATTTTAAAATCTCTGAATTAAACACTGTATTTTCTTACTGTACGTAAGTAGTACTTGAAAGCAGACAAGAAAGACAGCTTTAGTTTGTGAGATGAAAAATAAATAGATAAAAACAATGAAGGGGAATTGGTTGAGTTTATTTTATTTTTGATGGCTTCCTGTGTAAAGCTGGAAAATGATCAAAGGCAGATGATGCATGTATGTGTTTCAACTTCTTCTACTCCATCTCTATTGTTTGGGGATTTTTTTTTCAATTTTAAAATGGAAAGTTGAAATGTTCCATCTTGAAAACATTCATAAAATATTGTGCATCTTCTGAAAACAATCAAACTAAAATATATCCAAAGGAAATGGACTGTTGAATTTAACCACATTAAAAATTGGCAATGAAAAAAATTATTATCCCAAAATTAGGTGTTTCTTAAAATGCATAAAATAAGAGTGGAATTTACTATTTATTCATCCATTGATATTGGGCCCTTTTTACATCTTTCTAACCCCAGTACACTTCTGTATATTTTTTGTGAATTCTTTGGGATTAAATTCCAAGTACTCTTAAAGCTCTTCAAATATTCTGTCATGAAATGTATGTTTATCAGAATATGCAATTATAGGGCCACGTTGCACTATTCAGTGAGGGTTTGGTAATTTATTTTTATCTGCATGCTGTAAAAATGCCTTCAAAATGCTGAATCCCTTTAAAACCTGCTGATATTGGATACCACAAAGCAAGAAAGACCCTGACAATTGCAATTTGCAGATTTGTTCCGGCTCCTACTGAAGCAAGTAATAGCCTGTATCTTCACTTAAGTGGATGATGGATCTGGCACCAAATAAAAAGAATATGCCAGACTTCTTGCTAGAGAAGTGTATCGTGACACCACAAGCACCACAAGCACCACGAGCACCACATATTTTTAAATTTCTGTCCTTTTTTTTGTATCTTCTTTTTTTTCCCCTTTGACCATTTTGTTTTACCTACTTGGTTTTTTCCATAGGTGCTGCAAAATGGAAGAGAGATTAGAACTGCAGCATATCACCTTTCAAATGGCCTCTGCACAAAGGTATGACAGAAGAAATTGATTTTCACTTTTCATCAATATTTCTAAATTGTAACACATATTTTACAGTAAAAGAAGATGCATCACCCTGGATTTTTTTTCAGCATTCCTGAAACAAAGTGCATTGAAAGCTACTAACATGGAAGTCTCAGCTTAGTAATTTACAGCCTACAAATGGATTTTCTTCTCAGAATGATAAGTCAGTCAGTGAACCATGTATTGTACATAGATGATGAGCAATTCACTCACTGGATGCAGGGTTTTAACATTTCTCCTCAAAGTTTGAGACCTAGAATTAACTTTGTCTAAGACTTTCTGGACCTTTCCAAGTTTGCATGCATTATTTAGCTGTTACCAAATGGGATCTGGTAAACAATGATTAACTGAACATCCTCTTCATAAGCTCTTTTTGTTATTAGTGGCAGAATTTGAAGGATTGATTGGGTCAGTTTTGTACATCTAATGATAGCTCATCTCCAAAATTCGGAATGCAGAAAAAGGTTAATTATTGCTTTTTCTTGTGTTCTCATTCATCATTTTTAGCTGGCTGGCAGCAGGTCTTACCAGCTGATCCATGAAGCTGCTCTGATGCCTCACACATGCACTTAGAGGGTTAGCTGAGGTAGAAGGAAGGAGGTTTTGGATCTCTTAGGAGACTGTTTACTAGCAAGCACTAACACTGTTCAACATCTTTTCTGCATGAAGTTTCCTTGGCTATATTTGTCAAAATTTTTGCTTTGATGTTTACATCCACGTAATTGTTACTGTATATCAGATTTCTATTCCTGGAATTAGAAATGAAAATTAGCTTCTGGGAGAGGAAAGACTAAGGCAGTTCATAGTAGCTTAACAAGACAGGCATACAAGACACATTTCTAATTTCATTTAGCTAGTAATTTCATAGGGACCTTGTGAATCAGAAGAACTGTGTTAAGACTTCTAGAAGGCTCTAAGTTGTGTTCTTATACTGAAATACAAAGGGTAATCACTCATGCTTATAATACCTTTTTTTGCATGAGGAGCAATTAAATATATATATATATATATATATCATACACAGAAATATTAACACAAATAATTGGAATCAGAGGGGGTTTGACAGAGGGGATATGACAGAATATACAATGTGTTCCCAAAAAGATGTTTCTCTAATGGTTCTTAATGAGATCTAATTACAGAGAACTACCACTTATAGTCTTCAGTTTATTTCCAAGGGCACTCACTCTTGAGGTACATAATTTTTATTTTATTTTCACACAACAGATAAAATATGTATAAACTGCTAAGCTTAGCTTAAAGGAATGATATTCTCTATACTACAAACTACTACTGGGCAATCTTAAACTTAAATTTTTAATTACTTGCCTCAGTGTTTCAAGGAACAGTTTCCATGTAGTGTCTCCATTTTTGTTAGAATGCATCCCTGTCCTAAGTGTATACTTATTAATAATTAATTGTCATACTAAATTCACTCATTATGAGACCTAGGTATTGAGTAAGTGTGGTCTGAAATAAGTGGGTCATACAGGCCTAGAAATGAAACTCAGATTCTAGAAGGAGGAACTGAAAGACTTCATTCAGGGACATAACAAATGCAACTTTAGCCCTTCTTCTTCTCCGGTTTCAGTATCTGGAGGTAGCAGAAAAAAGCCTACATTTGGGCTAGCAGTCATCCTCTGCATGAGTAAAGGCATGGGGTCTGCACCAATTCATTTACTTTGCAGTTAGATTTAAGTAATCATGACGGGTGACAGCAATGAAAAAATACCACAAAGAATCCCCTCATTATCTTCAAACATAATACTTGATAAATAGGTACAATCCTAGTTAACAACTGAGCAGAGGAAACTCTAGATCTGGCAGCCAGGTCAAATCTGAAATATTTGTTTTCCCTACTTTTTAAAATAAAGCATTGCAAAAAATCGATACCATTTTAGTAATTTGTCAATGTTAAAGTAAAAAATAACTCTGTGGGCTAGGCTGCACCTCGAAGCACAGGAGCACAGGCTCTGAGCAGGAATGTGTCTGGAGGAGAGGGGAGGTTCCAGAGGTAGGCAGCGGTGAGTTGGTGTGCAGACCCGCGGGGCTGGAGTCAGTCTGCACTGAGATGGGAACAAATGCTTTGGAGGAAGCTTTAAACAAGGCAATACACAGCTCTCATTATTGTTTCTACTAATAAAAAGTGTATGCACATCTCTTGTGGGCTGTATAAAGGAAGGTTGCCCTTCCCCAAGGTAGCCGAGGACAGCCACCTTCAAGTACATAATATGTTTAGTCATCCAACCCAGCAACAACTTTTCCACTTATTTATTTACTTACTTATGTATTTATTTTTATTTATTTTCTCCTTCCTTTTGCAAGTAGATGGATTTTGGGAAGGTTTCCATTTTAAAAGAAATACCAGCTGTCGATTCTCTTTTTTTAAATCAGACTTAAAAATAGATTTTTAGTTTCCTTGAGAATAGAAACTCTGCCTGTCATCCAACCTTTATCAAAGACCTGGGAGTAAATTCCCACATCTTCTATTAACCCCAAAAACGCTGTGAATCTTAACATCAGCTAAGGCACAGCTTCCAGCCTGCTTGCCCCCAGTAGTCATTCCAATGCTGGCTGGTAATGACTTGCCAAATGATTGAACAGTAATTTTGGAGCCGTAATTGTTCTTGCCCTGCCTCACCTCTTTTTTTTCACTCAACTTCTTCTCCCTTTTTTTTCCTTTTGCTGCTCCTCTATGATTCAATATGAGTATTGTTAAACTGTCAAGATGATACTGTTTTATTAACTTCTTGAGAAAAACAAGACAGAAAACATTTGTGTGCTCCTAGTTATACTGAAGGTTTAGTGGTATGGCATAGTACATGCACACATGGAAACACCCTGGCTGATACAGTGTACAAATATTTCCAGACCACACATGCACCTATATGGAGTATTTTCAGAGTACTAATATGGTTTTTGTTGTGGAGGATGGGGTGAGAAAGCTCAAAACCTCTTTTTTTAACCATAAAATGTAGTTTCAGTTTTGTGTTCTTCAAACAGTCTATTCCACATGCACAAATCTGTGAAAACAAAAATTCAGTATTTGTATGGCTGAAACATGTTAAACTGCAGGTACATTAAAAATATAAGAAAGAAATCAATTTTCTGATATATTAAAATTGAAATAGTAGTAACTTCTTTATTTAAATAAAATGTTGTTGTCACTTAAGCAATAACAAGGGAGAATGGGTTTAATAATTTGTTGTATATCATTGTATTAGCTTTAAATCAGAAATTAAATCCCCATGATATGTGATTAAATAATTTTAGGTATGTGAAAGGTGGTTTTACTTTTAAAATAATTTGCCTAAATCTGGAAGATGTTGATCAACAGGATGCAGTCTATTATACAAAGTTTCTTTTTTTTATATTTCAGATGCTTTATATATTTTCTTGTTTGCTGACAATCTGGCTGTATTTTATTTAGAGAAGAATGGGTGAGGTCTTCAGTATCTAATTTAATACCTGTTAATACTTATGGATACAAATGAGGGAAAATGTTCTCATAAATGAACTTGCACCTTAAAATCAAAAGGGTTTTAATCTATTTTTTGACCATACGCTGCATCAAGCTCTTATTTTTATTTCTCTTCATTTGTTCTGACTAGTGCAGGTGTAAATTAATTATTATCAACTTTTTGAGTAGAAATGGAAAATAAATATACCTGAGCTTAAATATAATTGTAGCAAAGGGAAAGTAAAACAGCAAAAGCACAATGCAGACATGAAATGAGCAGTGACTATAAAAACAGTGTTAACTGTAATAAAAGAAGTGTTCTCTTTCCCTGGTTTGCTCTTTATTTGTAATTTGTGTAATGTGTGTGGGCATGTGTTCATACAGACATGTCTTAAACCTCCTGCACTCATTTTAATATTCCTTTTCTCCCTCAGTGCAAGCAAACATCAAAACAGTATTATGCTCTTGTCCTTATTCAAATTCTAAATACAAGTATACCCAAAAGTGATGGGGTTTTGTTGTTGTTGTTGTTGTTATTTTGTGTCAATATTTTATTCATGCAAAGTGGTAAGTAGGTTAGTAGGTATAACAAACAACTCCAAGTATCCACTGTCTTCTCTGTTACAATATTCCCTTTATATTTCAGGTTTAGTAGCCATGGTATAAATGAAATACCAGCCTCTCTCTGTGGCAAAACAAAAAATCCCACAACAACAACAACAGCAAAGTGACATAACTTTTAACTAATATTTTTTTCCCCTGGAATTTTAAATCATGAGGCAAAAGCCTGTTCTTGAGCTCCCTATCCCTTCCAAGCACTGCAGAGTCTTGTCAGAGAAACTGTATACTGCATAATTACCAGAGAATGAATCCACTTTCTCTTTCTTCTCTGCTTTTAACCATAATTTAGAAGTATTACAAAGAAAAAAGCAGACAGAAGGGTATTTTCAAATCATGTATCTCCTACCCAGTACCCTAGAAATTTTTGTGAAGCTTATAACCATGTCAGTATATTTCTTATTGAATTCTTGTTGCTGAGTGAAAGCAATATGAATATAAATGTGAAAATTCTCCATGCAAATCACAGAATATTTTGGCTATAGAGAAACAGTAAACTAGTCATTAGATAAAAGTGCAATAAAATGAATGAAATTATCCTATAATATTGTTATGTAAAAACTAACATTAATCCTTCACACCACTGGGTCAGTTTCTTGCTTTCTTATTTTCTTTCTTTAAGATTGTTACTAAGGTGTGAATTTCATGGTCGGGTTTCAAGATGTGCCCAAACAACTATCATAAATATTGTCATATATCTCATTTAATCACTCTTGCTTCTTTCCTACACAAATATATTTAGTTACAAGAAAAAGAAAATAATTTATTTCAAAATATGTAGTGAAATGTCGAACCATTTACTTCACTGAAGTTTTACCAGTTTTCTGTGAAATAGTTGTATATTGAAAACAGAAGTTAATTTTTTTTTTTGATGTTGCAAGGCTTGTGTGTAGAAAAAAAAATGTGTGAACCATGATGTAAGAATACAGTTTCTTAATTATTTTTTAAAGACCTGTAGATCTTGTTTATGCCTACACTGTTTAGGGGAATAAATTAGTTTTAGGGGGGTTTTAATTTTTGTTTTGTGGTACACAGAAAAAACTAAGCGTGCCAACTTACTCTAGTAGTACTCGTTCTTCAACACCTGCAGCCTATCCCATATTTCAGCTAATTTGGTGAAGTTGGAAAATCAATTCTGTTTTACAAATACTAATGCTGTGATCGTTATCTTTGCTCTAAGGCCTTACATTTGAACACAACGTAATTCAGATTAATAATGCATATTTAATAAATGCTAACATAAGTACCAAGGAAGCACTTTGATTTCCAAGTGAGTCTCAGCATATGGCTTTAATATCTAATCAATAATTAATTATAAGCTAGTTGACCCAATAGGCTCTTGCTACTTGCACATGTTAAAAAAGAAGGATTTGGTAAGCAGATTGGAACACTAGAAAATGTAATTTATAATCTCTTTTTTGCCCTTTCTATTCAGTCAGGCACAAGATTTATCTAGTGTTCAAGAGCCCTTTCATATACATGCATAAAATTAAAAAGAGAGGAGAAATCTGAACTGTGGGATGAAGAACGAAATCACAGTGCAATGTGTGTGTGCCCATGATCCACTCACATTGAGTGGGGGACCTGGTGTGTCCCCAGTGGAGTCAGCTTGTAAATAGCCTCTTTGAGTATTTTGGTGGCCAAAGATGCACAGGGCACTCTAGGCCAGTGTTTGCTGATGGTGCCACACTTTGCACATAAAGTTGATGCAAGGACAATCCTTCCAAAGTTGTTACAGTCCTTTCTATATATTATAACTGAGGGATGAATATCTGCAAAAGCCAGTGCTGAACTACTCCAAGGAGTTTGTACAGGGTATACACAACACCAGGAATGGCCATGAGCCCTAACAAGCCACTAAGCATATGAGCTGTGAGACTGAAGACTACCAGCTCGAGCCATACCACAGTTATAACCATGTCAGTATATTTCTTATTGAATTCTTGTTGCTGAGTGAAAGCAATATGAATATAAATGTGAAAATTCTCCATGCAAATCACAGAATATTTTGGCTATAGAGAAACAGTAAACTAGTCATTAGATAAAAGTGCAATAAAATGAATGAAATTATCCTATAATATTGTCATGTAAAAACTGACATTAACCCTTCACACCACTGGGTCAGTTTTTAGTTTCTTGCTTTCTTCAGGTGCCTTTCCTTGGCAGGCTGCAAAGTGCTGACTGGTGACCTGAGTGGAAATTGAACTGCAGATCCAGAGCCATGCCCATAGCTGGGACAGTATTTGACTGTGATCAGGACTGGGGAAGAGGAGGCAGAGAAATTAGTTGGATTCATATTTCAAGAAACCACCAGAAATTGAAACAGTTAAAATATTTCAACACTGACAGTGCCACTGTACAATGGACTAACTAAATATTTGTCACTTGGGCTGCAAAATTGTTCCAGGTCAAGGCTGTGAATCACAGCTTTTCCTGACTTTGATGCTCTCCATACTCATCATGTTACTATTTGCATACTACTTTTATTGTGTTTATTATCACTCGCTCCTTTTTTGGGAGGGAGAAACCACTCTGCCTTCTCTTATCTCTTGAGCTGTGTCTTCACTAGCCTATGACAGAAACAGAACTGCAGAGACACAGGTAATGGCTTAGCTGACCTTAGCTCTATGGAGAAGCTTTTGTACATGAAGCATGTCTGTAAGGAATTCCTGTTAACTATGCAGGGTTTTTTAATGATAGAGGTCCATTGCCTTATGAAAAAGTTGCTAAGGAAAAAATTATCAAATTCCTTCTCCCTGTTTCTGCACTCTCAACAGTTCATACCCAAGATATATATCTGGCCAGATTCTCTGATGGAAAAAAAAAGTGTTAATTACTATTACTTTTAGATTATGCATATATTTTTTATATATAAATATATATATATATATATACATATATAAGAAAATCTATTGCCGAAGAGTATTGAAAACAGGGAGGCAAAGAAAAATTCCTCCAAGAGGGTCAAATTTCAATTGATTTGACAGTCCAGCTGATGTTTAGATCCCTCCTGAAGCAACTTGTGGAGCTTTTGTCTCTGAGTTATGATCAGGCATAGGTAGGTTTTGCAAGGTGTCTCTTCCTCTTGACAAAGATGGGAAATTTTCACAAAGGCTGACCAGTCTTGGCTATAAAGGTTTCTCTCATGCTGAGGTTAATGCTTATGCATTTAATTTATAGCAAATACGTCTATAATCATGATGGAAAAGCATATCCCATTTCCCAAAGGACTTGCCTTCATTTCCAGCATGTGAAGTTTGGAAGCCTGTTCCTCCAAGAAGCTGCAGTTCATGGCCCTTGGGCTGACACTGAGAATTTGGACACTTCTGCCCACTTTTGCCTAAGCCTGGACTACCTGCTGCAATAAAGATCTTGAGGTTTGAATGTTACAGGTATGACCACACTTTCTTATGAGGGAAAATGACATTTTTTTAAGCGGTTCACTGTCACTAAATGCAGTTCCAATTTTAATACTGTTAACTCCCATTGACTCTTTCATTAGCAGCAATAATCCATTGAGAAGAACTCAAAAATTTGCTTGTGATCTTAAGAACCTTAAAGAACATTAAAGAAGACTCCTTACAGAGAAGAAAAGCAGGCCTGCTGATATGGTTGATTGGAATCTGATACATGAGCAGTATTAGCAAATGCCTTGGGTTTTACCCAATAGTTTAATTAGAAAGCACAGTAATGTCTCTAATATTTATCTTAGATGGTGTTGTGTCTATGAATCTCCAGAGAAGATTTCAGCTTTGAATACTAGCCCAAGGTGGATTCCACCATGAAGGAAACCCTTATTCTCATGCTGGGCTTGTCAAGTCTGCCTTTTAGACATGCAGAGCAGGTTTAAAAAAGAAGGTATAAACCTCCTTTGGTTTTCTGATTGAAAAGTTTGACAGTTCTTTTATCAATTTGTAGGCTCCTTAGGACAGAGAGCTGAGCTTTGAAAATTAGGTTGCAGGCTTATCGTCAAGATTTAGATTAAGGCTAGTATTTTTGTATTCCTAGGGATCTTTGTTTCAATGTTCTAGTTTGGCAGGTAGGAACAGATCTGGTTCATAGCATTCATAAAAGATATGGGTTTAAGGTCCTGACTTTTTTGATCTCATGTTCTACTTTTGGATTCTCCTTTTCTTGATTGTTGTAAATCATGTACATTAAGACAAGCAAACAAACAAACAAAAACTACCACCTGGCATATTTAGAAAAATTATGATAATTTCAAAATACATCTGACAGCTGTATCTCAGTGCAGTATTTCATGATATTTCCCTTGGTCTGTTATGGGGTTATGCTTGTATATTCCTGAAACCATGGACAGTTATTGTTTATTTAGTAGCTAGACAGTAGTCATATGTCAGCAGATGTACTCTGGTATGTGGATGGTGTCTTTTTCACTTATCAGCCATGTTTTGGCAACTTTCTACTCATATCATAAGAGCAGTACTGCAAAAGGGTTTACTTATTCATTGTATTAAGGATGTAGTAAAATAATTAATGTGTGATTTAACAGTTTGTTATTCTTCATTAAAAATGTATTAGAACATTGACAGAGTTTTGTTCTCAATGGTATTACATGTAGAAGAAAGAGAGGCTAGAAGAGAAAATAAAGCTGTACAGGTCTGTATATTTTTAAAGTTGTATGACAAACCATATTTGCTAATCCCAAAGCATCATTATGCAGAAAAATAGAATTAATGAGACAATAACCCCACTGCTCAGAGATATTAAATTTTGTCAAATCTCACTTCACCATCAGTTTGGAGTTATGGAAATCTGATGTTTGGCCTCTTCCTCTTTAGCTTCTACAAAAGTCTACCCTACACAGCTTTCTAATTAATCATTCCAAAATAGTAAGCAACTGCACCATTCTCTGTGGTGTTTCTGGCTATGTGTAAGAGCTTTACTCCAAAGCTTTGGATTATTTTCTTTCCTGCTTCTTATATCTATGGATGAAGTATATTTCTCAAATAAAAGAATTAATAGAATAAGGTATCCATGCTATTTTTATTTTAGAACACTACATGAAATAATTTTTAACAGCTTGCTCTTCAATTAGGATTCTAATAATTTTTTGATGTCTGAATAGAATTACTTTTCTTTTAGGTGCATAAACAATCCTCATTTACATAAGAAGGCTGAAACAGCTTTTCTTGTTATAATTTGGAGTGCTATGAGAGAAAAAAAAAAGAGTTCTGACTGGAAGTACAAAATTTCTATGATTTTTTTTCTCAGTCATAAGATTTCTATTTACAGATATTTCCTTGAGATATTTCCTGTTCAAATAAAACACACCTCAGAAATATGTAGAATAATGAACTTTTCAAGCTCTGGTTGTAGTAGTAGAAGTAAAAATAGTAAAAGAGTGGAGAAAAGACAGCCATCTCCTTTTGAAGTTATACAGCATACTTTCTGCAGGAAGGAAAGCATATTCTGACCCCAGATATTTCTGTCTTTTCCCAGTGGATTAATTTCAGTCTCCTATGAGAGACTATAAAGCAGTTTTGCAAAGGTCAGCAAAGAAAAGATTGCATGACCCTGTGCATATTGTGCGTTTGACAATGGTCATATTTGATGTGAGAGCAGGAAGGAAAAAAGGTCTCTGATGGGTAGGATGGGGCAGATGTACGTGGTTAAGAAATCCTTTTGCATATTTAGCACAAGCAGTTTGTTTCTAACCTTCATATTTAGAAGTACTCATCCCACTACATTAGAGCAATCACTGCAGCTGAGATGTAACTTCTGTTCAATGTTAGAAAAGGAGGTAGTCTTCTGGTAGTCATTATGTTTTATAAACATACATTAAAACTCAGTCAGATTCTGTGAGAGGAATAACTCCTAGAAAAACAAGCCTGGATGCATCACTTTATGCAAACATGCTTTTCTTTCACACAGGTTAAAAACAAACAAACCCTCTTCACTGGTTTTTCCATTGTCCTGGAAGTGTTTCTGTGCTATGGCAGGGCCTTCGTTAGGACTGCAAGAGGCAAAAAAGCAGAAACATGAATTAGAGTCATTAACAGCAAATATGTTTCTTATTGGTGCTGTCTTTTTTCTTCATTCATCAAATTTCACTCATTTGAGTGATACATATATAAGTATTTTCACTGCCTTTTATCTTTGTCAACTAAATGCAAAAGAGAGGAAGCTATAATTTTGCTCCCTGTATCTCTAATTTGAAAATATAAGATGCTCAGGAAGTTCTGTTGAGTTTGCAACAATGTGTTGAAAATTAGCTCATTTGTATGAGCTGACTGAAGCACCAAAATGTCAGGTGTGTTCCTTTTCCCAGCATCATTGTTAATCCATACTTTTGGTAACTGGAGAGAAGTGATGTATAATGAAAAATGTCTACGATGCTGTGTATCATTAGCTATTCCTTATTACAGGCAGTCATCTATTCATCCTTTCTGGATGTACTCATGAATAAGATGCATAGCAAACTGATGTTCTGGTTTTTCCTCATTAGGAATCTGATATCTTGTTCAGCAACATTGAAGAGGAAACGATTGGCATTTAGTTCTAAGTGTGCATTTTATAACCCATAGAAAATTAAAAATAAACAACAATATCTACAGTGATTTCATATACTTTCTTCATATAAATTAGAAGCATTTACAAAAATAATGTCAGAGCTGGTGAATGTTTGATAGAAAATACCCTAGCAGCAATGTGAAGGTTTCTTTTGTAAGTGATTCAGAATATATCTGATGAGCTAACATAGATAGATATATTCTGAACTTTATTCTTCAGTGTGATATAGTTATTCAGGTTCTCCTCAAATTTCTCTCTGTTAAATGTTGACTTTTAGCAGGCTTTCCAGCTGACAGACTTAAAATTCATATAAATAAATATATTTTTCAGTTCATTCAATGAAAGGTAGGAATGATCAGTGACTCTGGAGGAGTCATAAGATTTAACTTCCTTCCTAACTGATCAAGAAACCCATTCACAATAGTTTAGCTGCAGGTTTTTTCATTACTTTTCTTACTCTCTTTGGAACATAAGTTCTTTAGAATAAAGGATTTTTTTAGTTTGGAGACATTTCTTGGGTTGTTTTTCTTGCTTGTTTTTTTTGTTTCTTTGGTTTTTTTTTTTTTTTACAGCACCTAACTCCAAGGAGCTCCACAGGTACTCTGGAGTACCATTAAGAAATATGAAGTTTATAGAAACATAAGATTTAGCTGACTGAGATTTGCTTGGTAACCACATTAGTATTCAAATAAATGTCAAAACAATAACAGGACCTGTTATCCTATCTTTAAATGCAGATTGACCATTAGGTGGAATATTAAAATTCACTTGCCCATGTGAGAAGGATTTCCTACTTGAAGGAAGTAGAGGAAAAGTTACAATGGAAATTATGTACACTGTTTCTTTAGGACTTTCTGACTGATAGTTTCTGGTGTGCTGGGTAGAAATGTAGCTGGTGTTCCTAGCACTCACTCAGTCACTGTGCAGCACTTCCAGGGCCAGATTCTCATTCTTTCCATGCTGGATCTGTAAAATATGAAGAGAGCTCCTAGCTCATCCTTAATGTCTTCTGCTTCCAGTGTGAATGTGTTAGCAAACATATCTAGTGAAAACTCTCAAGATAAATATAATGTTTTTACTTTTATTGATACTCCATCATCTGATTCTTGTTCATATATACTCTGCAATGCATAGCTGCCAAAACCATGAATTATTGTGAATAATCACAGTGCAAATACATCACTCAAGGATTCTTGGTGAAACATAGTCTCCTTGGACTTGGAGAGTGTTTCTCAGTTAAAAAAATATGAAAAGATCTGTTATCTCATTTTACACATAAAAACCTAAGTGATAAGTGTTCTTAAAAATAACTCTGTCAATCAGTGTTATTTGTCCAGATGGAATTATGTTTTCCTTTCAACATTATCTGCGTGTGGCTGTATCACAGTTGGAGAAAAAGCCAGCAATGCTGTGTGTAGATGATGAACACAAGGACATGGTTTTTTAATAACTAGCCGGGAAGGATCAAAGAATGCACAGTAAGTTACATAGAATTGATATTGATCAACAAGGTTTTCTTGAGGCACAACAAGACTTTCAGCTGTACCACATATACCAGGCATCAGATTCACTCTGTACTTGTGTTGGGGAAGAAGAAAAAATAAAACCAAAAGGAATACAGAAGAAAAAGCAACTGGATAAATCAAGTTGTGTTGAGGCAAACCTACAATGCAGCTGCCTATTTTTCTGTTATTTTGGGCAATTTGCGCTTTGAAGCACAAATGCTGGGCAAGGAAGACTTGGCAGTTTTTGAAGTACATCATATAGGACAGGTTAAAAAAAAAATAGGTCTTTGGTTTTATTAGGCTGTAAATATGTTTTTAGCTTTCACACTGAATATTGCCAGTTTCTATCTATTATATATATATATGCACTACTGCTATAGATATAATACTGCTATACATGTATGTACATAACATACTACACAGAAACAGGAAGAGAACTGCCTCAACAGGTTCTGATGTTCTGGTTATATCTGTGCCTTTAATATGATCCTTGGCCAGTCTTTCAGTGTATGAGGATGAGATGTGGGAACATAGCTCCTGTGATATTAGAGGGTAGGAGCCAAAACTGGGTGGTTCTTTCTAAAAATTTTCATGCAGATTTGCTTTATTCAGAGATTAATCTCTTTGTTGAACAAATGAGACTTGCAAGACATTCACTTAATACCCCTTGACTGATTATAGCTAGATCACTTACAGTTCCTTCTTTAATTTTGGCCAGACTCCCTTCTAATCCCAGGACATGGTGGAGAGTCATATTCCACTCACGTTTTCCTTCACCTTCACTAATTTAGATACATCCTTCTGTAGTTCATCCACCTAAACTCGGATTTGTTCCTTTTATCTTCTTCACTATACTTCAGTCACATTCAGCTTCTATTCTTGCTTTGTGTATTTCCTTAATCATAAACTTTATCAAGGTGTCAAACATAGCTTCAAGAATTAGTACAGCTTTTCCCTCCCCAAGGTACCAAGATGTACCTCTCTCTGTGCCAAGTCCAAAGCATTTCATCACAGGTATTCATATAACAAAGGTATTTATATAAGACATTACTGTGTGTAAATCATGTAGAATGCAAGTGGCATGGAGAAGATATCTTACAAAACCCATCTTGTGTCCGGTATGTATTTCTTTGTCACAACAAACTACTCTGATCACCACAATGGGATGGATAGCTTGGACTACTGCAATCAGTGCATTTTACACTTAGCAGGGGGGGTAGCCAGGAAAAGAGCTCACCATCCTCATTTTTAACACATTTACTTGTAATCTGAGATAAAAATGCATGCTTCTCAGCATGTTGAAGACTTAATTTTAAAAACTGATGTTTACTTAATGCTTGTAAGTGCAGCTTCTGAAGAGATTGGCAGTTTATAATACACCAGCATTCCCAGATGTTATTCAAATAAGAAGGTAAAATAAGAAATTAAGGCTGAGAAAAGTATTTATCCACATGAGAGTACATAGGGTATAAACTTGACTGTAAAAGAGCAGTGCTTACAACAGAAACATTTTCCCCAATATGAAACACATTTTCAGGTATAGCTGTTTGTTAAATTGGGCCTAGGACACGTTCACAGTAAAAACTTTTTTTCTCACTAATACCCACTTACTAATATTCGTACCTTTTTGTAATGTATGTCTATAGTTCTTTTGTAGAAAATCTGAGCAGAATTGATTGGTAGTTATTGGTCTCATTTTGTCAAAGACAGAATTCGCATTATATTATTCAGGTCTTCACAAAAATTGCAGAACCAAATGGTATTATCAAATTCTATAGAAGAATTACATTATTTTTATTACAATTATTTAGAGGGATGAAGAAATGATATAAAGATGTTATTCAAGAAGGCATTCATCAAGGCCTTTTGTGCCCCTGCTTGAGGTTTTTTGCTCTCAATGTATACATTTTTCTGTTCCCACATCCATCTCCAATTGCTTTCAAATGAAAAGCAAGTTTCAGTTACCTTATCTGTTGGATAGGTAAATAAAGGCACAAAGTGATAAAAATGGTTCATTTTGTCTCACACTGCAGCTGAAAAAATCAGGAGCAGAACTGGGGACACCTGGCTGCCAATCAGTATTTTCATCAAACACCCCTTCCTGCCATGTGTAGTGCTGTGTTACTCTTTGTGAATCTCAACAGCAACAATTAAAACAAGTGAGTTTTTGGGGCAGGGGGTTTAGTTCCAGCTATGAATGTGTGAGTTACACTGTGGAAGAGCAGATGTGCCCAAGGTAGCGTGGTGCTGTTATCGACCCAAATGAGTACTGTGCACTCACAGCATCAATACAAAGCGTTTAATTCAGATGCCTCTGAGTGATGGTGGTATTTGAAGCTGTCAGTGAAGGAAGGCTGTGTGCCAGCCACCATAAAAAACAGGTCTTATTTATCCTAGGTGGTGGCACGGCATTGTTTTCCAAGGCATTTGATGTGTTTCACTATTTCTGCTTCTGCAGAGCCAGTCTGAGAATGCCAGGGGGCCACCCAAGAGTCTTTAAGTCTCCACCATAGATCACAGAAATCACACCATAAATGATGTGAAATTCAATTTAAGGTATTCAAAATATGTGCATGCTCCTATGGACAGTAGGGTAAGGTATACAGATGAGTGTAGCCCAGTCACTGTAAAGCAGGCAATGCCTGCCATCTACATTTGTTTCTTCCCTCAGGATTGAATCCCTTCTTTTCTTTTTCCTTTTTCAACTCAAATTGTTGTATGTTGTAACCTCATGGTGGTAGTGAAGCAAATATGGAAAAAATTCACATTATTCATTATGAGTTTTCCACACTTCTAATAATATGAATGTATGGATGTGGTAAGAGCAATTTGCATTAAGTCTTGTAAGTCAAGTTTGTTGCTGGCTTCTCATAACAACATAAATAATGAACAATAATGAAGAATTTTTTTTTGTTTAGACATTTCACTGTAGCTATAACCATGAAATGAAAAATAGTTTTATACTATCTCATTAGTTTTCTTTTCTTATTTTTTCTTTTCATAAAATAAAGTGTAAGCAATAGGCTTTTCTGTTCCAAAGTGCTCATTATTTTTCAGTATTTCATTTTCTGCAGTTCTCTAAAAGCATTTTTGATAGTATAGTTATCCAGGCATTTTCATTCTAGTGGCATATTATACATAAGTTAACCTTAAATATCACTAGGTGCATTTTCAGAGTTCCAACTCAGCACAATTTCTTTGACTTAACACTTCCTAATTTAAAATCTTCCTTATGGCGGTAAGTTCTAACCCCTGGCCTCTGACATCATTTTCTACAAAACCAATACTTTATATTTGCAAATAACTATTTTATCTTCTCAATTAATGATTTATTTTCCCAGTGGGAAAGTTCTAGTATATGTCAATTTGAATTTTGAATTAATAATATGTGTTTTCTTAATCTCTACATGTATTATAAAATGTGGTGAATAATTTTCCTATCTATGAACTTCCAAGCAAATCTTATTTGTGTGGATTCTGAAGACAAGGAAAGGAAGATAATAGGAAATTTCTTTTAATCTGTAAATATTTGTCCATGCTCTGCTATATGCCCCAGGTGATTCTGGCTCTTAAAAGAGATTATGTATCTATTCAGCTGGGACTAATTACAGTCTGTAGCAGCAAGAGAGCAAAAGATCAGGAGACCAGATGGCTTGGAGAAGTGCAAGGGATTTTCTTCCAGCAACAGGTTTCAAAGGAGTTCCTCAGTGATCTGGGAAAAATTACCATGGCATACGAGAACCAAAAACTCCTTGTGAGAGAGTCTGTGTCTGAAGTGGAAAGTATTTCTAATGGGTTTGTCCCAGGTTTTTAAAGGTGGAGTGATTACATTCAGGCACTCCTAACAACCAGCTTTAGAAATGGATAGGGTGGGAGAGTGCTTCAAACTTGCAGAGGCTTCTGATGGCTCTTCTCATCAAAAGTTTTGCTGCTGGGGAGAAGGACACTGCTGAGGCCCGAGTGACTGGTGGGGTGCTAAATGTCTGCTCACCAGTTTCCAGTCTGGATGGGAAAGAGTGTTGATTGGCAAAGGCTGAGCTCAGGTGACCCTCTCTGTTTATTAGCATGTGAAAATCTTTGCTGATGTCCAGAGCCAACTCATGAGCTCGTTAAAACTTGGCTGGCAGTTCACTGCATGGATGCCGGTTTCATCTCTGTGTTTAACTGGTCCTTTCTTTGCTTATTCCTTCTCTGCTGCATTTTGGCTTATTCAGGCTTATGGCCAGTAATTGTTGCTACCTTTGCTGGTGCTTTGGTTGCTGTTGAGTGCATACAAGAACTGAGTTCAGCATCACAGGGATTTCACCAAATCAGTGTGTTGCAAATGGCAGACAACACTGAAGAGTAAGTTTCACTTAGTTGGAGACTTGTATCTCTGAAATGTTAGATTTACATGTGTTGCAAAAATAGATCTGTGGTGTGATCACATTTGAATTTCATATTTCTAAGTGCAACATGCAAATGGAAAAAAAAGGGTTTCTGAAAAAAACACAGAAAAAAAATCTGACCTTAAGTAAAAAAAGTTTCAGTACTGAGTTATAGTAAACTGCCTCAGATCCATAGAATATAGGATCTGTTCTGTGATACTACAGGGTGTGAATTGATAAGACTCGCCAAAAATAATTTTAGGAATTTGTTGACAACTCCTACTCATCAGGTTGTCCATTGTCTATGATATCAATACTTCATAGAAATGCCCTGCAGTTTGAAAATTGGAAGCAGCTGTAAATTTGTAGGAGTTGCTTTTTTTTTTTTTTTTTAATGTATATGTGATGTTAGAGGAAATGCTGGTTGTAAAGATTTCAGAATTCCAGGGATAGTCATAGAATAGTTTGCTTAAAATGTTGAAAGTAAAACTGGAATATTTTAATAAGTTTTTCATTTGTTCTAAAGGGAGTAGGAGGTTCGGTTTGGGTTTGTAATTTGTTTCAGGCCTCTTGTATTGCAAAGAATTTTATGCAGCATTTAATTAACATTTTAAGTTTGAGAGGATTATGCTTTTAGTTTTGCATTGTCAGTAAGGTGAGGTTTAGTGGCAGAAGTGGAAAGATACATATGTTTATCTGTAGAGTCATTTAGCCAATGATCAATAAATGTCTGACGATAAATCAATATGAATGTAATCTCCAATCTATGGACTTCGAAGAACAATCTCCTGAGCATTCCTACCACAAAAATCTATATTCACTCCTGTCTTCATTCTAGCTGATTTATGCTCTGATGCTGTTTGCTTTCAAGGACCTCCATTTCTCTAAGTGCTGCCTGGTAGGTAAGCAACAATCCATCAGCACACTACTAATATCAAGGAGGCTTACATTTAATTACAGATAACAGGCCCAGTGGGACTGAGAACAAAGTAACCAATCACTAAGACTTGATATAGTAAAATATAAAAAGAGAGCGAAGACATAAAATGTGAAGGACCTTTATAGAAGAAATAGGTGTTCTGATGTTATGCTCAAACCATATGGAATGTGAGAATGAATTATATGATAGACTGTATTTGCAGTCTGATTTAATTCTTTTCACGTACGAAGTGCCCTTGGCAAACAAAGGGAAAACTCTATTGTAAATGACCAAATGTGCCTGTGATTACCTAAATTTGGTACTGTCTTAATTATGTGTGTGTAGAGAATATATATGGGTTAGTTCTGCGTCTGAACATGAATGTCCTTTTCTATTTTACTGTTAGACAAAAACAATACAGCTAATCTTCCTTAATATATGAAATGTTTTAGCATCCCTTCTTCCTGCACATTAAAAGCAATGTAGGTTCCCCATAACAGGGGTAGCACACTGTATTTCCTAAATACAATATCTTAGATTTCTTTATATTTGCAGATGTTAGAGCTATTTTTTTTTTTTCATACAGACTTGCTAAAACTTGCCCTACTGATCCAGCTGATGTCTTTATTCAAAGTACACATGAGGGATCCTGTATGGGCTGACCTCTATGGCGAGCTACATGTGATAAATGTGACAGGCTTCTGTGGTGCTTTAAACATAGTTCTGGTATAATAAATCCAAACATTCTGAATAGCATAATGTTGTTAGGAAACTAGTTTAGTAGAAACACAGCCAAACAATATCACATCTATTTGAAAATTCATTTTATCTGAATCTCATGTTAATCCATTAATTATTTTGAGCTGATGAGAATAATTTTTAGGAGAGGCCCATTTTACAAAATAAATTCCTGACTAGGTCTAGTCCCAAGTCCTTGCACAGCAAAGTCAGTATAAATAAGAAGTGCTTGAAATGAGCATACACAACTGTCATAGCTGAAACTTCTAAAATGAAGTGGGCAAACCTTCATTAGTTAGATGGAGATAAAAGAGCCAACAGATGGAAAAGGCAGGGTACAAAAATGAAAGAAAAGGCAAACAGACCGCAGTCAATATGAAGAAAAGGGAAAATGCCAATGAATATGTTTAAGCTGAGGATGCAGGTAAAATGTGTATATCTCAGCAACTGTATAAATGAAGACAGTTGCTAATCACTTTCTTACTTTTGTTGAAGTAATCTGAAATACTGCCCTTTGGCTTCTGAAAAGACAGCCTCAGGCTGAGGCTCTTGGAGGATACCTTATCTGGTATCTGCATGTCTGTGTAAAGGGATTATTACTAAAGTATCTGTGAAACATCAGTGAAAGCACTAATCTCCAGGGAAAGATATTCTTGTGAATTTAATTTAGCTGTCACTGGATTTGTACCTGTTAAGGTTTGTTTGTTTGTTTGTTTTACACCAATATTTACAAAGTTAGCCTAAGGTTTTTGAGCTCTCTGAGAAGTTTCATGGTGTGTTTCACGGGTGTTGAATTTGATATTCACACACTTTCTAAAAGCTTTTTTAAACGTGTACTATATTTTTAAATGAAAATTAGCTGGGTGGAATGGGGCTTTGAGCAACCTGGTCTAGTGGCAGCTGTCCCTGCCCATGGCAGGGGAGTTGGAACTACGTAACTTTTAGGGTCCCTTCCAACCCAAACAATTCTGTGATCCTATGATTGTAAAATAAGGAACTTTTATGAATACGCACTGAATAAAAAGAATAGATTTACAAGCAAAGAGTTGTGTAAATCAGGTTGTGTGAAGATTAGGAGGGAAGAATATGGATTTGCTTTAGCCTCTTTAGATTTGCTTCCTACAACTCTGTAACTTGGCATAATGATATATGCCATATCTAGAAAATTACCCAGATCTCTGTAATAAAATAATGCCTTCACTAAAGTAGTGATTTAGGGGGCCGAAGGAAAGACCTGAAACTTCTTTAAAGCATTCTATGTTTTGCTGATAATAAATGAGATGTAAGTGAGGTTCAGCCAGCATGTGAACTGAGTGTCCTGACTTCAAGACAGAAGAGTGAGTGATTCTATCTTAGTCAGCTAAAAATGTATTATATTAGGATTTAGTGAAACCTTTAAGGATGTTTATTAAGCACTACGTATTTTCCAGGCTCCTTTGTGCTCCTCAGCTTCTGGCTGTGGAGAGAAACTGGTAAAAATTTCCTTTGTTTGCAGATGATACTAATTTTTATAGAATTCTTTTTCTGTTTAATTTTTCAGTAAGTCAGGGAAATTTGATAATTTTCACTGAAAATAGTTTCTTTTATATCATATTCAGGTCAGGCTTTCTATCAACTAAATTAAGAGAACATGTAGGCATCTCTGCTAGGTTTACTGGTCCTCCATTTAGGTAAACTCCTCATTGTTTTCAGGGCTTGAATACTGATGGCATGACTGGTAGGTATCCAAAGAGAAATATTATGTACTTTGGCATTACTTTTTACATGCCAGCTGGTCTGCGGGTGTTGCAGGCATCAGAAGGGTCTATAAGTTGGCAGCTGAATACCTGGAGTTCTGGGTAGCCCATAACTGAGAGGTTAAATTGTTATTTGGAGCATGTCAGTGTTTCAGAATCCAGGGCTAGGATAATGACCTCCCTAAGAGATCATTATCATAACATACGAGGTAGAGTAGTTGGGGCGACATAAGTGAAGGGGAGCATGAGAGGCAGAGCAGTTTATACTCCTTAGCTGGCAAACATCACGTGAACAGATCTCCTTAGTTTCAACTAGTAATTAGAATTTACATTTTTTTTACGTGTTATATTCTTGGACAGTCGGAGAGAGTAGGTTATCACTTGTGCTTGATCAAGACTCACTGAGGAACTGGATAGAGAAATCTGAATGCTGTGAATGGCATTTGGTGCACACAGGGTGTTTATTTTCCTTTTTTTTATAGTGCTTTTGTTATGAGACAGTAATAGAAGTGTTTTAGCTGTTCATGTTTACAAAAAATAAAGGAGTTAGTAGCTACATGATGTGACTAACTTCAGTAAAACATTAACATACAGGATAATCAGAAAAACATTCAAATAAGCTTAAAGCAATCCCTAAAATTGTGTTGCATATGTTTACTAGTAACACAAAATATTTTTCAAATTGACAATAAGGATTTATATATGTTTGCCAGAAAAAGCCTCCATGCACGTAGTTCTTTTCCTTCATCCTCTGTAGTAGACAAGAAATCCATCAGTCACTTGCCATGCATTTTTCACATGACTTAAATATATTGTAGATTTCCCCGTTTTATATGTAGACTGCAAATTTGTGTTGACTGTTTTATATTTCAACTCAATATTCTTAGAAACAAACCAACCCCCTCAGATTTAATGATATTTCAAGAGAGGGAGTTTCTGTCAAGATATAATAATATGCAAGTAATTTAATCATCTTGGTTGCTTAGAATCTGAAAGATTGAATTATGTCAACTTTATATTGGCAGGCATACAAGCAAACAAAAATAGTTATCTAGATTTTCTATTACAGAGAGCAATAAAAACTCCATTTGGTGTACAGGCAATTAGATCTTGGATAAATTCTAAATGTTGTACTTTAATGGTGTGTGCATATACACAAATTCATTTAATTTGGGCTTAAAAAAAGCCTTGGGTATGGAGTTGTTGCCTCCAACATACACAAGCAGAATGTACTGTTTGAGTGCCAAATAAAAGTGTGTTTTCCTAGCTTCAGGTAATCTCAAAGGTTTAGATACCTTAGCCTCAGATACTAGGAAAGAAGTTGGGAACACACAGGACTAACTAGTTGACTAACAGCAGAAAGGATGATTTATGAATAATTATTTCAAATTGTCAGTTTGTTTAACCAGTGTAGGTAAAATTCAAAAGATCTGACAAGACATGGCTTGCCAATATGAGAAATAACATGACAAATAAAAAGTAAGCAGAAGAGATGCCAAGTGTCACCTTTCAATTACAAATACACATGTGATGAATGGAACTGGTAGAACTCTTATCTAATTCTCAGTATGTAGGTGATTATAAAAAATGGTATTCTTACAATGGCTTTACTTAAAATCATATGCCCCTCAGAACTCTGGTAATGTTTTAGTTTGGAGCTGGTGTTGTAACAAGTAAGGACCATTGCTCTTGGTTATGATAATTAAGGTAAAACCCCAGTCTGAAATCCTGTAGTTTTTTGTTATATTTTCTTCTAGATGTTGCTGTTGAGGATGCTGATGAGATATAGCCACAGAGTAAATAATGACACCATATTACTATTAAGATATTAAATGTTTGTATAATTACGTTATTATTAAATCTTTTTAAGTGTGGAGTTATTACCGCTGTCAGACTTATGAGCAAACGAGTGACTGAGGCTTTAGAGACTTCACTAGAGAAGTGTAGGTGTGAACATGGGAAAAATGAGCAGCTTCAGAGGGAACTGCTGCTATCCCTGCTCTTGCCCACTAATGCCTAGAAAGTGACTTACCTTTCAAAGTAAAGGAAAATACACTTGGACAGGAAGCAAATGTGTCAGTCTATGTTTGGCACCTAAGAGCAACTTCGTCTGTCACAACTTGAGGCCTGTCATCACTGCTGATGACTGTGAGACCAAAGCCTGGCCTGACAGGAAATGAATTAACCTGAGGCAGGTCCAGCAAATTAAAGAAATATTAAAGCTTAATTCAGAGTTTGTGGTACTAACAAATATCCTTCCATTACTAACCAATGCTCTTCATCTACGCTTTCCCTACTGTTTTCCAAGGTTTTCTATATTTCCTTGAGAGCTGGAGCCTGTTATTTAGCATCCATGTTCACTTGTTACCAGAGCCTGAAATACTGATGGCTACCTCTCAACTTAGAAAGTTCTTATGAGGAAAGAAATTAATTTAGAAGGCTGTATTCATTTTAGCCCCATAGAATATCTTTTTCCACTGCAAAAAAATTATTTGGGCCATCATGCTTGAACTTCTGTTCCTTGGAGACTCGCATTTTATCTGGGGAGCAAAGGAGCATGAGGCAGAAATGAGAGCAAATGGAGCCAGAGTGTACAGGCACACAGCAGAGTTAGCTGGGGCCTGGGTAGCATTGTCACTGTGCCTCTGCAGGGATGAGGACACACACCTTCCTGAGCTGAACTGATTTCTAAGATGCTCAAGAAAGAGGTGCTGTTCTCTCTTTTGCTAAACAGTTGACTGCAGGATAGTAGATGGGAAAAAGGAGATGAGATCCCCTGAGATATTTCAGTTCCCAGCATTTGTGGCTTGATCTCTATGCACGGTGTGTTTGTCTCCTCCTTCACTTAACTTGCATGAGTGGTGGTGTTTCCTGTCCTCTTTCTAAATGAAAACTCCACTCCTCCCATCTGAAAATTCCTTACAAGACCTAAGGCAAAGCCTAGAAGGATTGCTAAAGCTGAGCTGCTCTTCAGTCCAAAAGAGGTATCTCAAAGTTAAGGCTGATGCAAGTAAACAAGGTGGGGAAAGAATTCTGCTTTTGGCTTGTGCCTATTCTGTCAAAGGCATCATCATACACTGAGGCTGTCAAATTGGCTCTTTTTTTTCTGACTTTTTTAGTCTATAGTTTAGATTAAAAACAAGGCTGTTTCAGTTGTATAAAATAAATAAGGAAGTTGGAGTATAACACAAAGAATTCAGTGCATGCAACTAACCAAACCTCAGTATTACAGTCTGCTTAAATCCAATGAACTTCAAAGAGAATAAGAAAACATTCCCATTTCTATTCTTTTTATTTTGGGTAAGCAGGTGGGAGGTTAAATATTCTATTTCTTTAGTAGTTTGGGGGAAAAAAAGGAAGATTCTCATTTTTTAATTCTATAATTCATGAGATGGGTATGCAAAGAAACAATAGCTCTTGCCCATTTATTGTATTAGGAGGCCCAGACAGAGAGTGATGCTGTGACTTTACTGTTTATTGTGCCACCTCTGGGTACAGAGGTTGATATAGAGAAAGCAAATGTTTCTTTTAAAATTTGTGCCCGAAAAGCATTTGCAATCTAAAAGAGCTGTTGTTACCATGCTGGGAAGCCATAGGGCTTCCAAACTCTAGGATTGTGGTTTCCATTTGATTTTTGTAGAGGTGACCTAGTTAGGCCAGGAAGCCCTTAATTTAATGTATGAGGAGAAGCTTTCCTGCTGGCTTTTCCACATAAGATGAGCATGAATAGTTCCTCGCATCAGTGTGTCTTGTTTTCTGCTGACTTTTATCAAGCCAGAGGACAGGGTTTCTGTCAGGTTTTTCTCTGCTCTCCTAAGCTGGAGGAGCTCTCAAACCAGCCCTGTGTCACATGAAGATTTGCTTGTTATTCTGTCAGCTGATGGAGAACACCCAAGTAGAATGTAGAAACTGCTGGCCCGCCTCTGCATTTGGGGCTTGGCATAATTATAAAAGTTTTCAGCATTCTTCTTCATTCCAAGTAGTTTCTTAAAAAGACAAAGGAAAACAATCCAGAAAAGATAGCAGAAAAATATAGCCTCTCTGTATTATTTTATAATACTCTATCTATTAAGTATCATACTAAAAATACTTTATTCAGAAGACAAATAAATGAAAAAAATGCTGAAAAGAAAAAAGGTCTGAATGCAGCAAAGATAAAAAAATATACATGGTCTCCCAGAGTTTCATTACACAGTCCTCCATAAATAAGCTATTCGTTAACAAACAGTCTGGGTGAAACCCTTTTTTTTTTTTTTTNCACCTTTTCCAAAGTTGTACCCCGTGGTATCCCAGACACATATTTATCAGTATAGCAAATCCTTTTTTTTTTTTTTTTTTCTTTAGAACATAGTTCTAAATTAAGTTTATTCATTAATTTTATTGAATTATATTCACTTCAATTTAAGTCTCAATGACCTGCCAAGGCATGATGGAAAATCTTTCACTTAAAAAACAAGAAGGTTGGTCAGCCAAAACCATTATTTTTTCTTAAAATGTGAGTTTTAAATATTCTTTATAGTGTCTTAATTTTTTTAGAATTTTATTTTATAGTAGCAGTTTATTAACTTGTTTGAATGAAAACAAAAAAAGAAAACTGGAAAACCAAGCAGTACTAGATGTTTTTCCTAATGATTTCTCTCTAGAGTGCTGTGTTTTTGTGGAAAGGAGCACATTTTCAGCTCAGGAAAAAGGAATATTTTCTGCTCTTGCATCAGTGCAGTGTTCCTTTGCAGCTGTTCCTGTTTCCCTGTGGGGAATGCAATAAGCTGCAATTAAATGCAGGTGCTTGGATGTAGGAGTGCCCTTGCTCTGTTTAACAATCTGAGGTAACAAACACAAGAACCAGGGAGACAGGGAAACCTTCTGTTTAATAGGGCGTGAACACTTTTTCATGGCACCAAGATAAGTGCCTGCCTTTTGTTAGAAGTACGTTTCTGGTTTTCCCTCGGTGAAAAGACAGAGGCCTTCCTCTTGTATATTAGTTCACTGCTAGGAGAGAAAAACTAAACAAGACCATATGCTGTGAGGGGAAAACAGCAGTTGCTAGGCAGAGGAAAATCTCCTGCATGTGTGGTGTGACACCACTCATTTGTGTTTCCTGTAAGGTGGGGAAGGAGGGAGAAATACCCTCCCTCATGGTTTTATTTGCTCCATGTGACATACTTGAGGGGGGCAATATGTAGGTATCTCTTACACTAGAACACAGGTTGCTTTAACTTTGTGTTGGGGAGATACCTGTGTACAAATAACTGAAACAAAATATGGCCAGGAGCTGGGAGAGACTCACTCGGGTGTTCTGGGCTGTGAGCAGAGGCTTCTGTAAGAGCTGGGAGTCCCACTACCCCAGAAAAGTAAGAGCTGCTGTTTGGAGTGAGGTGGGTGAGGACAGCTACACTGACAGCTGGACAGAGATGAATTGGTCCTCCAAACTCAATCTCACAGACAGATGTTCCAGTGAAGTCTCATAGCATCTTGCCCTGACCAAATAGCTGTTTTTTTTCCTACAGCACAGGCCCCAGCCTGCCTTTTATCCACTGATGCTGACCTTCACTAATAGTACAACAGAGGTGTAACATGTCATCTGAGGTTGGAACATTTGTGATCTGCTCTCCCTTCAACAAACTTAATTTCTCGACCCAAATGCTGTAGGTTTGCCCACAACCACAAGATGCACATCCCTGCACTGCCATCCCTCTCAATTCCCCTCACCAGTGCCCATGTGGCACTCCCAGCAGTGTCACACATCTATGAACCACAGCTGAGGTGGGTGGCTCTGACCCTGGCACCATGGCTGGTGCTAAGCCAAAAAAACCATCAACTGCTTCAGTATCCCTGATGCCCTTAGACTTCTGTCAAGCTTAGCTGTAATACATCAGCATTTGTAGGGAAGCTGGTATGAGCTCATTTACCTTTTCATATAATCATTATATATGCCATGATTGATTAAGAAAATATGCTTGTGGAAAAGCAGAATGTCTGTATTGAGCTGTCTTCTGCCTGGAGGCTCATTCCTCACCAAGTGCTGGGAATGTACCCCTTTTGGTAAAATGGTGTGTAGTACTGTGAAGCTTGTAAAGCACTGTGGAAGCCAAGATCATATTTGCATGCAGCTGAGAGATTGCCTGTAACGAGACATCCTGATGCAGTTTTACAGGATAGAATTGCTAAGCAGGATATGAGCTATGCCTCAGTTTCAAAGGCAATTCCTTCTAGTCACTTGTGAGATTTACAGAGCAGATTTACTGTAGATCTTCAAGCAAGTGTGGAAGCAAAATTTTATTTCCTGAAAAACAAAACTGAGAATGCAGCGCTTAAGGTCTTTCAGGCTTAGTATTTTTTATCCTTGGAAGTTCAGGTTTTAGGGATGCTTTCAGCCTTTGGAAAATATATGGTGATAATCTTTTACTGTAGATGAGATTGTAAGTAATGTCTGTTGGCTGGAAATCAAATGTACATGCGTTAGGTGTTCGGCTGATGGTTGGTGCGTTATGAGCTTGGTGCCATTTGGGATTCAGTTGCCCAAACAGATAGAGGGCTTTGAGTATTCAAGATATCACTGCAGAGCTGACAGATGAAACAAGGCACACATTTTGGAAAAGCAGGTGAAGGCAGCTATTTGACAGTTAAAATGATGATAAGCACCTATGTTTGCACTGAATCCTACATATGATGCCTGAGTTGTAACTCTCATTTTAAGATCTCTTATTCCATGTGGAGCCAAAGATCATGATGTCTGTTGCACCAAGCAGGTTTGCTGATTGCCTAAAAATTAGGTGAAGAAAGCATGCCAATGAGTTACTGTTTGGCAAAAGTACAATAAACCTGTGGGGAGTTTTTGTCCTGTCTTTAAGTCACATGTCTTATTAAAATTCATTAAACTAGATTGTTTCAAACTAGTTAGGAGAATTTCCCCTGGACAACGTAAGGTCCATATTGAAATTATTAATTGTGGTGGTTTTTGGTAGCTGAAGTAAATTTTAGGTTGGTGTTTAAAATTTATAGAATTATCATTATTAAACTTATTCTTTGTGTTTGAAAAATAAGGATATTATGGATTATATGAAGTTGTGTTCTGGAAATATCCTTACTGATATTGACTGATACAGTTAACCATTTGCTTTATGAAGTGCAGTTCAGACTCCAAATATCTTTTAATCCCATCACAATTTGTGATGGGATTAAAAAAATTTAGTTCACATAATCTGTATTTGAATCACAATGGGGTATTTTTGAGGGGTGTTCTGTGCAGGGTCAGGAACTGGACATGATGACCCTTGTGGGTCCTTTCTAATTCAGGATATTCTATGACTGTAGGTTTTCCTTTTGTCTGGAAAGTTTATAGTGTAGCGAAGATTTTTTTCCTGCATGATGTCTCTATCTTCACAAAACTGTATTTTATAGGTAACATGAAAAAGTAGGAAAAGCTGCTTCTACTACTAAGGTAATATAAATTTACAGGAGCATTTGCAAGAATATCCAGGTTCTACATAAAATTTAGCAAAATTCATTTTGTTTTGCAGAGTAATGGTGTCGTTTGGTGTTTCTTCTGTCTGGATTTAGCAACAGATCAAATATAGCAAGAAATAAATTATGCTTCTAAGCATTGACTCTGGGCTTGAACAGGCTCTTCTAAGGGTCAATGAAACCTTCTGCATAGTTTTTCTCATTAGGAGGAAAATTAAAATCTATCTTTGAAAGTAATGAATGTAGGAGATGGAAAGGCAGATGTGTACCTTGGGAAGATGGGGACAAGCAAGCAACTGGAACAGCTGCATCTGTGCCAGGTAAGCTGGACTCTCTGCAGACTGCTCAGAGGTGGCTAGTGTTTTGAGTATCATGTTTTGGAGAGGGATAAGGGGGATTTCCCCTCCTCCAATACACATCTGGCCAGAATTTGCTCTCCTGCACTCAGCCATACTGGCCAAGAGAAAAGGTGTCAGGCACATTTGAATCCTGTGACTTCGAGAGGTGAAAATATCACAATGCACTCTACATATTCTTTCTGAGAAAAGCATTTGTATACCTGTGAAAGTTGGCAGCTGCAGTGTAAATATATTTTTGTTCTTTTATAGGAGGTTTTATCCTCAGGGTATGTGTATGGGAGTGTTTTTTAACAAGCTAATTAAACAGCAGTATTTTCCTCTAATGGAGATTATCTAATTGGCTACCTATTTAATGGCCTACTTTGATATTTAAACTAATTCCTACCTATAACCATACATACAGTGGAAATAAGGGCTGCTCATAATGAGAAGCTTGTGAGAGGGATAGGGAAACATGAATCATTAGGTTCCTTTTTCTCCTCTTTATTCTGTTGCCTATGACTTCAAGTAACACATGAAATGTGAGAGTAAAAATAGAAGACAGCATTAGATTGGCAAATTGGAAGTAAAAAAAGTAGAAAATTCTTTACTTGTATGTACCTGCACACTTATGTTTTACTATTTAGTATATCAGGAGTTTTTGGATACTCACTCCCCACATACTACACCACTCTCACCCCACTCACACCCTCAGCTAAAATAAGGAGGATTAAAACATGACTACAGCTGGTAAAGCTGCATTTTTTTTATAGTACTTCTGAGTAAAATACATTTGCAATATTCAAAGCGAGTATTTAAAAAAGTGAATACCAAGACATAATGAAATAGTTTTTCACGTAGGTCTCAAGTATGAAAAATTGATTGACTCCATGCCCCTGGCCTTCAGAGGTCAAAGCTATAAGCCAAGATAACATAACTCTTGAAAAAGACTCTGGCAGAAAGTTGAAGAGGCAAGAATGTCTGAATTAAATCTAGAGGTTATGTTCAGGGTTACGAAGCATTCATTGAGTGTTATCACCTTTATCATTGATGTTTCCAGGAGGAGGTCAGAGGGGACCTGGGACCAGGAATTAAGGAACTCTCTCCTTTCGAGCAGTGTGGAAAAAGGTCTGCAATGTGTGTCTGTCTTTCCCACCTGCAGGCCTCCTTCCCTTCAGGTGCACATTTAAAAACGTGCCCTGGGGGGCAAGCCCCAAACGGCCGGGCTCTTCTCCTGCTTCTCATCAGGCAAAGTTGATTTTGCTTAATTTCAGCTGCAGGCATTTGCTTATTTTTTGGTGGTTGTAGGATGAAGAGGATTAAAGCCAGGTCATCAACAAAAAGACTATTTCTGGGGCCTGCAGACAGTTGTTTGGACAGTGAAGCAGCCCAACAGCTGCAGATGGAGATTATGTAGCAATTGCTGTGCCAGAAAGAGGAGGAAAGGCTAAAAACACTTCTGGCAATGATGAGTTAGGAAGAGTTGTTCTCAGTACCAAGTGCTTTCAGGCAAAAATTGGGAATTTACTTTTTCATGCACAAAATTACACAAAATATTTTTCCTGCACAGCATCTGAATAACTCCCACATCACAGCATCTACTCACTTGGACATTACTGAGGTTAAGATTATGCCCTAACTTTTTACTGAAGCTTAAATTCTTTATTCTCCTGCTCCACATAAAAGCTCTCCAGTTGTTGTTAATTTTTTTTCTATTTATTTTTTCTTAAAACCTCTGTGTATTCATGTTTTTTTTTTTTTAATATGAAAGTTGATGCGAAAGTGCCATGAAAAAAAATTCATTCTTTGTTCCAACCCCTTTCAGTAAAAATTTTCCACAAATCACATATCACACTCAATGTGTCAGATATATTGAAATGAAAAATAATAGTGTGATTACTTTAAAAGTGCAGATAAAATTCTACAAGAAGTACTTCTGCAATCAATACACTGATTTACCTGGTGAATAATGTCATATTTTCCAAAGCTTTAAAAGGCATTGTCAGAGAAAAAAAAATCATACAGAAACATATAGCCCTATGTACATGTCCATGTTTTTAGGTTGCATCTAGAATAGTAATGTTCTTATACGTCTTTTGAGTTTGGCCATCACCTTCATATCTCACAGAAAATGCTGAAAAAACAATATAAAAATGATAGAAACTGAAATTCTCTGAACCATTCCAGGATGAATTTTCAATTTTAAATTATGTCTTAAAACAGGCCAAATTCTTCCCAAGGGTATTTCCATTGAAATATACTGATTTATGCCATAGATAAATATGACTGCAGGTATCTAACCCCTGATAGGGAATCAGTAGAACTAATTTCAAAATCATGCTGCATAATGTACTGCTTTTGCCTTTAGGTTGGTGATTAAACCCTCAGTTCCTTTTCCCCTGCCTGATTCTGGACTGCTGTGAGATTTCCTTTTCAGTGCTATAATTAGCTAAGGAGACATATTTGGAAAGAGTGTGTTCTAATTACACAGAATCAGACGAAGAGCTCATACAAGATCAGTGTTAGGAGTTTCCAAACTGAGCTTGTGCTTCTTGCTCCTGTTACAGAAGGAGCTTCTAAGTGACTTGAAAAATGGTACCCCAGCACCACAGGTGGCTTCATGTCAGCCTGTCCCAGCTAGATTCTGACAGAGGATCCAGAACAATATGCAGAACCTATAGAAAATCAAGCCTGGGGCTTCAGCTTTGGCCAGTTTTTTACTTTGATCCCTGTGGAAAAGTGCTAGAAAACAGCTTGTCTTGCCACTGGTTGGGCCCTGGTAGAGCTCTCCCCTCTGAAATACAAAAGAAAAAGGCTCTTCATGGGATGCTGCAGATTCCTGGTGGTGATTGCCTTTTCTTACTTTCTGTAATTCTTCACTTTTTCCTCCTTTCCTATCTTTCCTCCTTGCTCTCTTCTTTGATACTAAATAAAAGTGAATTATCATTTTGGTTACCAACATTTGACCACACCTGTGTCTTAATCTCACTCCAGGTATATTAAACTCTCCCCCAGCCCAGTGTCTGGCTTAGGATGTGTCCATGGATTGGGACAATGCCCTGTTTTGTTCTGGTGACTGAGACAAAGCTTTGTTCACTCTGGTAGCTTTTGGCAAAATGATTGAGTGCTGAGAGCTTGTTGAGAAATTCACATATGGGAGGATAGAAAGCAATGACAATCCAAACAATAAAATTATGTCAGTGTGTTTGTTTCCCATCATGAGGTAGTAGATGTTGAACAACAAGAAGCTGATGTCATTGTACTGCAGAAAGAAAAACTTCAAAACATTTGTGTAAAATCAGAAAATATTGTGCTTTTTTCTTTTGCTAAATAAAAAGAATATGCCTGTTTCCAGGCTATGTTAAGTAGTATCCTTTCCAAAGGAGTACCTTAAAAGAAAAACAAAAATGCATTAATCTTTACTGTAATATGAGATATTAAGAAGCTGTACCTTAAATGGCAGAGATTAATTGTGGTGCTTATTATAACCCTGTTTTGTTTTGCTATGATGTAGCATTCTAACTGGCTTCTGTTCTTAATCCTTTGGAGTTTTGAAGTAACAAATCATACAGCCCTGCAGACCAGGGAATATGCAATGAAAACACAGAGAGATGGGTTTACACATGCAACATTGGAACAAATAAATACCTAATTAGGTACCTTACATTTATAGTCTTGTAGTCCTTTATGCAGTCTTCAAAAATGCAACATGAGCTTTATTCAGTGACAGCAATAAAAAAGTGACGTAAAAGGATCATTTGAGATATGTAAGGTGAACTGTTGAAGCTTGCTCTAGGCCATTAGATATGTTAGATGATCATGGATTGATCATGGAATTCAGGTAGAGGTGCTTCATTAGAAATTCTGTCTTCAATTCCTAAACACAAGGCACAAAATAGCAACCCAATGGGTTAACTTTGTCCAGCTGCCTTCAACTGGTTGAAGCTTGTGCTTCTTCATAACAATTGCATTGTTTATGATCTCCCGTTGGTGTGAGGAATTTCTTCAGGCACAGGAATATATCATCTTTAGTTTTAATGAGTTTGTTACTCATCAAAAAGTGGCAGTGCAGTAGTTGACTAAGTTCTCTGCTTTCTAAGAGGCACGTTTTCATTATCTCAGTGCTATGGGCAGGGTAGATGTCACTGTTTTAAGCTGTTTTGATTCACAAGGACTTTTTTACCATGACATTAATGATACTTTATAAAATGGAAATACATCACCTGCCACCTCACAAGACTGTATTTGTTTCTCCCACAGTCACACTGAATTAATAGCTCAGTCAATCAGTCTGAAAAAGAAACCCAAGTCTGTCTTCCTTTGTCACATCCAAATAATTCATATCTAAAACTAGAAGTTCTTTTAATTGGTGAATAAAAGATCTTGCACTTTCTCTGAATATCATCACAATATTACTGCTCCTATCATTCCCATGAGTTGCTCATGATTATACCTAATTTTATTTGGTTATTTCTCCTGACCAAGAGAGTTTACATGTTGTCTGTTCAGTTTTTCTTCCAAAAAATTGTTACTGTTAACAAATTGTTACTTTTGACATTCAGCCTTGTGGGAATACTTGAACAATTTTCAGTCCAGTGCAAATTACTGTGATTTTTCTTTAGTTGATGCTTTACATAGATTGCAATTCTTGTACTATGACCTGTCTTTTACACCTGAACTCATCCTTTGTGTTGTAGGACAATATTGGACATAGAGTAGTTTATTTGAGCTTAGAATAAATTTATTCGACTTTAGTAAATTTATCTTGTTTTTCAACACCATTTTTGCATTACTCTGGAACAATCTATTTTCAATCTATTTTCAAACTTCAACACAAAATTACCAAACTTCCATTAACTTTTATGTCTGCCTTTTACACACAAGTTTTGAGGTAGAATATTTTGCTCAGCTGAGATAAAATGAATGCTCTTATATTTGCTTGTTCTAGTGTTGTTTTTTTCTTTTCATTCTTAAAGCAAAGTACAAGATCTACAGTTTTCCTGTTGTTTTATGTGATAGTTTTCCTGCTGTTTTATGATATAGTTCTCTTCTCAATATAATTTCCTTTAAGAAATCTCCCTGTTCCTTCTTTGATCAACTTCAGTTTGGGGATTTTTTCCTCAACTCAGGATATAGGTTCACTCTCAGGTATTTCACCTGGCTGCCTTACCTTTGATCATCAGCAATGGCTTTGCCTCTGTGTTAATTACCAAAAAGCATTTACTTGGTTTTGGGATCATACCTGGCGTTATCTTTATTCTGTCATTCTTAGTGAATGCCTTATGTTTGGGTCATTTTTAAGTTTACTTGTTAGGCTTCCCAGTAACTCCAGTACCTTTGCAGGGAAAGTTCTGGCACTTCTTAAGCAATTCCTGCCCTGCTTAGCAGAGGGGTAAGTAGAATAACTCTTTCATCATTTCTCTTTTACTTTTGCCAAATTATGCTGCCTGCAGAGGAACTGAAGCGTGTCAGAGGGGCAAGGACCAGCAGTGGTCCACTTGAAATAGAGACCTACAATCATCACTGCACTTGCTAGATCCTGTTTACAGATACTAAATTAGATGCTCTAAGGAGAATAAGTGTGTTGTGAAATTTACGTATAGCAAGAAATCATTAAAGTAATAGCAAAATGTCTGAGAAAATCTTGTCCATGCATGCAAACTCTCAGCAAGGGAAATGTTAAAAAAATAATGCTTAAAGTCGTCAGTAACAGACTTAAAATTTAAACAACTAGCTGGCAAGAAAAAAATTATGTAGAATCTATGCAAATCCCAATATCCTAAAGGATCCTCTCAAACATATGGAAGGGCTTTTCAGTCTCTGTGAGGGTCAAAATATGAAAGTAATTTTGGAGGGTCATGTAAGATAATGAATTCTAATATTGAAATTGTAGAATTAATTATTTGGAGACTATATTCCATGGGTAATCTGTTTTATTAATTCTACCCATTTTCCTTTTTCTGTGTTTATATAATTTACTTGTTCCCTGAAATGTAGATCCCTAAGAAGAGGAATACTTTGCTCACACCTTGGCAGCTTCAATAAAATTATTGGTGTAATGAAACTAACCCAGTGTAGCAATGACTCCATGATAAAATAAATGAGGTGACATCATTAGTATGAAAACCTCTGTTCCTCAGTACAGCTTCATATCAGCCACTGCAAGAGAATGTTTTGCACTTGTGTCCTTTTTTTCATTGGCTGACTTTGGAGCGATCCTTATTTAATTTCTTTTGGTGTTCAGTAAGGAAAAGCAAAACTATAGCTACAAAAAGTAGGAATGGCATTGAATAGCCATAGGCATGCCAATCCATACTAAATATGTGCAAAATTAAAACCAATGTAATAATTGGAAAATATGTAAAGATCAAAGAACTTGCATGTTCTCACTGCACTCCCCTATTTCTCAACTAGCCAGGAAGAGCAGGCTAAACCTTACCCTAAACTGATGCAATTTTACAAATCCTTCTGCCTGCTCAAACTCCTTTGGGCTCCCTTAACGCTAGACAGATGCATTTTTAAATCCTCTGTCTCCTTACCAGGCTGGGAGCCTTGATGGCTTTAAAGGTGTAATATCATCTTCTGGTTGACAGAATCTGATCTGATCCCAGATGTCCCATGACTCTCACTTTTCTGCTATTAGGTTCACATAGATGCTACCACCACTATATTTGCTTTCCCTATAAATCCAGCCAACTGTCTGTCAATCTCACATCCTAATGCATTTCTGTCTTTCTAGTACTTGCTGCATACTACAAAAATCATTTTTCAGAAAGCTGCCAACAGTTCCAGTTCTGAGAGAGATGGAGAATGCAAATAACAGCAGTGGAAATATACTATTAAAACATAACTTACTCCTTTTTTGGTTGCTGCTTGCTGTCACCTGGAAAGGAGTAAAATTTAAAACATGTAGAATAACACTGCTACAATTGGATATTGTTAAGATATTAATAAAAAGAAGTTTAAAAAAGTTGTGTGGATATTTTGAAAAAAAACATTTGGTATGTAAATTTCTAGAAACTGTAAGAAATTTGGGAATCATAAAGTAAGAGGTTGCATTTTACCAAGGATATATTAGTATTGTCTCTCCAACCCTACCTGAAGAAAAACATCAGGATACTGGGTCTTAAAACGATTTTATCTGCTTCCCAAAACCTTGATAGATGCTTCAGAAGTTATTTTTACAAGGGAACTGACAGTGCAGGCTTGAACAAATGTTGTCTTGTGGGTTCAATAGTACTGATACAACGCTTTAATTTGCCTCGAAAGAACTATTTTTCAGCAATTATTTCTGAAGATTATTTTTTAACCTCCTCCCTATAAAGTTTTTTACTTTCTTTTCCCTCTCCTCCTGTCTTCCAAAACTGAGTCATATCTTATCTGCAGCAATATTGGAGCTCTTTTAATTAAAGAAATGGATCTGAATAAACACCCTGAGCTTGGCACAGGTCTGGGGAGGTATTTCCTATGCAGACATGCCCACTTGGTGTGTGTTTGCATGCATGTGAGTGAGATGGCTGCAACAGGGCAGCAGCTTCAAGCACAGGCCAGTCTGGCAAACCAGCCATGGGGTGGGGTAGAGTTTTTCTCCAAATTTAGGAAAAAAAATTAGAAACCAGATCCTTTCCCCTTGCCAGTGTGTCTCTTTTTATGTTGAAATAGGAGAGCCCATGGATATCTTGCCAGGTCTTATATATTTCCACTAAATGGCTATCCACGGACTTTTGATTGCTAATTAAATTTGCAGGCATCTATCACTTATCTCATGTTTTGAGGTCTTCATTGCCCTTTCACTTGGCATCACAGCCAGACACCTGTGAAAAGATAAGATATAGAATTTGTTCATATTGAAAAGCTAGCCGTGTTGCTGATGTGATCTTATCAGACAGTATTGACTGAGCACTTAGAAAGTAAAATTGCTGGCAGCTTCTGCACAGTTAACATACTTTTATATAGAAACTAACTGTTGGGCTGGAATACCCAAGCTATACTTTGAAAAAGGTGCTTCAGAAAACTGTAGAGCAGCATTTTACTCAAGCAAATGAGTCCTTTGACCTCAGTGATGGTGACTGACAGTTTTACTCTTGACAACTCATGAAGAAATTGCTGTACCATAATGAAATGGGCATATATGGTTTTTTTGCACTGAATTTGAGTTCCTGTGTTGGGATACTGTTCAGACAGTATTCACCTCTGTAGCATTATTATGCCTTTTGATTCCTTGACATAAAAATAGGAAGTATGAAATATAATAAGCTAGTTTCTTGTAAGGAAATAGCGTTACATATTTGCTCTTAAAAACCTCTTAAAGGTGTTTTATATCTTTTGTACTGCAACTTTTTCAGCACATGGCAAAATTATTACTCTGCAGTAAAGAAGAAAACAAAATTGTTGTCAGTAATTCATGTATTGTTTTGGTAGACGTCCACTCTTCCATCTTCTGCCAAAAGTAAACATCATTATACTTCAACCCATCTTTCAGTACCAGTATTAATAAATCAGATCCCATATTTAGAGCTGATTATACCCTGCCTTCAAGGCAGAGGGCAGATAAAATCGTAGGGGTCAAAACATTAGTGAGAGCAGCTATGAATGCTGGAGCATCATTCCAAATGCTTGTACGTGTATATCAAGCAGGGCGAATTGGCCTTCACTAGGCTAAATCTGTACTCCACAGAAACAGCATATTTTTAAAATACTCTGTTATGGTAGGGCCTTGTGATTTGTTTGGGGTGGGGGGTGCTGGGGGAGAGGCAGGAGGTTTTTCTGCCCCCTTGTCAAGTTGAAGGCTGTCAAGAAACGAGGTCTCCATTGGCAATATGGAAAGCTGTGGAGAATGCACTAGCCGACATGAAATATCAAAAGACTGCTTGCTGTTCTCTGATCTTGACTTCACAAGACAGCTGGGGAAGCACTTTTTTCACTTTAGTTTTACTCAGTCAGAAAGTATTTGCCAGTGTGGCAGCACAGTACAGGAAAAGGACCTTATTAATTCAGGCATCTAGTTTAAAGAGAGGTAGACTCTAATATGTATGTGATATAATGACCACTCGCACTGCTCCCAAAGTGTTACCCTTGAGCAACAGAAATTAAAATTCATCAATGCGGAAGAAAGTGTGTCACAATGGAAATCAGATATCTGAACGTGGTGGGACAGTGAGACCAGTTTGGAAAAGACTTCTATTTCATTATTTCTCTGCCTTCATAATTCTCTTACATCTTTTATGAGGGCTCATAAATGAATTCAGGAATAGATTTTGAGACAGACTGTCATCCTCCCTCCATCTCAATCTTGTAAACCACAGGCTGTCTCAGAGTTGGACTGCTTTTTACTTGAGGAGGTAGAAATTGACAAGATTTAGATCAACCAGAAGAATAAGGCGAGTATCTGGAGGGGGAACACCCAAATCCTCAAAGGGCCACTTACTGCCAGCATGAATCCAAGAAACTTTTTTATGCTCAGAGCAGGCTGGTAATGTATTCTATTTCCATAGTGCTTGAATAAGTAGGAAAGGAATTGATTGCACAGTTTTTACCTCTCTATTTGCTTAAAACAGAACATTTTCAAATAAATTATTTGCTGAACTGTCTATTTGTATACATCCGTGGGTACATAACTGTATTTCAGCTTCAGAAAGCACCAGAGGGGGTAAATAATGTACTCTGTAGCCAAGCTGGCAAGTGTTAAGCATCCCTTTAGCTATATTATGGCTTGGCTTGTATATCTGCAGTCAGGACTGTGAAGCAACAGCTGTGCAGCTGCTTCTTTTTCTTAACAGCTACGGGAATTTTGTGCCAGGTGGAATGGGTGGCTGATCTCTTGACTCCAGTGTAGTAGGTAAGATAAAGAAATTCCTCTAACTGTTGTGTTTTGCTACTTGGATCCTGCTCTCTGTCTTCTTGCATTAAAAATTTGTACTTGGTGCCTCGCTGGCAGCTAAAGGTGAGAGCAGGTGAGAAGCACCACAGGGCAGAGCAGCTGCTGTGGGCATCGTGTGCCAGGGTCAGGGCCAGCCTGTGCCCGTGGGGTGTGGTCAGGGAATGCCACAACCTGCTCCCTGAACTTCTGGGGGTGCCTGGGAATCCACACCAGTGCCAGGGGTCAAGCTGTGCTCAAATTTGTGAAGCTAGAGAGAAGGCCCTCGTCCTGAGGGAACTGTAGTGTAAGCAGCAGATCACACTGCGCTGTGCCTTGTATGCATCTGGAGAAAAACACCACCTGATCTGTCATTTTGTTTTTCTCTTCTACAGTTGAGTAATGTCACCATTAACGTCACTGGCTGTTTGTACAGAATCGAATATGAGATTGATAAAATCTTTACATGTTTGTTCTTGAATTATTTTGGTTACGGTGTCACAGTTCGAAGTCAAAATATTCAGTTTTCCTTGAAAGGAAGATACCTCTGTACCCAAATTTCTGTTATAAAACTGACTTGAACTGGTTTGGTTAAGACTTGATGTTTCAGCTTTCAAATGGGGAAGCAAATACAAATTATTCCTGGTGGTTCATTGAAACCTCTGCCTACTTAAGAATTTTTTCCTGTGCAAGAGTTTTGATCTAAAAAGAGAAAGAATAATGCTTCAGGTATTTATTTTGATACTAACTATCTGGTTATGATTTGGTCTACCTGTTCATTTCATGGCATTTCTCTGGCAGGAGCTACTTTAATGAATCTCTTCTCTGTTTTTGGTGGTCTCTAGCAGCTGTCAGCAAGTAATGGATGCATCTTCTTGCCCTGGGAAGCATGGATGTTAGTCTGCATTTTCTGGTGTATTAAACAGTCCTTCCTGGAAGTGTTGAAATGTGTTGTCTATAGCTGGTAGAATTCCTATTGATAATTTCCCTAAAAAATTAATTAGATTTTATCTTGTGCTCCACAACCATTCAGCAGGCCCCTGCTTAAAGCTCCACTGATAATGCAGAAGTCAGTATTTCTTATTCCTGTGCTAAGCATAGATAGGAGAGAGCAGCAGATGCACACATCTGCATATCCAGGGCAGATAAGAAGTAATATTCTGTTCCAACAAGCCAGCTTCATATCGATGATGAACACTGTAACAAGAGCTCTGTCCCTCTCTGCTCCCAAGATTTGTGAGGGAAAAACATCACTGATTCTTATCTGCAGTTTAAAGAAATGTGCACTCTGGAGAGGGACACGATAACCTGTTTCTAATTTTATTTTATAGTGTCAGTTTAGTCCTGCTACACTGTACCTGTTTTTTAGTTATATTTAAAAAGTTGTCTTCAGTGCTTTATATTTATTCTCTGCTTCTGTATAACGTTGGAACTGTCAGAGAAGTTCAGTGCTTGCATTCTTACAGCAGTTCAGAGATTTTAGCACACTACTTACATTCTTGATTTGGGATTGGGTTTGTTCGAAGATTTTGAGGTTTTTTTGTTCCCCATTGCATTCCTAGGGAGGAGGGCAGGTGGAAAAGACTTCCTTCTGCTTTCACTTAAACCTATAATCTTGCCTCAGTTTTGGCCTCTGTTTCAGTGATGACTGCTAGGAGGTGTATTTTTCCAGGTTCAGATAAAGATAATTTTGTCAGCCTCATAGTCCAAATTGATCTTGTTTATTTTAAATAAACATAATTTTCTTTATGGATACAGTTTTCTGGAGGGAGGACTGGGAATTTTGTTGGCTCTAACGTTTGAAACACCTGCTCTTTTTTATGTCTACTTTTATACATGTATATATTTAAAGTTTTTTATTTGAAAGGTTAAGGTACCACTATAAGTATCCAGAATGAGCTTTAAAAATATGAAATAAATATAAAATTTAAAATACACTAATAATTATAGAAATCTTTATATATTTTTAAAATTTCTCTTAAAGCATGACTAACTTCTTCCAAACACAATGGCCACTTTTTTTTTTTTTTTGTGAGGTTTTTTTGTTGGGTTTTTCATGTATTTGTTTTGTTTGTTTGTTTTTCTGGTTTTGGTTTGGTTTTTTGGGTTTTAGTTTTTGTCTTTTTTTTTTTTTGCTAATTTTATGAATTGGTTAGACCCTAACCTAAAGAAATTAGAAGTACATAATTGTGTGTGGACATACATACTCTGCTTCTTAGCCATTGTAATAATCTTGAGGTGTGTTAAGGAAACTGTTGAGAGTTTGCAGAGGAGTAAGAAGGATGCTGCGCCTTGGTAGAGAAAATGTGGGTGGATTTGCTTTTTTTCCTACTAGACCTAGATCTCTGAGTTGGAAATTAACATATTTACATAGATTATACTGTGTCATTATATGTGTAGATTATAGCAGTCATAAAAAAGACTGCTTATTTCATCAGTATCTTGCACATTTTTCTTTCTTTAAGATACGTAAGTAAATTTTTAAAAAAAAGGATTTTCAGTCTCTTGGGAAAACATGACACAATATCTTGGTTTTGCATTAAAAAAAAAAAAAAAGTTAGCATTTCTGTGCACCTAAAAGGATTTTGATGCATAGATGAATGATAGAGATGTAATTGAATAACCATGTCACCCTCGGATTCCTCAAGCAGCTTGCAGTCTGACTAAAAGTCAACTCAATGTCACTTACTTTTTGTCACAAGATCTTTGGCATCTTTAAATGGACACAAGCACACAAAAGGAGTGGGGCTTTGGGGGTTTGCTTGTTTATCTGGTTTTTTTTAACAGTCAGCTCTTCAAATAAGTGTTTTCTTCTCTCTCTTAGTTATTCACTGTTCTGCCCAGTGATATAAGCTTTGGACAGGTACTTATTAAAGTTCTATGTCATTATTCTGAAAAAGCAGACGAAAACACATAAAAAGTATAAAGGTAATATGACCATATGACAAGAATTTTGTGAGTAATAAGTCTATCTTTGAGGTGAGTTTGCTTTTACATGGAGACATTTTAGTGTAAAACACTACTTTTATTAATGTTAGGCTATACTTAAACCACAAATCAGCTACATATATATAGACACATTCTCACTATTTTCATGTATCTATAAAACTTGATATCCTTGTCTTAGTAAAATAAATTATAAACTTGTACTTTTTTTTCAGTGGAGGAAACTTCTCCTCACAAATCTGTAACATTTCAAGCCAGAATACACAAAATGACAGAAATAATTGAGTGTAATAGACAGTGTAGGGCATGTTCACTTATGGAATATTATGAAAATAATGGCATTTAGTACTCTGAGTGTTTAAAGAAACCTCTTAATAGGAAAGCATTTAAATGTATCCCCAAATTTGTTATACGTTTTCCCCATTTATTTTCTGCTGTAGTCCAAGTCAGAACCCAAATTGAGAAGTGCCCCAGCAAGTGAGTTATCTCTTGGCATTCTTTATCTCTCAGAAGCAAAATCCTTATCAGGGAGAAGATCTTTAGAAGCCAACCATAGACCATTAGCTCTAGATATATGTATATCCTTCAACTTCACCCCATGCAGGCTTTGTAGTTAATGACATTCTAGATATGCATCTTTCAGTTCTGTGCTTTAATTAATGATCCTTTTTGCCATTATCAAGTCTGTTCTTCAGGAGTGTGTGTGAGGTCTTTGCCACCTATCATCAGTCAAATTCTCTGCGTATGTTTTGCTCACACTTGCATGGTGACAGTGTTTAATGCAAGCCTTAATATCTTCCTACCTTGTCTAAATAACTAACAGACCGTCACATTTAAGAGCCTGCCTAAACACAAGGTTTTGCACAAGGCTTTTTTTGTGGGCAAAAATACAGCTCTCATCTGGAATAAAAGTCCCCTGTATGTCACTCATCACAACAGGGCAAAATGCTTACCATCTATTAAACTGATCAGCTGTTACACCAGATGTTACACCTTAGCTGATGTTTAGGACCATTTTAAGGTAAAGATAGCAAGATTCATGATGAAAGTACACAAAAAGTCCCTGTATGTTTGATTTATTTTTGCACTTTTTCAATTTTCTACCTACCCCTTGCAACCTGACTAGCTGATACTCTTCTGGTCATAGTCAGTGCTCTCAAAACATTTTGAAACCTGAAATGAGACAGAATACATACCAGTTCATTCTCTATCTTCTCTTCCCTTGGTGATGTACTTAGGCTAAAAAAAAAAAAAAAAAAGGTAAATTACTCTGTTACTTGTTTTTTTTTGAAAACAACTTGTCAGTTTATTTTTGTGTCTCTGTGTGACTGAGAAGAAGGAATATTTTATTTATTCTGTAACAAAAATCTTCCTCTTATTGGCATTGAAATTAGGTGTAGAAATAGTGCAAGAATAATGAAGAAAAATATTAAGAAAATAGGTTTTATGTGGAAAAATTTCTCAAGGAAATATATGAATGCTTTAATTGAAAAGTGAAAATATTTTCACAGAAGTTAATGTTACAGTGAAAGCTTTCTGAAATAAAGCACCTACTCACCACATGCTGAAACAGAGAGGAGCTCAAAATTGTAGTGAGGGAAGGATAGTTTGCACTCTGAAGGATAATGAAGATGGACTTACCTATTTCATTTAGGCAGATGAAAGCTTTTATTTACTTTAGTGAGTTTAAGCTTTTATTTACTTTTATTTATTTGAGTGTGAGATCAAGGCCTGAACATCTGTACTGTCAGGTGGAACTTAATACTGCAATCAAAAAAATGGGAATATTTAGCAATGAAATAGAACCAAAGCATTACAAACATCTATGAAACATTAGAGCAATGACAAATGTGTTATTATATACCTTTAGAATGGGATTAATCTTGCACATAAATGGACCATATGGTGCAAAGTGAGAAGTACATGGGGTCCTTTTGCATTGAGAAATTAGATACATGTATGTAGACCCACAAAATAGCCAAAATATATTGATATATAAATGCATATATTTCATTAAAAGCATGTTTTGAATAACAATATTCTCGCAGGAAAAGAAAGTAATAAATTCTGTTTCTTTTACTTGGATAGAAAGCATTATATGGTAAAATCTGCTGCTAAAATAAGCTTGTTAATGAACATGTGTATCAATTATGTAACTTGTGCACTCATTACAGTTTTGAAGATTTAGCCTTCAAAACAAAATGTGTTTGATTTTATGTGCATTAATAACCTTCCAAGTGACAGGTAAGCATGAATGTAAATGAAATGGAACTTTTTTTAACATATATTTTTAGATCAAAAGCTGCCAGAGATGATAAACATTTGCTCATCAAATGTAGCTTAGATGTCTCTGCGGCTTACACCAGTGAGTGAAACTGTAAATGAAACTGCTCTTGGAAGGAGCTGAAGGACACTATATCGGGTCCTTTGGGGCTTAGAGGATGGATCTGTCTCTTTGAAAAGGTTTCAAGTTCTCAGGCAGCACATGGAGCTGGGTTTGTATCTCTCAGTAGGCAGATCTCGGTTAATCCATTGCAATCACTAAACAGCTCTCTACACTGTATAGAAGTCCCATTAAAAAGAATAGCGGAAAACTTTTTAGTGCAATTTCTTCCGCAGCTTAATGGCTTAAGGAAGGTTTTTTCTGTGTGTACTGGTCCTGAACATTTGCTTAATAATTTTCTTTCCATCCCAGTCCTACAGGCAGGACTAGCAAAAAGTGCATTTCTGTTTCCGGTACCTCTGCAACGAAGGAAATGTGTTGTTCCCAAGGCAATAACCTGCTTTGTTTTGTTTTATTGTTTTAGATAATCAAATATCTGTGAAAGACATTCAATAAAGTAATTTGTGATCAGCCTTCCAGTCACAGAAGAGCACAGTGAAAGGTTTTTCTACCAACCTTGATCTAGAAAATTCAGTTTAGTGCCCATCCCTTTGTTGCTAGTGTTATCATCATGCACGTTGTTTTGCACAGGGCCAGAAAAAAACAGGGTTTGATATCCAGTTGATGTTACCTGGGTGAGTGAGAAGCTATCATTTGTAGAAGCTGGCTCAGTTCACAGCAGAGGAAGGGCCTGTACCTTATTTCTCACACCACAAGGCAACTGAAGCTTAAGACTGCTGCTGGTATTTGGGGGAGAAAAAAATTATAATGCTATTATCATTGTGACCTCTGAACTCAAGTCCTACTCTGTAATGACTGGGTTAAAAGAAAATTATTCACAAAAGGGTACTGGGGTTTGAAGCTGCAAATAGTACCATCTTTGCTGTTAATGACCAGCATAGGAATTATTTCATTGTAACATCCAGAAGCTGCTAAAACCCGAATCCATTGAGATTCACAATTATCATTAATGGAATAGAGTATTTTCAGGATGGTGGAAAATAGCCGGGCTTTAATAAAATATTAATGGGCAGAAAGCCTGGATTAAATATTCATCTTTCTACCTTTGGAGGTTATATTCTATGGCTCCCCTACAGCCCATCAGTAAATAATGATCTAGTGGCAAAACCTTCTGGGACAGAGTATAGCTTAGTACGGAATTGTTGTGTAAAGTTAAATCATAACATTTACATATTTTCTATTTTGTAGAGTAATTACGTTGTTTACATGGAGAAAAAGTCAAGTCAGTACTGATAGTCAACTAAATTGCATCAGTAGAGGTAAATTACCAAAGTTGAGTTGGAGGCATTTTCAGGATGTGATCCCATCAATACAATTGAGATCTGCCTGTACAGCTCCTTGGCACTCTGGATGCTCATCTTGTGGAACACGCTGGCCAGCATCTTTGTCAAAGGGAGCTCTGCAACTTAAAGTAGGAGAAGAAAGAGAAAGAGGCTTCTATGTCTGTCTTGTCCTGGTAATCATAATAGAATCGCTTTAAAATTGCTAAATTGAGAAGGGGTAACTGAATTTCCCCTGAAAATAAAGATGCAGGAATTTCTCTCTCCTGCACACCTGATGGAAAGTGTGGTGTTGAAATTGGTTAGTAATGTGAAGTCAGGGCTTTGATGGCTTCATTTTTTTTATTAAAAATTACCTTGAATTATAATTGGTCTTTCATTTAATAAGAAAGTATTCATAATGACATTGCAGCATCTCGTGAGAGCTGCACTTGAGCCAAAGACTTTGAAACATGTGGAGAACACAGATAAGTAGCAACTTAAATACAGATTTTAACATGAACTGTAGCCTTAGGGAAAATGTAGGCAGCTGGACCACAACTCACAACTTACTTTTCATCTGATTACTACCTACCTATTGTGTTAGAGAAACATTACCAAAGTGAACACTTCACCATGACATTTCTTGGTGTCAAAGATTATATCTTGGTGTCTTGGTGTCTTTGGTGTCAAAGATTACGTGAATAATTTGTGTTTAAAAGTCAAAGAGCATAGTGACATGGATGACTTTAGAAATTAAAGCAGTTTGTTATTCAGCCACAAGTATGGACTATAAAACATGTGAAGTCATTTAATTTGAAATGTAGTTAAATTTCTGTCTTTTCCAATTTTTTTTTCATTGATAATAGTGATTGTGGCTGGTTGCTTATGTGATGTGGAATAGGCAAGATTTCAGTTCCTCCAAACTAAAGGTGCTGTATCTTTCCAAACCATAACAGTTCATTGAAGCCAAGACCTCACAGAGGCTTAAGGCATACACATGGTTTCCAGCAGGATTCTGGAACACTTGAGAAGAGAAAAGTGGGCAGATAGGAAAAAAATGCTTTTCTCTTTTGACTTGCAAACATACTAAATGACTATTTCATTTTCTTGCATGAATTTCAATAGCATGTAAATTGTAAATGGCAAGTATCTGAGAGAGATCTGAATGGATGGATGTCTGCTGTTTGTTTTGTTTGTATTCTGGCTTGGGATTTTATGAGAGTGGAGAAATCTTTTTGTTTGAAAATTGTAAGTCTCAAGAGGCTTAACAGAGTTGGAGCTTTATTATGCTAAATGGCTGCTTCTGTATTACTGTGCTCTGCTTAATGATATTCAGGAAATATTCTTCTTTCCTAGGATATTCATTGAACATTCTCTTATGGGGTTTAGCTTATTTAACAAGTTAAGTAAGGATCTCCCTTAGTTGTGTACATTAAACAAAAAAAATCAATATAAGGAGACAACAACAGGTTTTGCATTTTAAGATTTACTGGACATGACTGGCACCAACTTTGTGTTAAGCTATTTTGCCTTTTCATAGCCAGCTGTTTTCCTTGCTGGAGCCTTGTGCCAAGTGCTGTGTAATGCTGAGCTTTTTAGGTTCTGCTCTGTATTATGCAATAGAGACACATTCCTGTCACACACGTCCTTCTAACAAGACCTGATAGCTCTGAGATGGTTGTGTGCTAAACCTGGATGCTGCCATGGGTGGTGCATTATGAAGGCATCCAGATCTCTGGGTGACTGGGGCACAGTTTCTTTCTTAATGGATGGCTGATGGTGGTGGCAGCTATAGTAATTAGAGAAACTTTGCACTTGAGTGAGGAATCTGAAAAGTGGGAGATATACATCTTCACATCTTATTTATGCAGTAAGAATTATTTTTCTTATGAGTATAAGCAGGTGTTGTGACTTTACAGGCTGTATTGTATGTCTGAATAATAAAAATGTGACTGTAAAGGTATTTTTATTTCTGGGTAGTAAATAATACCTCTGCATTATGAACTGCCTCTATACACAGTATATGAGGATTTGTAGTCACAGTATTCTCACTACTCACAAGGAAGTATACACAACAAATGGTTTTATTGATTTTCAAAATACTTGAACTAAGTATGAAATGAGTATAAACGTAATGTGTATATAAATATATATAGATTTGTGCATGTCACTTGATTGATTAGGTCCTACACCTGTGCATGTGGAGGAAACAAACACTAAAGCCATAGCTCTACAGAACTGCTGCAAATGTGAAACTAAATTTATTTAACTGGTCAGACTGTGAGACTGTTGGAGCAAGAGGAGGTTAATGAAGTTGCAGTACTGACTTACACACAGTTCAATACCATCTGACTTAGTTAATGGAGGAAATATCTGCTATAATTCATACCTAAAGGTAAAGGTACCACTAGCAGATGTGCCTGGTACTTTTGTTTCTGCACTGTCACTGTAAAATGCTTGTACAAAATCTTTGAAATTATTTCATTTCTTTCCAGGTAACTGCCCTGGTTTTAGTTTGCTGCTGCTTTTCCTCTTGTTACACTGTGAGGTTACACTAAGGAAAATGAGTTGCTCAGTTAAGTAATTGTGTAACATAAATACTTTGAGTTTTCAACTGCTTCTTTGCTGTATATCCTTATTTGTACCCCCAGATGCATGCACAATTATGACTTCACAGGACAGCAGAATAAACCTTGACTTCTCAGAAAACTGTATCTTTACTGCTTACACAGCTTTATGTTTGTTTCTAAATCTCTTGATAAAAATGCAATTGTGGTTACTTTGCCTGGTGTTGAGAAGAACTTGCTACCCAGGTTTTAGCAAGTGGCAATATTGTGCTATAGTTGCTGTTGACAAAGAGTAATGTAAACAAATGTGTAGCAAGTAAATTGGGAATAGACTTTTATTTTTCTCTTAATAAAACACTAATCAGCATCTGGAAAATCAGTTTTTTGATGGATTTTGAATTATTTACTCCAAAATATAACATCATCTGGGCTGAGATATTTGTTGGTTGTTTTTCATAGCCATTTATCAATCCTGCTGTCAGTTGAATTTTAACAAGCCTAAAGTTTTGTGTAGGTGAAGAAGTCCACTGGATGTCATTGGCCTCAAGAACACAAGAAAGTGTCTATTCACCTATTGTGAAAATTTTTGAAGTAAGTGGAATTGCTTGGTATCCTTATAGCACTCTAGTGAGAGTCCTCAGACAAAATCATGTTGACCCGATTTTTTAATGATATTGGCCAAATAGGTCTATCAAGTTCCCAGACAAAGCAAAATAATCCATCAACATAATATGTATATTTTATTTATTTATTTAGGAATTGGCATCGCATTTTCACTTTGTTCTTTCACTGAGTGAAAGAGTGCCAACATATCCAATATCTGAAATATGTGTATTTCCTGATTTTTTTCCATTGTACACCATTTTAATGCTAAGTTCATGAAAACTTTAAGTATTCAGCTTTTAAATGGCTGTAATTTTCATTTGCTACCCAGCAGAATAACCTTATCTACAGCTTTATCACTGTTAGTTTCAGTCCAATTAATCTTCATCAATATCCTTCACATCATCCTCTGGAAAACTTAAAAGGAAAATAGCTTAATTAGGAACAGCAATGGCATTTCACTTTCAGAGAGCTGGAATGTTCAACACACTGCCTTGAAACAGCATTTTCCCTTTAGAATAATTTACATGTCAGACACTAAATAAATATGCATTCACTGGAAGGGATTTGTGTAACGAATGTACACAGAGCAAGGTTTTCTTGTGCTCAGGAATTTAAAAAATTTCATTAGAAACAATTAATATTCTTAAACTGTTACACGAGCAAGTAAACATCTTGTAGCATGAACTGTAGGGGTGATAGAAATCTTAAAATAGAATGAAATTTGACTAGACTCTCATCTTTTCATTTTTGTACTTCCTATTGTGTTCCCACTTCCATCAATAACTCTTATTTGGCTTTTTAATTGGAAGATGAAAGATTTCATGGTGATCTTCCTTCTGACCTGTGTGCCTGTGAATACTTTCCTTATTTGGCACTTAGTAACTCAAAGATGGAAAAGAAAATGTGTTTTGTAATGCTTAAGGAACATATAAGTTGTTTACAACAGGGAATGCATATTGCAAAATAATTCCATTAGCAAAGACTAAATACAAATATTCTCAGAAGTAGGTTTGTGCAAAGATATTAGATGAGTGCTCTGAAGGATAATATGTAAAAATGGCAAGTGATTAGTGAACTTGACATTATCTTTTATAAAACTGAGTAACCTGGAGATGTTCATTGCCCAAAAGAACAATAGATCCACGATCCAAAAGAACAATAGAGGTTAACAAAAAGGTCTGTTTTCTTCAACAGATTTGTCCAAATGACTGTCAAGAAGTCTTCTGACCAGAAAATGACTCTCAAGTTCCTGATAATCTGATTTGTTGAACTCTGGAATCCTTTTATCAAAAACAACAAGTTTATGGCCTGTCTCCTCCAATAGTCTCTATATTCCCAGTAGTATTTTCTGTATCATCTGTATGTGTTTAAAAATACACAGCTAATGCAAATCAGGTCTGAGGAAGGTGTGCTGTAAATTGTAAATCTGTAGGATCTAAATTATTTCAGCTGCTGGATTGATGCTGATTTTGGAGCTTCACATCAAGGAGTTAGTTAGCCCCATCATTTCTCCTTTACAGAGAGGGCAGGACCATCACCTCTCCAAACGTGACCAGCTGAGACCTAAGCCTGTTTCCTCCTATTGTCCCTGGCTGTCACAAGCTGTTTGGATTGATAATTGGTCTAATAATATGAGCTATGAAACATCCAGTCCGAAAATAAGAATCACATAGGTAATGTTCTTTCCTCGTGTAGTACTTTAGTTACATATTTTGAGGAGGAAATAAAATTTCTCATTTCAATCTGGCCTAGTGAAAGATGTCCCTGCCCATGGCAGAGCATAGGAAAGAGATGGTCTTTTAAGGTCCCCTCCAACCCAAGCAATTCTGTGATCTTATTATCCAACATCGATGGATAAGAAGAGAAGTTTTCATGGCATTCTGCTTTCCAAGAGGAGAAGAAATGGCTCGTGGTGATTACTGAAGTGTCTTGGCTGGCTACAGGTGTCAGAGAAGGAATGCAGCAGAAACACACCAGCATCTGCCCCCAGCTTGGTAGGGATTCAAATAATAACTGGCACAAGCAGTGTGACAGAAAACACCACTTTCTTTTGTTACCACTTGCAACTTCTGAAGTATTTTCATTGTTGAACAACACCCATTATCAGAGATTACTCCTGCTACTTTCAGCACTTTTATGCGGCAAACTGCACAGCAAGTAAAGGTCAAATATAATTAGCTGGGGAAAGTTGCTGTTTGTTTTCTTTCTCACCAGAGACTTTTTAAACTTGTAATTATGAACAGAGAATAGGTAATGTGACAGAGTGTATCACCAATGAAAATTTGATACATAGTAGAAACAATATTTTATTCTGTAGTAGCAAATTTAGCTTCTTATACTCTGTCAAAGTTTCATTCATAACTAGCCCAGAAATAAACTGACTTTACAATGAGAGAAAACTGAAGCTTAATTTAAAACCCAAAAAAAGAAAAAAAGCTAAAACAATTGTACATTTAAACTTTACAAGAGAAAGGAGCTGAAAAATGTATGGAAAGCTCGAGAGAAAGGGGAAGTGCACTGTGTCATGACTAATGATACAGAGGCCTTCAAATGCCATGAACTGTCAGGAATGAAAAAAGAACTGCTGGGATTGTGTGCTTATTTAATCTTCCCTCTCCATCGTCTCCACCTGGAGGTCTTGGATATTTTTCCTTCTTCATATTTTGCTGCTGTATGGTTATTTTATTGGAAGCAGGAGTCCAGGAGACCACCAATCCAAATGTCATCTTAACTTTTCAAATTACCTCTCTGGTCCATGTTCAGCTCACTAGCAAGTACAGATGTGTGGTTCTTGAATCTAATGAGAGCAGGGGGATTGCAGCAATAAAATCAGTTAGGGCCAGGTAATAAATAAGTTTCTCATTTCTATTGCTTATTTCACTCCTGATGGTTAGTAGCAGTTGTGTGCATTTCACAATACACTCTGAAGAAATGGTATGTTTAAACACAATTTGCTAGCAAAATTTGCTAGCATCTATAATTAAGATGATAGGATTCAAAATAAGCAGCCTGGATTGTAATCTCTCTATGTTTGAATAGAGATCTGTGAGCATTCAGTATGGAAGTAATAACTTGACAGCTTAATGTGCAGAATTCAAATTCCTATTTGCAACTTCAAATACTATTTTTGGTGGTGGTTGACGGGGGGGTGGTTTTTTCATTTTTTGAAACGTGGTGCAAGGCATCAGAAAAAAAACAAGTGAAATGGCAGCATCAGTAATAGGGGTGTGTGTTAGTACCATGTAAGTATTTGCAGTTTAGGATAAAGCCTGGAATTGCTGAAATGTAAAAAATAATAATTGGTTTTACCTAACCTCACAGAAGGCAAACCCAAAAGGAACTAACTTCTCAAACTCTGAAAACTCCTTTATTTCAGTTGAATTTGATCAAAGAGGTTTATATTTTATTGAAAATTGGAACCTTAAAAAAAAAAAAAAGCAGTTCCTTCTTGAGCTTGGATTTAAGTTTAAAAAAAGCACATGTAAACATGCTCCTCATTAAGTATGTTAATTGCTTTTCTTTTTCCTAACAAGAATGGATGCCCACCTTTTTAAAATAATGGAGCTGTCTTTGAATTTTTTATAATAATGTTTTAATATAATTGTATGCCCAGTTGTTCACCAAGTCTTTATCATTTCACTGCCACCAGTTACAAGTTAGCGCTGCATTCAAGACAGTTGTTTCAGAATATGTTAAAGTGGTGAAGGTGAAATGTAATTAACAGTATGTATCACATAAATGTTTCAATCAATTTAAATTAGTCACTAGGTGGCCATGTATCACAGATGGAAGTGTATTATTTAACAAGAAGAAAATCCTTATTAATAATGTAGTTCTTATTCTAATAATGGATTAATAGGCATTGTCTGCAATTTCTGCATTGTCTGGCATGATTTTAGTAATTTTAATCTGAAAACATGAAACTTATTCTTCGCCATCTAAGTGTCTGTATCTATACATTTCCCCAAAAATAAAGTAGGTATTGGGATCACAGGGGAGGCTTTCTTGAACAAAGAGAGAAATTTAGATTTGTTTAGAATGCAACATTCTAGGATGTATGTATGTATATGAACCCTCATTCTCAGGTTCCTGCAGGTTTTGCTCAGCATAATTCTTGAGAAGCCAAGTGAGGGGATGTTGAGTTATATTAGTAGAAATCACTCCTTTATTTCATTTTTTCCTCATGAGGTGCTTTCATAAGGATAGGCTCATTCCCACAGAAGTTTTTACGTGTGCTCACTGTCCTTTTAATGCTGTTAAACAAGTTAATATTCGCCTCATTTGTTTCTCTGGTCATATTTATTCAAGAAAAACCCTTCACCATGTGCAGGATGATAAATGTACTCTCCCTCTGTAAAATATTTAGTCAATGATCTTTCAGCTAAAAAATTAATAGTCAGGTATCTTTCAGGAAATGACCAGCTGAAATTCTCACACCTTTAACAAGTTAGATGCTCTTGCATTTTGTTAATCTTCAGGGAGTCATTCTTTTTCCTACTAAAGAAAAATGAAAGCACAGCATGGGCTTCTCATTTGTAAATGTTATTTTCAGTCTGCCAGTCTCTGCATGTTTAGAATGTTCTGAAAAGGAAATGTATCATTTTTGGATGCAATTAAATGTATATTTAGTGCTGGATAGATCAGATGGAATTCTTACAAATATTAGAGCTGAAAGAAGCCCCATGTTTTCTTAGCTACAAACATGTAAAAATAAATAGAGCTAGGTTAAAATAAATCATGTCAAAATTTTGTTACCTAAGGAAAGTTGTCAAGCTCTTCCATCTTAGAATAGCAAAAAATAGGAAAGATACACTCAGCTGTTTGTCCACATTTATTGTATAGTTCATCATTTTGATTTTAAAGCAGCTTTTTTTAAAATTTATACAAAGTAAATAGAAAAAGTAAATATTTTCTTGAACGTATTTACATTAAGCTATTTGAATTAGCTTGTGCAATTTATATGATATTACAGGGAACAAAAACCAAAAGCTAACCATTACCAGCCGCATTAGGCTTCCTTGTTTTGATTAAATATTCCAGAAAAATGCCATCAATCAAAAAGTTTCACATTCCACATGGGAAAATGTTACCTTTTTAAGCATTGCTAAAAACTTTGACGTATGTGAAAAATTGAGTCATATGTCCTAAAGGTTATATGTCATAGGAGAAAGAGAAAATACACTTTATGCTAGAATGGCAAATAAAGATGATAAATCTGGAGTTGGAAACAAGGCACTGAGATTCACAGTCCCCAGCTTCATCACACTCAGTTGTGGTTTAGTCTGGCCTTTACTGACTTGTGAGTGCATACAAGAGGGAAGTGGTGGTCAGTAGATCATTGCCCAGGGTGAAGCCTGGTGAAGGGAAGGGTGGAGAAGGAAACCACTGGTATAGAATAGATTTTGAATGCTCACCACGATAAATCCTTTTAACAATTAATTGATTTGGCATTGGGGGATTTTTAATTTGGTTATGGGTTTTTTGGTTTCTCTTTGTTTTCAGAGGCATGGTAATTAAACTATACCTTGACTCTCGCCTTTCCTACAGTATTTTAAAAAAATCGAATATGTGGCAGGCCTGCAAAGTATTTGATTCTAAGAATAGCTGGTAAGAAGACCAGTCAAGGAGACTTGTTGTTGTGATTAAAACAATTCCATTCAGTAAGTCTTTGCAATAAAGATGTATTCAGACAGCTGAGCATTTCTCATGCTGTAGGTAAATTTATTATTTTATCCTAAATACTTCTGCCAGGCTACTGTGAACACACAAAATCTGGAAGAGCTTTATGAGACAAAAAGGAAGAGTGAGGTTTTTCTACTTGAGTACTGTGTGTCACGGTCACAGTGTGCACCTTTGGTGTGAGAGAAATAATTCAGATTCTATGCTAACATGGCTGCATGGCTTGGGCAAAGGATTACTAATTTTATAGTGACAGGTAGACACAGTGGTGTTTGTAAACAGGCCTAGCATTTGACTGTAAGCTAATTGCAGCATTTAACTTTATGTTTTAGATTTATTCCCCTTTGAAAAACGCATAGGTCTGTCATTGTTAACATCAGCAAGTTAAGGTCTACTGTCTTTTGTTTTTTCTGATTTTCAAGTAAACTAACTAATATTTGTAGGCATATAAGAGAAACCCCCAATATCATGATCATCAACAAGTGAACACTCTAATGACAAAAGAAACAAGTAAAGGGAGCAGAGACTGTATCCATAAGGGAAAGGATTCTCTGCAAAAGGGCAGGTGAGAGTTTTGGATGAACCGAGGTTGCCAGTCCATGCAATGAGTAGTGCAGAAACACTGGCAGAGGACTTGTTATGTGCTCTGAACTCCCCTTAACGTGGTGTTTTGGCCATCCCCCCCAGCACTGGGCTTTGCTGGAAGACTAGAAACTTCCAATACAAAGCATCCCCCTCTGACCTATCTGCTCAGATGCTCCTGAGTGCTTCCCTCATCACCACCGAGGTTCCATGGTAACACTTGCTTTGCAGTGGACACAATATTTAAATATTCAGGTTTTTACTTAGATACTTCAGCACAGTAGTAGAAAAATAAGTGGGATGAGAAATACTCTATACCTGGATGTAAAGGTAAGGTCCTGGGAATTTCAGGTACAATACCAACAACCAAGAAATATTTGCACAGTAAGCCACTGGTAAATGATAGCTTTTATTTGTGGTTCCCCGGTATGCAAATGTCTTAAATTTCCTTGTTTATCATACATGCATACTGAACTATATATGTATCATATATGCATACTGTTATTAAGAATCAAGAGGATAAAATGTACTTCATGGCAAGGTAATAAGTGTACTGTACATCCGTAAAATAGTTTGTAATTTATGGGGATAAAAACACTAATCTTTTTTACCATTCAGAAAATATCAGTTGGATTTTTTTGGGCCTTTAGGTACTTACATGCTCTGTATGAATATTTTCATTGTTAAAATAACTCAGCATCTCAGTTTAGTCTCTAAACAGTCTGAGAAATAATTACAGCTTGTTATAGCTCTTTAAAGTGAGGACAGGCACAGAGATGCATAAGGACAGAGACGTGTGAGCATCAGCTCTGAAGCCTATACTTTTAAACTCTGGACAAAGAAAGCAATTTAGTTTTGAGTGGTCTCAGTTATTTCCATAAGAAAGAATATGCTGCCTTTAAAGAGAATTGTAAAAGATTGGTAGCTGTTTTCTTATGTCCTGTTTGTAGCATACAGATTGGATGCTAACACAGACCTTTCTCACCATCAGCCCTGAGCATATTTCCAAGAACTTCAAATGATGCACAGCAGCCATTATTGGCACACCCAACTCTTCCACTGCTTTTAAAACTAAATTATCCACCCTAAGGATCTTCTCCATATATTTGCTCTTATAAAACTACTGAAAGTGTGAAGGGACAAACATTGTTATTAGTAAGACACAGTAGAAATTACTGTGTTTACTGGATATCCTGGTTTGACAGGGACTATTTTTATTTACAGCTGGTCAAATTAAGCTGTTATATTTGATTTTAAATCTGCATTTAATTTTTTGGGTTTTTTTACAAAATCAATGTAGTGTTTGCCAAAGATAACTAGTTTTTGCTAAAGGAAATGTAGACTTTTTTTAAGGCTGAGAAAGACAGAGCTCAATCCTAGCTTATACAGATAAGTTTATATAAACCACATAGCATAAGAAGCTGTTAATATTCACGGATTATTAGTATAAATCCCTTTATAAAGCAGCCTTAATTTAGCTTTTGAGTGATATTGCAACATTGTTTTTCAATGAGACTGTCCTTGAGAATCAACAAACTCCATTTCACTAAGAGGGTTAATTAAGGTCAAGTTTATAATGACATAGGAAGAAGCACAGACTGAAGCAGCCATATATCAGATTGAGATTTCAAGGCCTCTGCAATGCATTAAACCTTTGAGGCTGTCTAATGTGGGCAGCATAACATGTTCTGCAGCAAGAAATTCTTGGAACAAACCTAAAAAGGAATTCAGTTCCTTTCCCTAAAGGTTTGACAGTACTTTTCCAGCAGGAATCTCCTGCTAGTCAACTGTTTCTGAGGGAGTGTACCAGGTCAGGGAGCAGAGTGTGAAACTGCAGCGAGAGAAGGGGATATATTAAACCCAAAGGGAGAGGGAGACCAAAGAAGGGTTGGGTGTGGCTTTTCTGTTTATGTATGTATATTTACAGTGAAATATAGGGCAGTTCTGGGGTTTTTACCTTCAAATAAAGTCCCCACCAGTGATCAACATAACTTTCCAGCACAACTTCCATTACCTCATCTGTACAGTCATTTGTGTAGAAGGGAGGATTCACCAAATACTTCTCTTATATTTTCAGAGCAGTGCTGAAAATTTAAATTCAGCAGAAATCATCAGACTCCATCTCTTCAATTTCTGGTAATTTATATTATGATATTTTTGTCATTTTTACAGATCTGCGGTAATAAGGATCAAAACATTGAAACTTCTAAATCCAAGCAAACAAGTGTAATGGAAAAATACAGCTGTCAAGGCCAACTGGAGGAGTAGTACTGCTGAGTGGCTTAGCTTTATACAGCAACTCAAGCTCTCTCCCTCAAAGAAATAGTATTTACAAGAAGTTCAGGCCATGACAGCAGCTCTAAGGCAAGATGTTTAATTTCTCTTCAGGGGCACATTTATCAGAAGTTAACATTTTTTTGCATAAAGGCAGCTTTTCAGATTCCTCAGAGCTGTTTTCATGATACAACTTAGTGTTTCACAGAGGTAAGATATGTTGTACAATTTCTTTCTTCGTTTTCCCCCACATATAGAATAAGCTACTCAAAACTTTATCACATGGGGCACAAGATTTTCATTATTCATTTAAATAATCATGTGAAATGTTACAAAGATTAATGATACAGATGTTTCTTTGGAACAAAAAGAAGAAAATACAAGTAAAGGAATTATTTTTTACCAGGCATGGAACAAGCAGGAGCCTGAGATTTGGCTTGCTTTTTCTTTTCACACTCCCATTCTTCATTCAGTTTTTGAGTATTTGAATAGTAAGCAGAACAATTGTGCCTAATCAAGATCCACAGGATGCATCTCTCTGTCATTAAGGTAGCAGACTCTCAGGAGACAAATATTTGGCACCAAATTTCTCAGTTTTATTCTGCACTGAATAGAAATAAGAATGTTGGACTCAGAACTGGTTTCTCTTTCCTTTTCTGCCAGTTCGCTTTGCAGTATGAAATCACAGTATCTTGAGCTATTCCCTGGCTCCTGCTCACTTCATATTCTAATTCACAGAATCACAACCCTAGCTTGTTTTTTCAGTATTTTACAGAGCCTTGTTCCTTCTCTCATTCCTTCACAGCACGGCCCCCTCTTGAATCCTGACCTTTCCCTGCACCAAGGCTTCTGAACCTGTCCAGTTCCTGGTCCTGTCTGTGTGTAAGCTTGGCTGCTTTCAGCTCCCTCCTGTGTGCCTGGCAGACAGCGAGAAGGGAAGGAAAAAAGGATCTTCACTCGCAGCTGCAGTGCTTTGTGCCACAGTGGCATCTAGCTGCCGCAGCCACGGATGGGATTCCACACAGCCCAGTTTGCAAACAGGTCACTGCAGATGGGCTCTTCAGAGACATCATCTGCCAAAATGCTGAGCCCATGTAAAGCGTGATCAAAGTCTTAGCATGGCCTTAGCATTTGCTTTTTTCCCCCTATCCAGCAAAAGACGAGTCCTTGTAGTGAGAGACAGTCCCAGGTTTCAGGTCTGAGCTTCTCAACGAGACATGCTAAAGCTTTTCAAGGCACTGGCTACAAAATTGTTTGTGTATTTGAAATGGTATTTCACCCTGCTTTAGTCTTGGAAATAGTTTAAGAGCTTTTTGCTAAAGCGTTCCAATATATTTTAAAAATAATCAGCACCCAGTAAATTCTCCCAAGTAAAGATTGGGGACTGAGTGGAATGAGCCCTCCCTAGAGAAATTAGAAAATGTTTGAGCAGCTACTAGAAGAATTTAGAATTATTTTATTTTCTAATAAAAAGAGGGCTCGTGAGGATTTCCTTGGGATATTTTCTGTTGAACACATACTTATTTGGTTCACAATTATTTTATTTGGTATCTTTACACCTAAATCGACACCAAAAATATGTTTTGTTTGTATCCAGACTTTGGCAACACAGGAAACCAAGACAATAAATGCAAAGCATCATTTTCAGAGGTTCAGACTTGCACGGGTTCTTGGCATGCCAAGCTTTTGCTGAAGAAAAGAAGTCCATTAAGTTCATTCAGGCTTCTTGTCTCCATTAAGCTGCATGCTCCAGGTACATAACAGTTTGTGGTGGCAATTTTCCCTTTCACTGAACCTTCAGTCTTCTCCAAGTTTTCTGGTATTTTTAAGTTAAGATTTATAAATTTTCTAATGGTTTTCCTTGTCATTCTGTAAAACAATTCAAAAACTGTTACCACTCTGAGTGTAAAATGTTGTGAAATATACGTGGTGGCGGAAACATTTTACACTTAAAATAATGTTCAGGGTTGATTTTTTGATTTTTTTTTTTTGTATGTGACAGATAGATAAGAATTAAAACTTGATGAGTGGTCTGCGAGGGAAAAAAAGAATGTTTTCATTACTCCCATTATTCTCAGGCAGACTCTCCTGGCATTTGTCATGGTGGAGCACCCCTTGGGGCATTATCCTCCCCACAAAAACCAACTGCAGGGAGCCTGCTGAACACAGCACACAGGGTAACAGGGCTTTCTTATTCAAGGGCATTCTCTGGGGGATTCTGGCACATTTAATGGTTTCTAATAGCAATAACCTCAGCCAATTAAAAAAAAATAAGAAAAAGTTATGTTCATTTTTAATGCAGTGACAATTTTGTGACATTTACTTGACAAGCCCCTTTGATCATGAACTAAAGCTGGGACTGAGGAATCCTCAAACCACATTTATGTACCATGCTGCATCCACAGAGACAGGGGGACTGACATAGTACCTTGTCAGAACAATCCTTTGGTATTCTTAACACACGATATTTATGTATTTCTAATTTGTTTTGAGAGAGTTTAGTTTTAATTAAAATTTAAAGATTATGAAATCAATGATTTAGTTTCGGGGCTCTGGAGCAGAATGAGAATTTTTTAATAAGCTTTTACATTTTTTATTGGAGGAAATTAAAGTTCCAGTGTGCCATACACCAAGGCTTCTTTTTTTTTTTTTTTTTATAATGAAGTGACTAAATTAAGCCAACATACAGCTCAGGTTCTGAGCCAAGGGAGGAAGCTCTGTCTCTTCACACTACTAACCTGACTGTGACCTATCAGGTGGTGGAAGTAAGTCTGTAGGAAACAGAAGGCAAGCCTTGCTGTATATATAATTTAGCTGCTTTTTTTTCTTCTCTGTGAGCCTCTCTCTGATTTTGTTTCTTTGCACAGATAAAGATGTGTGACAATTAAGTCCCACTGATCTGTCTGCAGGTGAGTTATGGCTCAGGGGCAGCAGGTTGGAAAAGACTGATGGAGTAATGGAAACCATCAAGGCTCCCTTTCCTCTAGGCTGAAGTTTTCTATCACTTTTCTCAGCTGCACTGAATAAAGTACATCCTTCTGCACTCATCCCACTCTACCACTACAATATGTTTTTTATACAACCACTGAGCAACTGTGTTTTCAAAAATAGTTTCTATTTGCTGTTTATTATTAGCCCAAAGTTAAAGAAAATAAATCACGGTATTGTAGTAGGAAGTGTTACCAGGTGAATTAAAACTTCATTTTCATATACAAGTTGCTCAGAGATAAGACTGTGGACTTTGTGAAACGTCTGGCATTAAGCCATCTCATGGTGGCAGAAATATATTAATTTATATCCTGTGTCTGTGTTTGGTAGGCAAGGAGAATTTTGCAAATCATATGCAAGAAGTCAGCCTTACTGAAAAGTGATAAAAAAAGAATTCTCTCCTACCATCATTATCTTTAAAGGATAGAAGTGTTTTTTCCTTAGTGCTTTAATTTCACAGGGAGGAGTTTCTTCTAGAAATAATTTTTGGGGCTGTCTGTCCCATAACTCTTGTTAATATATGTGTAGGAGTGGGGAGTAAGGTATGAGCATGACAAGAGGAGGATGCAGGGATGAGGGGAAAAATGGAAGTAATTCTGTCTTCTATCACATATAGATAGACACTTCTATATGTGCTGGCTCCAGATATTGATTTCATTTGAAAATTACACTTAATGAAGAAAAGAAAAAAAGAGACAGAACCCTTTAAACTTCTTGGTTACTTATGCCTTTAGAGATAATACTGAAGAGAAATTATTAGAATAGAGAGCAGGGGGCAGATTCTCTTGATATTGATGCAAACTTGCACAAGCAGAGTCAAAGGATAACAGCTGCAGATTTGATACCCAACACTTGATTTATCATTTATTTTGCTAGGTTTTTTGGGTTGTGTTTTTGGACAGCCAATACCTATATAATATCTATGTATTATGGCTGATATATGAATGGAGCTATGTTAGGATCGACAAGTTAGTTTTTAAATGATTAGCAGAAAGATTGGGGGCGGGGATCTCGTTTATTCTGAAATAGTGGAATTAGAGGAGAAACAGAAGTGGAAGGAAAATTAAAAATTACTGTATGATGAAGAGGCAGGTTAATATGTAGGAGGGAAGTCAAGAGAGTAAATCACTGCAAAAATAACAAGATTTCAGATTAAAACTTTGATTTATGTAATTGAATATGGCAGAAAAAATCTCACAAGAACTGAGGAACACCCTAAAGCAGAAGTCTCAAGACACTGACTGTACTCAGAGTGGTTTTTGATAGATTTTTATCTTTAAAAATATACTAAAGGAATTATTGTTTTTTATAAATTTCTGGGGAAACATAATCTGAAATTAGGAAACCAATCATGTTTGCTTTTCCCCTGCTGTTAGGAAATCTTCTGTTTCTCATCATTCTTTATTTTCAGATTGTCATCCCTTTGAATTTCTCTTTTGGCTTATTACTAGCAAGTTATTAGGATCAAGATGAGAAAGTGTGCTGCTTTTACACAAGGTTTTTAGCTTAAGATCTTGTTTGTCTTGTAGAAAAGCCTTGCTCTAAATGTCAAAGATTTGATGAATGGTCTAAATTAAAAAAAAATAGTAAACTGTGAAGTGCGAATGGGAAAGAATTCCTCGGTGGAATCTTCTTGTCAGTGTATCGAGAGTTTCCCTGAGGTCTTTAGAAATTTTGGGATGAATAATGTGGCTCCTCTGTTCTGAGGTCATCAAGTCATTCTCCTAAGACACATAAGCCCAAGCACATTTTGGCAAACTAGTAGATAAATATGTTATCAGTTTCTCCATTAGTAAGCACCCTTCTAGATGGTTTTCTGCTAAAAAAGTATGCATGCTCTGAGATACAAAGCTGGATGTTGTATTTAAGGGATTACAACCCTGAAATCTTTCATCATATTCAAACCTGGGGATAGGTTGTTACTAATCAAAGCCGTAAAGAAGCACGCAAGCAAAAAAAAAAAAAANATAATAATAATAATAATAATAATAATAATAATAATAATAATAGTTGGGCAGAAGAAACATATGAAGTGACATCTGTGTTGAGAATCACAGTTCCCATGGTAAGAATTCCTTGTTTTCCTGATATACCACAGATCTCTCTGAGTAGGTTACCACCATTCCTGCTGTCAGCAGGTACCAACAGGAGCCCCAGTTGTCTGGGGTGGGTTCTGCCCTACGGGGTGCTGTGTTCTCAGGCCCCAGTCCAGCAAAGCCCTGATTGCTGGGGTGAGCTCTTGGCACGTCAGGAGTCCCAGCCGTCCTCTAAGTGCTTTGCTGGACTGGTGCCAGCATGCTCAGCTCTTTGAACAGCCAGGCTACGCACAGTAAACATGAATTTTACCCTATGGTTTCAGTTTTGACGTTGCCAAGCTCACCTCGCATTTGTAGGCTTGTGACTCCAATGATGTTACCAGTCTGCACTCAGAGGAAAAATCTTTAATTCTGGGACAGCCTCAGAAAATGTGGCCAGATGCACCAGTGTGACACTAGCCTGTCCTAGTTGTGTGTCAGGTGTACAGCATATATGTCCCCACCCAGGGAATGGCTGATGAATGCAGCAAATTTTTCTAATAACTTTTTTAATTAATGAAACTGAGCTGTATTTTTAATTTGTTTNGTTGTTACAAAACAAACCCAAAAAAAAGCACGAAAAAAAAAAAAAAAAAAAACCAAAAAAAACCAACAACAACAACAAAAAAACAACCAGCTGCTGGCCCCTGCAGTTTCAGCATGGAGAAAAAAACTCTCCCAGGATCTCCTAAGTAAACCTCTTAGAAAAGTTAATTGTTTGAGCTGTTCAGTATTTAAACTTTGTTTTTCCTTCTTCTCACCAATATAGTGCAACCTCATTACCAACAAAACCAATCAGACAGGGTGCTGAGGTTTCAAGGGCAGTTGGTAGATTTATCCAGAGACCAACATTTCGTCTTTCAGTGGCCAAAGCCCCGCTATGCAGTTATTGATCAATGCAACTGGGAAAATGCTTTAAATAAAAAAGGGATAAATAAAAACAACAATAATAATAANGTCCCAGCCGTCCTCTAAGTGCTTTGCTGGACTGGTGCCAGCATGCTCAGCTCTTTGAACAGCCAGGCTACGCACAGTAAACATGAATTTTACCCTATGGTTTCAGTTTTGACGTTGCCAAGCTCACCTCGCATTTGTAGGCTTGTGACTCCAATGATGTTACCAGTCTGCACTCAGAGGAAAAATCTTTAATTCTGGGACAGCCTCAGAAAATGTGGCCAGATGCACCAGTGTGACACTAGCCTGTCCTAGTTGTGTGTCAGGTGTACAGCATATATGTCCCCACCCAGGGAATGGCTGATGAATGCAGCAAATTTTTCTAATAACTTTTTTAATTAATGAAACTGAGCTGTATTTTTAATTTGTTTCCAGTCTCCACAATGCAAAAGCAATGCAGCAGAAAATGTTGCTTCACGCTGCTGCTCACTGCTGATTCTTGGCCAAAAGAAGTCACTAAGTACTGCATGGATGAATGGTTCTAAAATATGTATCAGCTGAATCATATTGTTAATTTCTTTTTTTCTTTTTTTTTTTTTTTTTTTAAGCAGAGATCACACTGTACTTGTGGGATTGAGCTGGGAACCAGTTTATTAAACTAACAAAATGAGACAGGTATGTAGTACAGAACTGTCAGGAAGAGCCAGCACTGATCCAACTCAGTGTCTTACTGAAGAAGCACTGATGTATTTTTGGGGGTGGTACTAAAGGTTTTAAAGGTGATGAACAATAAATGTAATTTTCTGTGATAAGTATTATATTTTGCAAGTTATAACTATTTGTGTCAATCTGAATACCACAAATCAGGTATGTGTGTGAGCATTTAAAAGACTGGTTAAAACCTCATCTTCAAAAATAATGACATATTTATTTTTAGCTGGTTTTGAAATCTAACACAGAAACTGGCCAGTGAAAGGATAGAAACATTTTCATTAATGTAAATTTGTTTAGAGCAGTGTCTCAGAGTTAAAACTGACCCAAGCACCTCTGTTTACAGTTCTTCTTCTGACTCTGAATCAAGATGATGAAAAAATTCACATTTTCAAAAACACTGGCATTTTGTTTGTTATTGTGTTTCTTGTGTGCATTACAGAATCAAGGTCTTCAAGGAAAGGGAATAAAACAAAACTCTGAGTATCAGTAAATAACAAGAAAGAATGTAGGTAGTAAACACTAGCTCCAAAGCACGAGGAAGGACTTAAAGAGCAAGATCCTCATTTTTGTGAGACCCAGCTTGAGACTGACCACAAACCAGAAGTCTTGGAGAGATAATTGGTGCGGACTTGAAAGCTAAAACCTGGACTCGCTAATTTGAATTTGTTTTGTTTCTTATATCTCATGGAGGATTTATAGGTCTGTAAGATATCTCTGAAGTAGATCGATCTATCTATCTATCTATCTATCTATCTATCTATCTATCTATCTATCTATCTATATTTTATTAGAAAAATAATTTTAATGCCCTGTCTCTGTTATTTCAATTAGAGTACTGTTTCTCTCCAGAAAAATTTACCTATTCTCATCATAATGGTAAGTAGTTTTGGTGTGATTTCAGGTGAGTACTCTGATTAATAGTCTCTGTCCACTTTGTACCCTTCCCTTTTTAGTTTAAATGTGGGGCTGGAATAAAAAACTCCAAACATTACCTAAAGTGTTACTTGTGAAAATTATGCAAATTACAATTGTCTGCCATATTAATTAACTGTGTTCATCAGAATAGCATATGAAAAATTGAATATATTTCAAAGCGTTAAATAATAGCTGGATCATTCTGAAATGAAAAAAAATTAAACAGATACATGGTCATAGTCTGCTATTCACCCTGTGAAATTGCATTTGACCTCCAATTGGGTAATTGTATTATGCCTGCCTAAATTTCCATGCACAGTGATTTACAATTGAACATATTATTCTACTCCTCCTCTCTGACTGTAGTGCATGCTGCTGCTATTTATTGCAGTGTAGTTATATTTATTGCAGTGTAGTTATATTTATTTAAAGGATTTATTTTAGTTATATTTATTTAAAGGATTGTGTTTTAGTGGCTCACTCCCATGGTTCCTACACAGATTTCTTTAGCAAGTGTGTTTTCCATCCAGGTAATTAATGCCATGTAAATAATAGATTCTTTATATTCATGTATTATATATATTTTGATGTACTTCTGATGAAAGAGAGAGCAGGAACAGAATTACAGAACAAAACCAAATTTTTTGCCCCTGTTTTTTCGTGCAAATTTTTGGGTACTCCTTCCTCAGGATTCCTCCCAGAAACATCCCACAAACTACTCAATCCTCTTTATCAGCAACAAGGACAGTTTTCCTGAGGCTGGCCTGTGGCTCAAAGCAGTACCTAGTGAATATAAAGATATAGCTCACTGCCTGAACAGAAGTTCAGCATTTATCTGTCATCAGTCTTCAAACATAATTGCATGTTTAAACTCATTGAAGAGAGAGACCTATTTCATCATAGAGAAAATAGTGTATGCTCATTTTTTATTTTTAATCAGGGTTTAGCTCTGTAGCTTTATGGTCTAAGAAGAATTCATATCAGATGGGAATAACAGGCAGAGAGGCTAATTTGAGCCTAATAATTTGAAACCTAAATTTACTCCTGGTTAAGCGTGTCAGAAAATGGATTGCTTTGGAATAGCGGAAGTCCAATGTCATAGAGTTGTTACAAACAGACCTTTTCCCCCTTTGTGGATGGGGTTCTGTATTTTGCAAAAGGGTAAGAGCTTGACACAAAAGCATGGTTAGGTTGGACCCACAAGCTCTGAACTGCACATAATGCCTGCTCTTGGCTGTACCTGGGCTGAACTGCAATGTACTAAATAATGCATATTCCAAGTAAATGTTAGACCTGAGTGGCACCAGAACTCTGGAGAGCCGTGAAAACAAACGTAAGGAAAACAAAGTAAGGATCTTACTTCTGCTATTAGTAGATGTTTGGCCATCAGTGTGAGAGAGAGCAATGCTTCTGTCATCACAGCAGCTGTGAAATCTGCCTTTATGTCCACCTAAGTAACCCTTCCCAGAACTATCTATTCCAGGAGCAGGTTTGGTATGACATTCCGGCATGAGCATATCCTGAGACTTGGAAATGCCGGGAATGTTTTCTGTTTGTCTCCATCTCTTACATTAATATTCTCTGGTGTCAGCAAGATTGATACAAAATACCAAATCCTGGCTTCATTTGCTTAAAGGCACTTCAACCCTGGACTCAAACTCAATCTTTTTTTCAGTGCAGGAATTGCATCATTCCCCAAATTTTGAACAGTTCCCAAGAAACAGACCCAACTCTGCTTGAAGAAGAATATATCCACTATTCTTGAACACAGAGATATTGTTTTGGCTGAAGGCCAACCTGAAAATGCCAAGTTTGCTACTTCAGTATCTGAAACGTGTCCCAGAGAATTACAAAAGTGCTTAATGACATTAGATTTTGAACTAGAACTATTGTCTTAGCTAGAACATATAATGTACATCCTAAATTCCTTAATTTTCTTAATTATCTCCTAATTACAGTCTAATTAATTACTAATTTATCTTAATTTCCTTTGGTAATTTCCTTATTAGTCCCTGTTTTAATATGTTACTTTTTTATCCTTTCTCCTTTAATTGGGAAATAGACTTTACAGTCTTTGCTATGACAAAAGGTATGTCCCTACCTCTGCACAACGTACCTAAATATGGCTTTCCAGTTAGCATGGTTTCATTAGAAACTGGAATGACTATGCAACCATCAGTCTTGCTCAGAACACAGGAAAAGTTATATGTTCCTCAGCATTTAAAAAGGGAAAAAAAAAAAAAAAGGTAGGTTTATTGTGCAGACCACAGTGACCTCAGATTTCTTAATGAAATATAGTCAATCAAATGTTTAAGACCTCAGTTTCTATTTCCTTAGTTATGGTTCCTTCTGTGTCTCATTTTAAAAGATCTTTAGTGAGATTTTTTTTTCTTTTTTTTTTTAATTTCAGAAAGCTCTGAAATCAGAGCCTGCATATTCCCATGGGTGGATATTCTCCACTTGCACTTTTCTGCAGGCATTTTTTCAAAAATTTTTGTTAACTATCTGTATTATTAAAAAAAAAAAAAAAAACCAACAAAAAAAACCCCAGTCAAATCCTAACCAATATATATATATACACATAGTAGAAAAAACCTATTCCTCCAGAGCTTAAGTTTCCCCTTGCTTGAAAAACTGTACATTAATTAAAAGATCTGTTTCCCCCCCTCCCCACCCTTTCTGGAATAACTCAGGCTGGAGGTGTAACTCACAAATGCTTGAATCTTGTATCCAAATGGAAGAGGAGATTTCTAAGGGAGGAAAGTGCACAGTTTGAATGAACTTTCACAGTATAACTCAGCAACATTTTAATCAAAAAGGATTCTGTTGCTAGCACAGATGGAAGCAAAGCAGTAGGAACATAAGCTGTCCAACAGTAGCAGAGCCAGGAAACGAGAGGTCCTCAATTTAACAGTGTTGGCAGAGTGCAATTCCCTGTAATTGTGCAGTGAGTCTGATCTTGCATACAGCGTAAGCTGGAATTGTTTTATTTTTGTGGAAATTGTTTTTAGGAATAGCTTTTGGAGTCCATACCACACAAATGGAAAATAAGTAGAATTATTATGCTGCACCACCAGTTGACAAGGATAACACTGGGATGTTCCCTCTCCATATGATATTAACAGCAATTACTGATTTTACTCATATAGAGCTGAGCCTGGAAAAGAAATGAAGGACAAGTTAAGAGGAGAGAGAAGGAAGAGCTGCAGACAGATATTGCATCTCCTTATTTACAGTTCATGGTGGTGCAACAGAAGGGTGGTAACAGAGTCTCCCAGAGCTGTAGATTGCTGAGACTCTTGCCAAGGCTGCATCTGTGGTGAACTGAACTGCCACCAGCTGCTTGTTGTCCCTATCCAGGGTGTGATTTTCACCAGGGTCAGGGTATTACCCTGAAGGCAAAGTCCAGACTCACCCCACGTGGCCAGTGATGATGGATTCAAACTGAAGTGCTCCTGTAAAGCAGCTCTGAAACCTTCTCCTAAGATGAGAACCTCGGCCAGAGGGACAGCAGCAGACAAGTCAGGCTGTGGCATCCGTAGCAGCCCCAGCCATTTGCTAATTAAATGTGTGTCAGGGCTGTCAGTACGGCCTGAGGTAAATTGGAAAGGGAACGGGAGACCTTCAGCTGGCAGCTGGTCCTGTGGCCCTGATCAGAGCCTTCTCTGGAGAGCTGGGAGGGAGCAGAGCTTCTGCAAGTATTCTCCATAAGTTACATTTCTGCAGGCACATAAACCCAGGGTAGGTTTTCTTTCCAGAGGTATAATAGATTAAAAATTCAAAAACAAGGAAGCTTGCAAAAGTGGCTCTGAGTTACCCGTCACTCCTGGGACTTGTTTTAATTCACTGATCCTGTGCTCTTAGTATTTGCCTACTCTTTTTGCCTTCCAAGGGTAATTTTATTAGAAAAATGATTGCAGAATTACCATTTGCTTTTTATTTCTTGGTTTGTTTTTCATAAAGGGTTCAAAGTTTGGGTATTTTGTTGTTTGTTTACTTTATAAAAAAGATTATCTTCTGCATCTGTTGAGAGGAATATCTTTCTAAAATCTGGAAATGTGGCAGTGATCTTTATTGGCCTTCTTATCCATGCTGGATAGAAATCACAGTTGTTTTTTCTTGCCTCATAATATTTCATAATATAAATCAAGTGGTGGTGTATGGCTAAAGAATTCAGATAGCGGAGAAGTGCTTGGATTTATTTTTTTGGTTGTTTCTTGTTTGTTTGAGCATGAGGAGTGTTGTGCTTGTCTTTAAAAAGCCAGCAGTTAAGCAGCCACATGGCTGTGAAATCCTAACAAGTCCCTTTTCCTTGGTGACTTCTGCTTTTGGGGATTAATTCTCACTAATTTGCAAGTCCCAGTCCATTTCAAGGGAGAAAGAATAAAGTAGAACAAAGGCTAATAAGCCACCTCCTCAATGATGAGCAAGCATTTAAACTTACTGTCCTTACAAGTACTGATGGTCTTGAGGCTGTACGAATTTACCTTGCGTACACAGCCCAACCTTCAAAAAAGTCCCATCCCTGAGCTCATAAACTGCTTACCTGTAGCACAGAATAGCCCACAAGAGAAACTAGGTCCATGTTTTTTAGGCAACCAACTCAAAGGAAGTCAAAAGAAAATCTTTGTAGATGAATGTGTATGGAGGCATTTGCTGTTTCCAATTATGTTGTACATAGGAGTAAAGAGAAGCAGAAAGTTATTTCCTTTGCTGAGACAATCATGTATATCCACATACACATTTTTGAAAGAAGACTTCAGAAAAGGAAAAAACAACTTCTGTTCTAGAACATAAGTATTTTCTTTTATTTGCGTCAATGATAGAGGAAAAGAAACAGCAAATTAGTTAAGGGTTTTCCTGATTTTCAGGAACATAGTGCCTTTAAAGACATTTTCTTTTGTTTTGTGTTTTCCCCAAAGGAAGAAGACTTTGGTTTCTGGAGTCCTTGAATTATCCTCCTGGCCTATCTTTAAATCTAATCTTAGCCAAACACTTACTAGTTATACGATATAGTCAGAGATTACGGGCCAAATTCTCTTTTTAGTTATTCTGCTGAAACCCATTGAAATCAATGTGAGATTGGACTTGTGTAACAGGGAAGATTTGGGCTACTGCCTGAAGGAGATAAGAACTGGGCCAATACTATAACAGCCTTTTAAAAAAAAAAAAAAACACTTATTCAAGCAAACTTAGAGTCACATGCTGTCCTTGATGTTCCTATACAGAGCTTCAAGGGTTCATGTTGGACACATATTTAGAAAAACAATTTTTTGCTAGTTGTTAGGTACAGAGGGAGTTTGGGTGGAAAAGTATCCAAAATTTAATTGATGTTACAATTAAGCTTATGATGCCCTATGTTTATTTCATTGGTGAGCAGTGTTTTCTGTGGCACAACGCAAATGACCCTCCCAAGAAACAGCTAATATTATAACTCTAGATGATGAAGTGCATAGAAAAAGTGAGCTTTTACCTACAGTATTGCAATATCTTTTGTGGAAATAGTGATATCCCATCTCTTCTCCCTTCCTTTTCCAGACTTTGCTACAGCACTTATGAGAAATAGTACTACTTGGTGCTGTTATGGAGTTTCAATCTCTAAATCAAAGCACTTAAAAAGGTTATGTGAAAGTAAGAAACTTACTATAAGTAAGTTTTAGGATAACTAGTGACTATTAGTTTTAACTATTAGGATAGGTTGGTCATGGGGGTGAACAGAGAACAAGTTCTCACCATGTCAGGACTTTCTTTTAGGTGGGAGCTAGAGAGGCAAAAGCTGTTTTAGTTTGCATTTATGCTAAACAGCTCACCTGCTTCTCCCATGTTTTAATTGAAACTTGGTACATTTCTTGTTTTACTGTTTAGGTTTTTTGGATATAATCAGGATTAAAAGCATTTTAGGCACTGCTGTCTTTACTCTTGAGTTCCTTTCATCTATTTTTGCAAGCAGTGCCTCAGACTTCCCCTTAAATCTACTTTGGTGGGCCACCAGATGTGTGGCCCCATTTTCTTGGTAGCAGTGACCATAGGAGCAGCAAATTGGTCCATACTGGTACTTTTTAATGTTTCCCTGCTGTGCTTCGGCGCTGGGATGCTTGTGATAGAGTTCTCTGTAGCTGCTGTAGCCATATAGACATGTTTAAATTCATAGGATTGTTACTGTTGAAAGGGACCTTCAAATCATCTTGTTCCAAACCCCCTGTCATGGGCAGGGACACCTTCCACTCAACCAGGTAGTTACAAGCCCCATCCAACATTGAATACTTCCATGGATGGGGCATCCACAGCTTCCTGAGCAAAAATGGTGTAGCACTGCTTTGTGCTGGTAAGTAGTTATGTTGTACATTAAAAGAAGCTGGGTTTTTTTCAGTGGCAGATATAAAAATTCGTAGCACTATATCCAGGGGAAAAAAAATAAATAAACCAAACCATAAAATATTTTAAGGCTCTTGGATAAAAGGGGATTTATAGAAACGTAAGGTAATATTATTATAGTAATTTTATTAAGTAACAATAGTACTTGTCGTTCTTTCAGCAAAAAAATGTCTGCAGATGAGAAAGAGTAGTTGGCAGCCTGTAGTAAGATCACCATGTGCTGAGATGCTGCCAGTAATGAACAGCTCTGGAACACCAACAGGACCCACTGTGCTGCATGTGCACGGTGAGGGATGTGCACACCCTGCAACAGCTTCATCCAGAGAGGTACAGACGAATAAAACCAAGCTGAAACAGTGTAAGAAAAATACAAAATAAAGTGAGCAGCAAACTACACCTGGGGCTCTTCTTAGAGAATAAATTGGATACATAGTAAAGCAGAACTTGTGTTGATTGGCAGCTGACACTAGCTCTTTCTTAAATTGGATATTATTTGGGATTTTACTGTAGCACTGAACACGGAAAAGAGACTCATGCGAGTTTGTCAGCATAAATCAGAGGTGATAAACCTTTTGAAAGACCTGCCACACTGAAAGGTTTGTTTATTCCCATTTGAACAGATTTTCTTCTCTGAGATGTATCTAAAAATCCTCATGCTTTGACCCCTTTTGTTCATTTGTGCCTGCTCTCTGTTTCTTTAATTCTCCTACAAAAGCCTGGATTTCTGTAGGGAACTGCTGAGTGTGAAAATGTTGCCCTGTATCCTGAAAGTGAAGTGAGGGTATTTCTTAAGAAATGTAAAGATTTTACAAGCAATAGCAAAGCAAATGCAGATAGATTTATCTGAATACAATGAATTCCTCATGTAATACAAGATTGAGTGTTCCATTTTTTTTTTTTGTTATTTTTCTTTATTGGTGACAACACTACAACACTACATTCCAGATTATGAAACCCCAGAAATAGAATCCTAATTACCTAGACTGCTGATCAAGGCAATCATCTGGGTTTTTGGGACACTTGTATGCGCATTTCTTTCCAATTACCACATTCCAGATGAGGTCCCAGTAGCTGCCTGAAATCAGCTTCTCATAGATGCAGTAAATATTTCTCTGTGCAAAGGGGAAAACTTCAGGTAGTCATGGGATAAGTAGATGACACCTTTGAATATCCTGTAGTTATTAGCCACTTACTTAAAATGTACAGCCTGGAAGTCTTCGATCTGAATCTGAGACCAAAGGCATAAATTTTCCTTTTCTTTTTATTTTTACACTGCTTTATATTGTTGAGCCTAAAGATAGATAATTGATTGAAAAAATGCTATCATTTAAACCATTAGCATGTCATTGTACTTCTTGATAATGTTCTCTGGAATTTTTTATCTAATTCAAGTTTAATTTGCCTTCTTCAATTTTTTGTAGTAGCTTTCTACTGCATTAAAGATTTGACCAAAATTTTTACATTAATATGTTTGGCTCAAACCATTCACTTTCCTGGTAAATTTAGGAATGGACTTGTTTAATGCAAAATTGGTGCTACATTTACCTTTCATTTATTTTAGAAAAGTGCATGCCAGAACATACTAGTTACACAAATTATAAGTTTGGCCAGATCCATAAAGTCAGAAATCTGGTGCCACATGAAAGCTTGCATTCCTGCTGTCTAATTTCAGGAATTAAAAAGAACTACCTGGAAGGTTGTGTCCTGCTATAGAAGAATTGAGAGAGAAGGGGGAAAAAAATCATATTTAAGAAGAACACTAACAGAATATACACATTTCTCATTTATCTGGACTAGCACATTTATTGGGTAAGTCAAAGAAATGCCTTCATATTTTATTGCTGTGATTTAATTTTGCCTTTTTTTGGGGTTTTCATCTTGCTGCATAGGGTACATAAAGCAGCTTTTCAAGAACATAAGCAAATGAAAACTATGATTTTTCTTTTTCCGACCGCCCCAAGTGTTCTTAAGCCAAATAAAAATATGACTAGACATAATTTTTAAATACAACTCCAGGTACAACTTAAAACTAAAAGGACTCATTTTTCAAACCACAAAGCCTTTGGGACACTCAGGGAAACGAGTGAAGATTTAAAAAAAAAAAAGTGCGCGTATATATGTGTATTTTGTGGTGACAGCCTCTGCCAGAATGAGTTCCAGTTAGATTTGTCTGTCTCACTAAAACTCTACTCCTCTCTTTTCCTGCACGTTTCCAGCCCACTGTTTCTATCAGTCCATTAGTCTTTGTTTCATCGCACTAATTATACGCCCAGACTCTTGGAGTGCGCATCGAACTCAGCGGCGCTCATGCTGTGGGTGAATTAATTAAAGCACCAAGAAATTCATGCTCAGCAAGGAGAACGACTGGCTTGATGCACTTGGATGTAGACCTGCCCGCAAAGACCTCGGGGCACGTCCAGGAACTGCTGTGAGCACGTCCCACGTGTCGGGGCTGCCGCGAGTTCCGTGTCTCTGTGCTGAACCGAGGCCACCAGTCATACAGCAAGTGGCTCCTCCACCCACACCTGCTCCCCCTGCCTCCTTAATGCTGCAGACAGCTGTCCCCATTATGCTTCAGTGGGGTGAAGGATGGTGAGAACAAATGCCTGTGGAGGAAAGGAGTGCAGGAAGGTGTCCAGGAGCCTGGAATAGAGGTAATTCAGATGTAGCTCCTGTCTGACAGCAGGACCTGGAGGAGCGTTACTGCCAAGCCATCTGGGATAAAAATTTGGTAATGAGAGGACACTACTACGCCATTCCATCATCTGTGATGATTTCCTACGAGTTTTCAGTCTTGATGTGTGAGTAAGTCCAGAACTGTAACATAGGAGAGTGAAGACTGGCTAACAGCCTTTCTAACAACTAAGCCCAGTAAGTAACACCCGCTGTAATGCAATTATTAACTGCCTAGCTGAGTTACCTATGAAATTTGGGAGATTTCACTGTGCTTATACACAGTGTGTGTGTGTCTGTGTGTGTATGTGTCTGTGTCACAGTTCATCCATTATTTAGCCAGACCTGGGTTTGCATTAGGTTACTGGGAGCCTGCCTGTGGCCTTGTAAAGGAGGAAGCAATCAATAGCAGGGGCCCACTGCTGTCCTTACCAATGTCAGTGAGCTTTGCAAAAGGACTTCCAAAGAACGGGGATAACATTTAGGGCCTCTACCACATACTCAAAAATAGAACAGATTGTGTGTAAACTGATCAAATAATTCTTTGTCTCTACAGCGTCTATTACTCCTATTCATCAGCGGATGATCTTATCACTTGGTTCCACATGAGCTGCATTGCTTTTGATGATGTCATTTTTAGGGCTCTTTTAATTTAGTTCAATATTTCATTGATTTAGTTTTATATGGGGAAGAAATAGCTTAAAATTGATATGAATTGGGTTTAAATTGGATTGCCCATAGATACTGTTGAGTTCACAAATTTTGCAACCTAATAATAACTTCAAGAGCCTTCATTCCTTCTTCATTGCTCTCTTTCAAGCTCTGTAATAAGTCATTTGTTTCTCATCCCACTCATCTTGCAGCAAGACTTCCCAGAGTTAATTAGGATTTAGTTCGACATCTTTTAATACTTAACCTTTTAAAACCATAGACAAATATTGCTTAAGAGTCAGCACTCTACATATAATTTATAACTTTTTAGATCTATCAATTGCATACAGTCTTATATCTAGGGGGATTTCTGTTTTGTTTATATGTTGGATTTTTTTTTCTATTTACTATTTCTTAGTAGGAAACTTTAAGAGAATTCACTTTCATAATTTCAGAGAAAGTCTTCTGATTTAACACAAGTTTAGCATAGTGTAATATACTGTGATAGAGTCAGCTAGCTTTGAGCTACTGCTCTAAAATTGGCCATTGGCCAGTCTGATTTGCTTCATGAATTAGACAAAATTAAAGCCTCTTGCCCTGGTGGTGCTTACTGGCAAATAGGAGCTTCTGGAATTTAGGGAAATCACAGATCTGTCCTTTTTTTCCTGATTATTTTCTCCACAGTGGAACCCAGTAAAAGGGACATGGCACCACACCAATATTCCTGCTCATTAGTGAAAATCCTGTCCCTAGGAATACTGTGCTATTGGGCTTATCCATTCATTGGCTTCAAAGCAGATAAAATGGTGCTATTGCTCTGATATTTAGTGGATTATTGCATAGTAGTGCTATCGGTTGTGTCCAGAAATTTTCTAAGATCTGAAATACATTCTTTTAAAAACATGTGAAAGATGAGATGTTAGAAGAGATACCTGTTGCCTTGTAACCAGGTGGGCTGGAGCTTATTACAGCAGAAGCAAGAGCAAGGATATTTTACAGCCTTTTGGTTTTGCCTTTTTGTTACTGTTCTCCTGAGGGAAACAAAACCCTGTGCTAGCAAGCAGAAGCTGCCAGTTTAGCAAAAGAAAAGAAAAGGTACAGGTCTTACAAGAAATGCTGTGAAACTTGTGGCAATAACAAGACAAAACCATATGCAGCTGCAAAAAAAAAAAAACAAAAAACAACAAACTTCTATCCTATATGTTGACTTGTATCTGCTTTTTGTGGTGGTTATTATCCCATTCCTGAAGAATGTATGAGGCTAACGTCTAAAGTACGATGCCAGTGAAACAATAAGAAATTTGAAAGAGACCATTTGTTCAAGGAAGCAGTTTGCCAATGGATGCACTGTGCAGGGGTAGAGAGCTAAATAATCCCAAATTATTATTGTTTAACATTGGACATCAAGATGTGGCTCTTTAAGACTGAGTGGCCTGAATGAGATACATAGCTACATTATGAACTGCATTATTCTGGTAGCACTCAAGTAGTAGAGTTTCACTTTAGTTCCCTGTTGGATGCAGTATGAAAGAACTATGAAAGAATATGAAAGAATTTACAGTCTTTTTTTTTTTTTTTGCCTACCCAACAGACACACTTTCAGTGGGTGACAGAAAAGACAAAATTACCAGAAGTTGATCTTGCAGGACTTCAATCCAAGATGAGAAATATTAATGCCAGTATCTCATAGAAATAATATTCACTTTGAAAACTTTAGGCACATTTATCAGACTTAGTAATTCAAAAGAGTTACTGTTTACATTTCTGAAAGCATGTCTGCTCATAAACTGGCTGAATCAGAACAAGGATCTGCATGCATATCATGCCTTGTGCTGTTACACAACAGGTCAGATTAGACAGAGTTTTCTTGCTTCAAAAATTCTATGAATCAAATTCAATTTCTGAACTTTGGAAGCATCTCAGATTTTCTTTTCATATGCAAATCAGGTCTAATTTATCCCAGAATAGTTACAACACATCCGCAATCAATGTCACTATGATAGTATCAGGTTAAATTCAGTTCACTGAATTAAACCATTTCATTGGCTTCAGTTTCTTTGGAGACTACAGGAAAGGTTCATATAAAATAACCACAGTATTAATTACTCCTGTAAAACAGACACCTGAACACACTATAGACTGTATTACCAAGGACAATAGAAATGTGACTCCCTCCACTCAAGGGGGTCACAGCTGTCTCTGACATGAGGTTGCCACTTGTCTCATAGAAAATTATACTTCTCATAATATATTCTCAAATCCCATGTTCTTTTTTGGAGGGGTAAAAACTATTGCTTAACTTGTATTTTTCCACTTCTATATGAGAAAAAGAGTGAAATCTGGCAACAGTTATGCTACAAAATCTTTCATTTGTCCCTAGTGTATTGCTGCTGCATTCCTTGTTGGATGGGAACAAGGAACAACTCTTTTGTTCTGAAGGTTGCAGCTGGAATCAACATCACCTCAACAAAACTGCTAATGATAGGATTTCTTCATTTTTGAGAGAAGCACCCAAATGAAGATCTTGTGATGTGCATTACTGGATACCTCAGTTTTCTTCCGCACCTGACACGTTGAGCTACTATTTCAATATCTCTGTAATATCTTAGTCTAGCACATCTGGCTGAGCTGGAAAAATTCAGGATCATTTAGGGCTGGGCTTTAAGATCCATGCACTGCTTCCCCAGCTGTGGCCAAGGCTGCATAAATCTTTGGCAATGCTTATTGGAGAACATAGCTGGTGCATTTGCACTGTGGCACTGGTATGTATTTTCCTTACCAACATCTTAGGGACATTTTCATCCAATAAGGTTTAAATGTCTTTTCTGGCACTGCAGTCTTGTCACTAGCAAATGCAGTGAATGTGGGTCCTCATATCTGAATGACCCACCCAAATAACACTTTATTTTCACACAGACAATTGCTGAGGCTGCTGTGCTGGTGAAGCTCTAGAAGTGAGGAAATGAAGTCATGTCCTCCTCTGATACTATTTTCAAAAATAAGAAAGCATAAGAGAAGGTTTAAGTCCTAAGGACAGCCTGCATAATTCAGGTATTATATTGAATATGAGGGAACTGAAGAGGAAGAACTGTGAGTCCTGAAGACTGTTACTTTACGATGTAATGAAGAAGCTTATTGCCTAGCGTATATAAGAAGTTAACTGCAGTAGTTTGGTGCTCCATCTTCATGGTGATATATCAAATACCAACTATTTTATGCAGCTTTGAGTAGTAAACTTTATTATGATTATAAATGATAGACATTAATGGATCATTAATCCATATAATAATACTGAATTTTCATAAAACAATTTCAAATAATTTAAAATTCTCCCTAAGAACCTTTCTGACATCCTCCATTAGAAAATGACTTTATTTTATTTATCCCTAATCATTCCACACTTCCCTGATTCCACTAATTACTGCTTCAATTCTCAATTGTTTGTTCAGATCACCTTTAACCATCATTCCCATAAATTAAAATACACCATCAGCTTGTCAGGCTTCAGAATTTCTGAGTTTGTATTTCCCAAAGTATATGCTATAGATAATGCCAGGAAGGTTCTACACATGAATCACATTATGGTATTCTATAGAATATGATTACATTTATGGCTATCCCATGTATAATTACTCGGGCACCTTTTTTTAACATCTTAAGTAACTAGATGATTAATTCATGTCTCAAGATAGCCGGAGATCTGCAGTTAATGGTTATCCTTTTTTGCTGAATTTTAGGATGATAACTATTGGGCAGGTACCACAAAAGTCAGGAAACTGAGGCCAACTTATACCTGATGCAACACAATTCCTTGCTATGGAATGAATAAAAAAGCATAGGCACAAATCTCATAGATCCTGAAATGTGTTGTATTCACCGTAAAATAGATTAACGTGTTGGATCTACCGTGGCATAATAAGGGCTCAAAACTATCCATGTGACTTTGGACAAAGTCTAATTGTGTAGTCTTTCAAAGTCAGGTCTTTGTGGTTGATTACAGCCTGAAATTGTGAACATGTGTGTTTTGTTTATTAAGTTACAATAAAGAATACAGTGGAACTAAATTATGAACTTGTGCAGTCATGGTTGTGAAGTTACCTCTAGTAAGTATAAAACAATTTTTTAATTGCTCAGATTCTTTTTTACCTTTCCATAAACTTATTTTTAAATGCACCTAAGCACAGACAATTCAGTTTTGGCTGCCACGAATAGATTCCAGCCTCCTGATCCAGCCTCCTCCCAGCGACTCAGAGTTGCATTTGGTGAAGGCTCACTGTATTATTTGCATTTGGTGAAGGCTCATTATATTTATTATTCATTATTATATTTATTATACAATAATATTATTATATTATTTGCCCATCTGTTCACATGCACTGCTAAAGTCTGACTGGTGTCAGGAGCACTGTGCTCCCCTGAGTCCTGCCTTGGGCTCCTTCTGCCTTCAAGCTTCTACTCATGCAAAACTGACTGCCTGCTTGGAGGCTGAAGTCCTTCACATTCATAATACCTAAATTCTGATCATAATGCTATGTGGAGATCAATTCTGACCCCTTCTGTATAATTTCTATGCACCACTACAATGGTCACCCATTATAACTAGACATCAACAAACTCCTGATAATTTAACACATGCTGTACATGGAACAACATATGAGGAATTTAATGATTTCTGTAAGTGAAGCTGTCAAAAAATGGATTTTCCTCATTATGCTAGAACATCAAAAACTTGTAATTCTTCTGCATGTAAAAAGTTTGTCAAATTGACATAATTTCTTAGCCAGGTTAGTGGAAATATGAATGAAAACTATAAAGATTCTCATGTCATTTTATTTCAGTAGAACAAATGCATTCTTATGAAGTGCATCTGAAGTCTTTATCTTTGAAAATTAATTAGTAAATTGACCTAATATCGCAAGACAGACTTGCAGCTCTGGAGTGAGATCAAATAGTGATGAATAGGAGAAAGTGTATTCTAATCATTTGATTTTGAATCGTGATCTGGCATTGTGAAAGAATCTTTGTGAGGGACCATTTGAAATTGCTTAGTTGAGTTATATTTTGTCATTAAACTGAAGCTCTAATTTTATGAGATTTTAATTGTATTTTTCTTCGGGCTTGTTCATTTTTTTTTCCTGAAGAAAGATGATCACAAATCAGTTATTGGATTTCTCAAGGCTTGGGTGTCTTGGAATTAGGATGCTATATGCTTCTAAACTTTATCCAAGATCCAGGGACAAAGCACTTGAAAGAAATCTCTTCAAGGCATCAGCCCGACGTTCATACGAACCCAAATCTAATGCTGATTTTAACTCAGCCTGTGTCTGTAAGCTCTCCCCTTTCTTGGAACTGGACACGTTTAGAAGAGATAGCCATAAAGGAGTCTGCAACCAGTTTCTTTACTGGTCCAGTTCGCGTGTGATGTATTTTCAGAGAAACAGGACAATTCTCATTAAGAATTTGTCGTGCATATTCAGAGAAAGGCGTTTTTGCAAGCATCTCACTGGCAGAGCAGGAGAAAGCGTGGCATACATGCATTTATTGTACCCATTTAGACTCCATCCCTGTGAATGATCACCTGTAATAACCCAAAATTATTACTTTGTGAACTGTGTACTTAATTTTGCTACTCTTTTGCTCCTGGTGCATAAAGAATACATTATGCAAGATGGGTAATGCTCTTCCATCTAAAAAAAAAGATTTAAAAAAGCATTTGTAGGAATGCAGTCATTCAATAAAAAAGCTCTAATTGCAGAATTCAGTGAATGTTTTACAGTGATTAATTTATCTACTATATCTACTTTCTTGTTCTGCAAGCAGAACAAAAATAAATTGTCATTACCTTACATTGTATACTAAAACACAGTCTTTACAACAGAAAGACGAAATGATAAAATTACTCTAATACACATAAGGAAGTATAGAAGTAAGGATTTGTTTGTGGGCTTTTTTTCTTCCTTCCTTTTAAAATTCTAATATATGTGCTTTGTATGGGCACTGTAAAATAGGCTGGTTTTAGGATGGTTCTGAGGGGGAGAAAAGTAATTTGACATAATAATAAATACCTTTGCAAGTCTTCAAGTTGTTCTATTCAGTATAGTGTTATAATTTTGCCGCATAGGGCACAAAAAAAAAGATAAAAAATAAAAGCTGAATTATGATATGGAGAAATTGCAAATGGACTATGATTTTACAATGGATTTTTTTTTTTAATCTGAAAAGAATAGAAATTATATATAGTCTGTTTGGGATTTTTTGCAAACCATGACATTAAAATTTTATTGCATGTTACACGAAAAATAGTAAGAATACTTGGTGGAGTCTGGCAAAGAACATTTACCAAAAGTTTATCCAAAAACTGCATTTTACATTTGTATTCCTTAAAGTCTTGTCTGTATATATTTCCTACTGTCTTTTGCAGCTCCAGAAGTGATTTCAGTAGTTGTATTTTAAAACCAAATATTGAAAAAAGTCTGTAAAGATCAATAAAAAGCTAAATTATTCAGTACCAGGCAGAACAAAATGTTTTGTTCCATTTCTCTTTATTAAATATTGAAATAAAGCCTCTGAGTATTTCTTAAGCAGAGGAATATTTTAGGATATTCATAAAAAAAGCTGATTCTAAATCCACCTAGAGATGAATGATGGTTTATTTTTTTCTAAATGCTGTTCTCTCTTCAAATTATAGAGAATTAAAATCTAAGGTGTGTTCTGTGCTAAACTTCCATGTAGTCGACAAGAAAGATGTTTGTTACTAGTTAATCTTTTGCTATTATCCAGTCTCTGCTTCCTCTGAACCACAAGATCTTATGAGGAACTAAAAAAAATAGTGTTTTTATTGAAAAGGGGCTTTTTTAAAATTAAAAGACAATCATAGTAAGCATACTTAAAATACGTTTGATTGGAGAATATTCACTTTTGCAAAGCAATTAAAAAAACATTGGCTTTCTGCCTGTAATGCACTTTGTTTTTTCTCTGTAAATAACTTTTTCATATAGCATTAACAATCCATTTCCTTTCCTCTATGATGATAAGTATTTTTCATGTCTGTATTTGGTCTTTAAAAAAACAAACAAAAAGCCCTGAAGTACTGCAGGCATATATCACTTGTACATGTTGAGTCTTTGAAGACAGATTTCACTGAAGTCTTGAAGATTTCTTGGTTCTTAATATTTTTTTTTGGTTGGCTCATTTGAATTCAGACCTCTGATGTGCTTTGTCTTTGCAAAGTGCATTACAATGTCACAAGTTTCTGGGGTTAAAAGACTGCTCCAGCCTTCTTAAATTCTAGGAGTTTCTGCTGTTTTAGTTAAGGCTTTTTTTGTTTTGGTTTTTTTTTGCCACTGATATAGAGGAATGAAAAACGGAGAATTTGCAGTTTTCTGTCCATGTGATCATTGAGTGCTTTATGTGGTGTCTCATATAAAATTAACAGAATTTAGAGAGGAAAGTAGAGAACATGAATATTCCAGTGTTTGGAAGAGAGATACTGAGATAAAAAGCTGTTAATTTTTAATTTTTTTCATAAGCCTTTAAAATATTCTGAGTCTTGCACTGTGTAATACAGTACATCCCAGTACATCCCCCATTCTATGACCAACAGCAAGGGTGAAGACATCCCTGTGTTTGTTTTCTTTTGAGTCCTTTTGAGCCAATTTATAAGTAAACATCCAGACCAGGATCAGACAGGCAGATACTGCGAGGCCAGCCAGCAGCCCACACGAGTTAGCAAAGTTCCCTTTGTAAAAAGGTGATATCTCAGTCCAAGCTTGAGATTTCTGTCTGTTTATCTTCAGTGAACACACAGTACAATTCCACCACCTCTTGGAGGAGAGGCAGCTGGCCAGCAGTGACAGGGAATTGTATAGGAAGGCGATGGATGCCACCACACGGGGCACAAGCCAAAAGGCAAGTGGAAGGCACACAAGGAACCTGGGCCACCGAGTGAGAAGCAGGTGGTGAGGATCCCTCCGCTGAGGGGTGTGGATTATCACACCCTGTTCAGGGCTCTGGGGTTTTGTGAGGACACCTGGTGGGAGAGTGCGAGGTTATTTTTTTTTTTGTTGGACCCCACACAGCTGGGAACCTACCCCCTGGGCCCTTGGAGGAGGTTCCCTCTCGTGAGTTCTTTGCCAGAGATGAAAAACAAGCAGGACTCACTGATTCTTGGTCTTCAGGGCTGTTGGTTATTTTTCTCTTAAGTTCAGTACGCCGTCTACACACCAGACTTAGCATATGAGAAACAAGGTACAAAATGGACCAAAATGGCTCCTGAGCACCCAAAACCAAGGCCTTTTAAAGCTAATCAGCCCAATTACTTTCTATCTTGTTTTTACTTTACTACCAATAACTTCTACTAATCTACTCACGTAACATCTATGCAACTGCTTTCTCTAGCCAATGACCTCGTGCCACCAATGCCACAGAAAATGGAGTGGAAGAAGAGCAAGAAGGAGATGAGACAACACCCTAAATCCTCCATCTTGTCTCCCATTCACTCTCATACTAAAATCCTAAAACCCTAAATTCTTCACCCTGTGAAAGACTATTACTATATACTACATACCACTACCTAGCTCACACCTGTGTTCTCCAACTCATCCCAAAGCCTTGGCAATTTTTTCCCTGGAACAGAGGTTAAAAGCAGTGTCCTGCAAAGGATCAGGGCTTTCCAAAACTATCATAGAAACATCCCCTGTGCCCTGGATTCCAACAGGAGAGAGCATCATCAGAGGCTCAGGAAGGTGAAAAGGCATGTCCAAGCCCCGAGGAGATGGAGAGCAAGCAGGAGATGGCAGTGCAGGGGCAAGATTTTTGGTAATAGCCTGTGATGGAGATGAAGGTAGGAAGAAGCCACCCAATAAACACAGCCCCTGAGGAGGGATCTGTGTGCATCACTCCTCCCACGTCATGGAATGAGGTTGCACTGAAGCGAGCATTAAAAGGCTAAATGTGTAACATGCAGCATTATGAGGGGCACAGCCCCAATCTTTTTCTTGCTCACAGTTCAGTCAGTGGGAGTTTTGCCTCCTCCCTCTGCTTGGGATGAAGTTACGGCAACATTCTGTGATGTGAAGTTGACTTTGGTCAAATGAAACAATTCTTTGTGTTGGAGTAGAGGTTGAATATAGTTCCACACTTTTCTTCGCTTGTCACCTTCCCCTGCTTTTGATGCTTGTTGCATGACCGTGTGTGCTACACGTGTGTTGCAGAAGATGCAACTCAACATTTTGTAAGGTTTATTTCTAGCAGCTTGCAGCAAACTCATGTTGGGTGTGATGCTTTTCCAGTCATTAAAATACAGTCATTTTGGTGATTACTTTTTTCCACATAGCCAGGACACATCCTATGTCTGAAACAACAAACTAGAATTTATTTTCATGAAGAATGATGATTTCTGAAATTTACAAGTTTTGGTGCTTGTGCATCTGTTGGTGTTTTACAAGTTCAGATGTACAGAAATTTCTTGTCTTGGAGAAAGGAGGAAATCACAGTAATTTCTACTTAAGTTTAGTGTTTGTACCACAAGATGTGGAAAGGAGAAAAAGCAAGTGGGGAAGTAACACAAGTGGTTTAGACCAAAAATGCAGAAGGCAATTTAAAAGATTAATTTGAACCTTAAATATATTATACACCTGAGAACTCCAATGGACTCTTCAAGTCCTTTGCAGCATTTTGAAATGTAACTTTCCTAGCATTCAAGTATTGTTTGACTAGTTTGCCATGACTTCAAGCTTTCTGCATGGGGGTGTAGTCCTGCATGTACTGCTTCAAAGTTTAATACTAATTTACCACCAATATTCAACATTAAGCTACTGCAAAAGTGCCATTTCTTAGCTTTATGATTCCCACTTCTTGTCTTAAGCCTTGACAGTATATTCATAAACTGTCTCTGACTTCCTGCAATTCAGTAGGTGGAAAAAATAAGAACCTTATAATATGTAAATATCAATGAATGCAACATTTATAACACAGTAAGTTTTGACATTGTAAAGACAGCTCTGAGATTTTGCTAACAGCTTTACTAAAATTTCTAGGCTTTCTTTACTATAGTAGTGAAGGTTCTGAATCTGTTTCTTTGCTGGCTTTTGTTTTTTTTTTTTTTTGGTTGGGTTTTTTTTCCCCCTGTTTTGTTTTGTTTAGCCTGGAAGTGTTAACTGATGTATAAAATAGGTTTATGTTGTATTATTTATTTGGAAAATCTGCTACCAGTTTCCACAGCAGCTCAGAGATCTAAAAAGGTGAATGAACTTTAAATATTTAAAATGCGGTGCCACCACAGATAGCATACTCTGGTAACTCCAGAGGTACTGAGGAGAATCATCTCGTGGAAGTTTGTTAAGTCTAATGCTTAGAGGAAAGGAAGAGACACTATCTCCATCTGCACAGCAGAAGGGAGTAATTCAGTTCCTCCACAGACGTTCAGGTCAGCACAGTGTTTATAGGCATAAAACAGCCGAGGGAGTATATCAGCTTAATGTGAACCCTGATACAATATACCTGCCTTTTCCCCTATGAGGAAACAAATTTGCAGATGTAGCAAGTATTTCCTAAATGCCAAGGTTTTCTGGCTTGCAAATTGCAAGATGTTTGTCATTTATCATACCTTTTAGACCATTCTTGTGGCCTGTCACTATAGCAACTCTATTGGCTTCTACAGCAACACCTGGTCCTATCAGTAGCTTTAGCCCATCAAAGTTTCCTCATAAATAATCCATGTGAAAGTGAATGTAGCTGTCATGTTAATTTGTGGCTAACCTGGTTCTGGCAAGTTTATAATTATATTTATGAAGCAAATAAAGCAGATTGTTTTCTTTTTCTTCAGCAATGACTTAATATAAGCTGATGGAAACAAATAAAAGAAGCTTTACTGATCAGAGTAAAAGTAAAAAATGAATGTCATGAAGATTTTCTAGTTACCATCTCACAAATACACTCCTAAATCTGTCTGCCTGACCTCTAGTTAATATTCATGGTGGTACTCTTCACAAAACATGTTTACTTTCCCAGTAAATACTACATAGAACCTTTGGTTGTTTCATTCCCTTCCTCTTCCACTTCCCACTTCAACTTTTCTACCCTTGCCCCCACTGCAGTCTCCTTCCAATCCCTTAAAGTTAGGGATAGCATCCACAGATGAAAAAATAACATTTATGTCTAAAAATATCATGTTATATCAAGAAGGACACAGTTGAGTTAAACTTCTGTTCACCACTCACACTAAATGTGGAAATAGTAGACCGAGGGTTTGCATCCACCTTGACTTCCATTGTCTCCTCTCCAAACATGGTCCTAATTTTGTGGCAGACCTCTCCGTACACAGGCCAAAGAACTGCTAGCTTTAGAAATCTAAAATTCTAAATTATGTTAATGCTTTTCCATTGTTCTTGATACCTGAATATATGGGTAGGAGATAGCTGGAGCAATAGAAGTCTGCAATTCTTCCCTTCTGTTGCTTTCATAGACACATTGACTAGAAAATGCAATATTGCTGGTATAAAGTAGGAGCAAATAATCTTAGACTGAAAAGAAATTGTTTGAGAGACTGTAAGGGAAAAGTGTGCCCACAGGACATAATATCCTCCAGAATTACTCCTTATACATCACTGTTCAAGTCTGATGAAGACTTTCTGATTGCTTTCAGAGGAAGAGACGGTTATCTCTTCAGTCAAGATAAACAGCTAGGTTCACAAAATGGCAATTGTCATCAGTGGGCACTGCAATCTGGCACTGAAAAATATATGTACATGGCATAATTATGATTCCCATCTCTCTACTTGTTTGACAATGACTATTTAAACTATTAATAAATTTTGTGGGTTGTATTTCTGAACTACACAACTGAAATAAACTAAATTTATCTGTTAAAGGATTCCTAAGGCATATGTTTAATGTATTTGAGATTCTATTTTTACTGTTTCCTGCATTACAGGAGACTTTCATTAATTCAGAGCGTCGTGACACTTTGTAGCTCACATCATAAAGAACAATTTCTCCATTCATAATTATACCTTTCTGCCAATTTTTCTTTCTTCCAGTCTCTGAAAAGAATCCTTTAAATACAGTATATATGACATGATTTAGAAACCAAAGTAACCACGTCAACTGAAATCCAAGTAAGCCTTTCTTCAGGAGTTAAATGAAGTCAGTGTGTACAAGACCTATTTTCAGGAGTTAAATGAAGTCAGTTTGTACAAGACAGCTACAACTCACGTTGTAGGATCATTGCCATAGAAAATTAGCTTCTTCAGTTTGCTGCCTCTTCTTTTACAAATGCCAGTTCAGTTAAGAAGTGTCTGTGAGTTTACATCTGTGTATATAATTCATAGAGGAATTACATCTGGAGATGCTGCCTGATGAAATAGCTGACCTGCTTTTATCCACTGAATGACATTCGTTCAACACATCCCCTGAAAAAAAGGATTTGCTTCCTCATCATGGTGTAATACTTACAACAACCAAACACATGCATAAAAATCTTGTTGTACTGAACGAGGCCATTAATGCAAGAGCAGTGAGAGAATGTGATAAAAAAAAAAGAGAGACAGGGAAAAGAACCTCCTTGTCAGCCTCCTCACCAGGATGTAGTGATGAGTCAGAGAGGACAGTCTGCCTCTGTCACGAGAATGCAAAGTCCAGCTGGTGACTCTGACCTTACCACTTCCAGTGTGTACAAAGAGAGGACACTCCCTATGAACTGTATCTGGTTATCATTTTGAAAGAACTCTGTTCTGAGAGCTGAAAGGAGTTCAGGATATGGCTGACCCAGTAAAACTGTAGTTATTGATGTACAAGCACAGATTTGAGAATTTCTTGTCCAAGCAGCCTATTATGTAAAAATGAAGGAATTAGAGCAGAGCATCTTTGAAAGGTATATCAGATAAGATAATCTCACATGTACTTGATATCAGTTGAAAAATTCACTGGCCAAAAATGTAATTACAACTGTGTATATATCAGATCATCATATGATCCTAAAACAGTGTTCAAAACAGAATCCTCAAGGTATGGCATGGAAAGGCACTGTGATCCACAGGGGAAACCTTCCTAGTAGAGAGAGTGCAAAGATTTGCTTTTGGCCGAGCCAGGAGCACAGATCTTTTTCATTTTAGAAGAGAAACATCATGCTATTCTCTGCTCTTCTGAGGCTCAGTACCTGGAGGGGAACCAGAAGCAACATGCCTGCTCTTTTGGCTGAGCACAGTTTCTGCTTGACATGTCTTGGGTTGTTCCTTCAGGAACTTGAGGAATGAGTCATAAGTGTGGAGGTGGTAAGAATTCAGAAATCATCTGCATAAGGCAGAAATGAGGTAATTATGCCTGCACTTTAGTCTTTACAGTGTACTGTAAATCTGCAACATTTGGCAGTGAAAGGAACTAAGTGTATCACTGAAGTCTACCATAACCAGCTGAATTATTATTCATACCTGGAATGTTTTTCAGGGCAAAAGAAGGTCAAGAAACGGATGAGGCAAGTGAGGGAATGATGCATCTCCCCAGTTTTTATTAAGAACAATTAGGTTCAGATTTTATATAGCGTTCCTCACAAATGTGTCTGTGCAAAAAATAGTAACATTTCTCATAATTTTTAAGAAGACTTCAACTTTTTAAAATGTTACCTAAGTGTTCTGGTGTGACTTTTCCCATTGCTTGTAGTAGGACTGCTCATGTGAAAACGTGAGTGAGATTACTTGGTTATCTTTGAATTCTTGCTTAGTCTGTTCTTTACTGCTGCTAGCAATTTTTAGATTCAAATTTGGAAAACACCAGATGCAGTCCTGCTCTTCCCTGTTTTCCTTTTCCTACAGAGGTAGGAAAAATATAAAACAACAACCATTTTTATGAGAAAAAAGATATGGCTTTGAAAAGTAACAAAGTCGTTGGCTAAATATCATTTTTTGAGAAATTAACTTTGATTTGATGGTGAAATAAGCATCAATAATGTCAGATAAATTCTCTATTACAATAGGGAGCATCTCCTCCAAGTTGTATCTTAACAGCATCATATGATTATTTTCCACTTCCTTACACACAACCTTATAAGCAGCTTTCTAAACAAGACTTCTAAAAAGCAACTGCAGATAATAAGTGAGCCATGATAAATAACTGTTACTATCATTTTGTGGAGTTACTACAAATTTCTTAATTTATAGCTACTTAATTGTGGTGGGAAAGAAAACTAAAATAAATATTTTCAAAATTTTAAAAATTTATAAACTTGATATTTTTGGTGGTGTCAGTAGTAATTCTACACTGATACAGAGCTGATCTTATAATTTACTAGAACAGCAGAATTTTTTCCTAATTGTTACCAACTCCTCCAACCTACAGCAGTATCACTTTTTCCAAGCTTGCGAAAATATGAATTTTCTATTTGCATCACTTTAATTTGCAGTATAGATTGCACTTGGTTTTCTTCAAATTATTGCCTTATTTAAAGTTACTATTTAATGATTATTTATATTTTCCCCTTGCTTTAGTTTGTAGCAAAAGGTTGCAGGGACCAAGCAGCCTCAAGTCTCAAAGCTTTTCCCAACAATTGATCGGAATAGATCTTAGGTGCAGAATTATTTAAGGCTGTGTAGTTGAGAAGCTGATTTTAGGTAGCTAATGCCATTCATCACTGAAACAAGGAAGCCTGTGGGACTGTAGAACTGGCTGACTTAATTCTCAGTTTAAGTAGAAAGTTCAAGAGTGTAATCTTGAACATTACAAGTGTAATCGGAAATGTACATCTGAAATGATAGAAAATTATCTACCCCAGATATTCCTCAGCATAAAGCACAACATATTTTGATCAGAGAGCATCTAATGTTTGCAAACTTCATAAAATATACATATACTTCTCCGTCTGATCTTAAAACATTTAGGTTTTAAAGAAATTATTATGATGTAGCTCATGTTTATGTGGTTTTGCTCTTTTTATTGCCTTTTTAGGTAGAGAGGAAAGATAATAAAAGCAACTTGTAAAGAGAGAAAGGAAATTCTTGTTTGTAAAATGAAAATGAATAGAAAAAATAATATAGAGGACCTTTAAATGTTTCTATAGGAATGTTTCTATCTGCAGCGCACCTCAGGTATTTTAAAGCTAGTTGTGAATAGGAATCTGATTCAGAAAGTGTATTGAACAGATTGCAGTCTCCTCGTATACACACCTGGGTTTTCTTCCCATGGAAATCGAGGAGTGTGAGGATGGTGCATAGACATGATGCTGTAGCTCACTACCAGTAGTTGCTGGGTCCTGGCATATCCCATTGGAGCTCCGGTTATGGAATCCCACTTTAACTGAGCCCACAGCCTCTGCAGGGACTCTCCCTTGGTGGCCCAGCTCTACACCACCACACTGCAGCTGCTGTGGTGCTGAGATGTAACAGGGAACTCCCTCTTAAAATTGCGGGATGTTCTGGAAGATGGCTGGAAGTGAGCAATGGGATGAAACCAACTAACAAATTCAGGAATGATGGGAAAACAGTATACTATTTGTTTAGGAATGGCCTCCATCTGTGCTTCAAAGTTATGTTAAAAATCATATTTCTTGGGTTCCTAAGTTTATTTATAGTTATTTTTTGTGGTCATCTGGTTTTATTTGTTCTGCAAACATCTATTATTCTCCCAAGTAATTTTTCAACCTATTAAGAAGCCTAATTTTGAGAGAAAAAAGGTTTTTCAAACCCTCCAGAAGTTTGAAATGCTTTCAATTTTCAATAGTTGTCTTGAGGGAAGATATTTTGTTGATAATGAGAATTTGGGGAAAAAATAAAGGGAGTTGGAGTAGATCTGTTTGGTTGTGCTAGATGGGTTATTAAAAAAATGTGTCTCACATTCATGGCTGTTTCTTCTTTCTTGCTAGGTTTTGGGGGGAGATGGAGTAAGGATGGGAGAGGAGTATGAAGATTTCAGAGGATCTGGAGCAAGGTCTTAATATTGCAAAAGGGACAAAGAAAGATACTGGAATGCATAGGAGAGAAGTAGAGTTACTGTAGAGAGGGACATGGGATAAAAGGATGTAAATCATAAATCTATAGGAAGAATTTTGTTAGCCATACCACTTGTGAAAGAAGCAATTTAAATGCAGACATTTTCTGGGCCTTCAGATATTTTCATTAATCTCTAGGTTAGCACTTTAAAAGGGTTTTCTATTAATTCAGCACTTGATAGTTTTCTCCCATTGGAGAAGGGCTTCCCTGTATTAGATTTGACACCTTTATTTTTATCCCTTTCAGAATTAGCACCAAGCAGCTCTATGCCACATGAATGTTTCTCTATTACAGGCAAACCCCAGGAAGCTCATTAAGTTTTCTTTATGGCTCCTATGCACTGCTGGATCCATACCTAAGTAGAGTGTTTGATTGTCAGTGATTAGATACCATGAGAGTATATACACTTCAGAAAATACCATAGCTGGCATATAGAAATAGACAAGTACAACAGCACAGCAGCGGATGAGTTGTTCAGCAGGCATTTCAGTTGCATAAACAGTAACACGAAGTTCCTGACATTGGCTTCCACCTTTGATAGTAAAATTGTTTCTGAAAGAGCTTCTGTGGAACCACAGAAAATTACACAGATCCTAAATTCAAGAAAATTGTGGAGGTCGAAGATGAGTAGACTACTACTAGTTAAAAATTTTGCTGTTCATAACTCTGAGTGCTTTGGTGCAAAATACTTGTTTGAAGGAAATTATCCTTGTGGGAAACGTGACATTGGTGGAATATTGGATGGGTTATTGGTGGGAAATAATCTTTTGCTCAGGTACTCAGGTTTAACATGATGTTTATCATAAAGATGTTAAGTAACAGACCAGAAGAGTGCCAACATATTGGCTACTCCTGTCAGCTCTGTAACTCTTATTGTGAGTTTATATTAGTTCTTGTGTTGGTGATCTTGAAGAACTCATGCTCTTATCAAGGTAATCTTGGATAGTAGTCTAGTAAAAGTACTACAGAGAAATAATCTTTTTCTTCTTCCTTTATTACTTCCTCTTTTCCTAAAATTTCTGATTGTCTGTTAAAATTCTCAAACTGTTCCTTTCATAACCAGCCATCCTTTCTATTTTAGACCTCCCCAGTGTTTTCTGTAGCCAAACTTCTGTAGTTTCATTATACAGTTTTTGTTTTATTTGAATGGGTGGTCTGATCTTTTACAATAAAAGTAATTTCCAACACTTATAAGAAAACGATCAGGCCATATGGTGCACACACACGTGCACTTAAAAATGTTACCAGGCAAGGCCCACAAAGGTGTGTGCACCACCTGTGTTTGAAATGTAAACACATTGTAGCTCTCCTACTTAATAGTACTCTAGCACTGCCATTAGCCAGTGCATGCTGCTACCTGTATCAGCCTGACTTAGAAATGAAAATGTGTTTAAACATCCATCCTCCTTGTTTAAATGGTGTAGGATGGTTGAAGTTGTGCTCAACAAATAAAATGCAATAATTTTCTGAGATTTTGCCACCTTCATGATTTTGGTAGGGGCTAAGCCTGCCCCTGGTTGTGTTAGTGAGGGGTGGGACCAGGGGGATGCCCTGAGAGTCCCAGGAGGACAGAGCAGAGAAGCTCTGCCACGGCCCCTCCACTCAGCCACCGAGCAGAGGGCAAGTGCCAGGCGTGGTCAGCACCATTATCACTCCACAGCCCAGAGCACCACTTGGCTTCTCCTTTAAGTTAGAATAACCACGATCTGCTCTAATTTCTCTTGGCAGAAAGCGCTCCCTGGAGGCACTCCTCTGTTTCTGGATACTTTGTGGTAGTCGGAGATGCTGCTTAAGATACTCTCTGTCTCTGTGTCAAGGACAGGGAGTACATTGCATAAAGCACTTTGCTCAGGGGCCTGTTAAAGGCACCTTTATGTCTCTAATGGACTAGAGCAGTGCATGAGGCATTAATCAGAGGACAGGAATGATCCCCCTCCTTCTTTCAAGAAATATTAGTATCTCACAGACCACAGTTTCATTTTCTTATAGCACTTCACAAGCCAACTTCAGGACTTATTACTCAGGGACAGTAAAGGATAAGAGCCTCAGTGAGGCAATATATTTACTCCTAGGAAGAGTATCTTCTGTCAGTTCTCATTTTCTCCTTGCTTTTGAGCTTGCCAAGGATCAATTCTGGTGAGATCTGAAGGGAATTGTCACGAGAGGTCACTGTGACAGGACTCCCTAAGAAGGTCTCAGAGGGCCTCTGAAAAGAGATAGGAAAACATTTTTTACTTTCTCTAACAGCTTCTACAAAACAACAAACTCTTCTTCACCAACCCCCAATAATAACCCACATAAAAGGCATAATTTTGCAAGGTGGCATTATTTTTTCCATACCCGAAACAAAATTAGAGACAAAACTGGGTATATACAACATAGATTATCTCCATGGCAATATATCATAATCTTAGGAAACTATTTTAAAAGAAGTCTAAAAGAAGTATGTTAACCCTTTGGTTATTTGTCTAACTAGGTGCAAAAAAGACTCCAAAATTTCTCTAATCAGCTAATTTGGTTTTATTTGTTTGGTTGGTTTTTGTTTTTCTTTTTTGAAAAGAACGTGATTTTTTCTCTACCCTCTCTATATCTTTTCTACTCTGTTAAATTCTCATAATTTATTTTCATCCCAGCTTGTATTACTTTCTGGCTTTCAAATATAAGTGAAATTGCAGTTCTCAGCTTCTATATGAGACAACTCTCCCGATAGATACCAAATACTTCAGAGGTGTATAAGGGGGAGTGCTGAGCACATCTGTTTCCCCTTGGGCTGTCTTTCAGTGACTCCTGTACTGTTCTAGTTGTTGCTGGCCTGCTAATATGTAGTTAGAAACTGAGAGAATAAATGAACTCATGATGCATAACAATTTACTGGTATTCTGGGGTTTTTATATTCTTTGTTTTGTAACATTATTGCCAAGGTTGGTTTCCAAAAAAATCCATAGCAAAATGTGTCACCTATTACATTTCCACTTCAAGGAAAGGGTGGAGAGCACTTTCTTAAGACACGGGTTCATCATCAAAGTACTGCACGAAAAAATGAAAGAAAACTTGCAAGAGAATGGCAGAGATGTTGGTTGAAAAGGAGGTCACCCTGAGGAGCATTCCTCTCAAACCCCAGCTGTCACCAACCCTCCATCAGGCCAGCCAGGGCCTTGTTTGCTGGAGTCTGGAGAACTTCCAAGGACGAGTTTGCACTGCCTGTCAGGATAACCCCTTCCAGCCCTGCTCTCCCATCACAACCACAGTCTTTTTCCTCTACCATCCACACAGAGAAGAGCTGGGCTGCATTCTGTTTGTAGCTGTGTAGCTGCAGACTATACAGCCACCTCACTCTCTGAGCCAAACAAGTGCAGCTGCCTGCCTCCCACTGTAAGGCTCTTACTGTCTCATGGCCTTCTACCAGATTTCCTCAGAATTCTCAACATCCCTCTCAAGTTGGAGAGTTCAAAATCCGGTGTTTCAGGTGAACCCTGACACCCACTGAGTTACAGGGTATAATAAATGATCTGCTGGCTGCTCTCCTCCCAACATGTGTATGTAGTTTGCCTGGTTGCTGTGAGAGCACACTTTGTAGCTCTTTTCCAACCAGGCATCCACAGTGACTGCCAGGGTGTTTCCAGCACAGCTCTTGCTCTGCAGGCTGGCTTCCAGCCTGGACTGACACACAAGGTTATTCTGCCCTAGGTGCAGAACGTGTTGCTTTTGCTTGTTGAACTTGAGTTGGCCTGCTTCTGAAGCTTTTCAATGTCCTTCTGGACGGACGGGGTAAAACTCCCTGCTCAGATGCTGAGCCTCTGAAATGTGTTATATATCAGACTTAGCTGATTTGACCACATTTAATTAAGTTTATCAGAAGAGTGAGTCTCTTCATTGTTATTACAGAGACAAAGAGCAGTTAATTTCTTTCCCCTTTCTAAAAAACAGTGTGAAGAAGAATATTCTGTTAAAATCTGTGCCTGCTCTTGACCCATGTGCTCTAATTTGCCTTAACATCTATTCTCTGTACTCCCAAAGGCCTGAGTTTCATCTTCCTTATTTTATGTACTGAAATTCAACCAGAACAGACTAATCCAAAGAAGTTTCAGCTAGTCCAGTTGAAAACAGACATTCTGGGTTCTGGCTGGCACATTACAAGTGTTACTGGTTTTTCAGGCATAGTTAAGTCACTGACTAATTTATTTCAGAATCATCTTAAGCATCAGCATTTTTAAAGGACAGCATCAAATTCTGCTAGCAAGTATTGCATTTTATTTCACTAATCAACAAAAAGCTGTTCTTCAAATTAAAAAAATATCAGCAGTAAGATCAGGGGTTTTTTTATTATTTTTATTGACTTAAAAGGTCTATTTCTTGTTTTACTTCACCACTGAATCATTTCAAAATTACTGGAGGCAAAGGTGTTACACTAGTATAAAATCAATAAGAAAGGAGTTAAAAGGCCATACTTTCCACATGCAGTGAATGAGAAATGAAAGAGAGGTTTATAATATCATAAACCTTGGAACTGTGTCTGGTAATTATCCCTGCTATGGCCTGCCAGGGAAATGACCACCATCTGTTGCTGCCCACCAGTGCCCTGAAAATACAATCAGGCTGTGAGCATTCGCTGGAACTAGCAGCAAACTAATCCTCTTCACTTCAGCTCTTCAAATTGCATGTAATTACGTGTAAGATACAGGCTCAGTCCACACTGATTTTTCAGACTTTGGAGTTGTGAAGATTGAAGTAAATGACATTTCTCCTACACTCGCTATTCAGCTTTCCTCTCTGTATCCGTATTTCATAGCTTTTGTTTTTAAATTTCTGGGGAAAAAATAAAAAAAAAAGGCTACCTGCTGAGGTTTGGGTGTGTTCTCTCTGGTTTGTGCATTTAGAAACTGGAATTTTCTTCACAGAGTAGCTTTGAGCTAAAGTTAATCTTTATGAAACTGAGATAAAACTCCTTTTGAAATAAAGAAAATGTTTCAAGGTTCTGAGGTAGTTTCAGTAATATACACACATCTCTGTGAAGAATATACAGGAACTAGACCATGGTAAGACAAAGGGTGATAAAGAAATCTGCTGAAATGAAAAAATTGAAAGTAGGAAGAAATAGCATGGAAAAGTTAGATTAGAAGAAGGAGGAGGTGAAATAGCAAGGGAGGGAATCTATAAAGAATACAGGGCAACCTTAATTCTAGTTTGGCTGTTTCTACTTGCTTCTAACTTTCAATGCAATATGAAGGGGTGTCTTCACAGAAGATTTTTTTTTAGTAAAAAAAGAAGGAGAGTAGAAAAAAATTCTAGTTCCTGGCAAGTTCCTATTTAGTGCTTCACAGTACATAAAAGAAATACCAATGTGTTCAATCAACAGCTCCAAAAACCAGAGGAATACAGAATTAAAAAAATAAAAAATGGGAAAATGAATAAGGCAGAAAGGAAAGAAGGAAGCAGCAGAGGGATTCTGCTTTATTTGCTCACCCCCATTTTAAATGGATTAAAGAATTATTAAAAATTAAAATGCAAAATCACTCTTGGACAAACCAAGAGAGAATGGCTTCAGCTGAACTGGATAATATCTAGGTCCTAGAGGACCTAATTCTTCTTCATCTGTTTTTGGCTATGATATAAAGGGCCTGTGGATCATTTGGAGTGGTCTGTAGCAGTAATAATGTATTCCTTAGAGCTATGCCACTCACAGACAGAATGCAGAACAAGAGAGGCAAAGCCACTGGAGAGGCTTTTTTCTCATGTTAGATTAAGCACTTTGGCTTCTCTGAATGGAAACAAGACTATGGCAGTATTAGATACCAATTAATGGTAAAAATAGGCTGTGTCATAAGGAGCATTTCCCCAGAGATAGCCATTACAATTTTTGGTAAGTGTTTGGAGGCAAAAGGGATGCAGGGCTCAAGCTGAACTCAACTAAATTGTGGAATGTGTTTGTAAAATCAGGGTTGTGAATATTTTAGAAGAATGCTGTAAAGTTTTCTTAATTTAATTGTGAAAGTACCATTAGGGATTCAGGTGGAAAATGTTACATTAATATACAGTGGTATTACAAGGAAAAACAAATCCACAGACCTTTCAGGCAATAATAGGTACTGAACACACAATTTCCAGTCCATGACACAGAAATCCCTGGTCCATATGTAAATAGGGTGGAAAATTAAGGTTTATCTATCACACAAAACCAACACAGTAGCCTGTATTAGGGACTCCCGTGTGTAAGCTTGGAAGAGTGGAAACTTCCCTAAGTCCCTTGCCTGCCTCCCTGGGTGGGTGGGTGTTAGTCAAACCTCCCTGTGCCTGCTGTGGAAAATACAGCTGGTCCTATGGAAGGAGAGAAGGAAAGAGGGCACCATGGTTGCTTCCAGCAGTGGGAAGCACAGGGCACAGTACAAGGTACTCTCAGTGGTATTGGCCTTCTGAGACAGCTGTTATGGCTAAGAGGTGTTTTTTCACCCTCTGAGTCTTAATTGTCAAGTCCATGTTTTCCTTGTAATTATAGAATAATAAAGGAACCTCACAGTCGTTCTGTGCGGTCATTGTGAGGTTTTAGTCCCAACTCTCATCTTGCAATATTTTTATTTCAGCTTAACTTCCTTCTCTCCAGTGACATCGCTCCCCATTTACATTGAAATAGGACATTCCGAACTATCTGTATGGATAATGCATAGATGCAAATTCAGCTAAATGTATATTAAGCAATTTACTGCAAGTGCTGCAGTACGTACAAGGATGAAGATGGAACCTATCATGGATAAAAGACAGGTCACTGAAACATACTTCTGTTTCTATCTTTGCCCATAGTGAGTGAAGGATGGCACTATCCATACTGTGAAGACAAAGGTACATTATAGCACATTTGTCTTTATCCCACTCCAGTAAAAAAAACTGAGAAAGATAAAGGTCCTAAACTCACAAGGTATGTAAATGATAAATGTACTATAATATTTCCTTTCTCTGTGTATTTTTCTCCTTTGATAATGTTGTTAGCTCCAGATCTCTGCCGCAATATTATTGAATATATTTTATTGGAATATAAGCTGGTGTGCTACCTTTATTAAAAAAAAAAAAATCAGCTTTTCAATGTTAAATGAAAATGCTGTCATTCTCCTAGTGTGCCTACCAAATGAATAGCATATTGACAGTGCTATTTGATATGCTGGAGCCTAATGATATTTCTTGTTCAGAGTCTTTAGCCATTCAACTTGAAAACAAATAATTAAAATAAATTATACCCTTTGTGTCTGCAAACTAAGGAGAAGAACAAAAATAACTGCACAGGAGGGAGGTTAGCACACAGATATCTCTTGACAGTATTATGAAGACCTCAGAGGGATTCCTACATTCGCCTGACTGCAGTGATTTATGTGAGGAATCCCATGTCAGACTGTTAAGTTTAGCAAACAGGATTTCCAGTAATAGATTTTCAGAAAAATCTGGTTCCCCAGGGGTATTGTGTTCTTCCCAATTATTCGAACATTCAGAGAGACTTTGGCTTTTTTTCTTCTCTAGTCATGCATGTGTTTGTGTGTCTATGCATAGAACTCTTGGGTTTGCTTGTTTCCAGTGTTTTTCTGCTTACATGGGGTTGTGCTTGATGTCATGAGAGAGGTTTTGTGACTTTTACCACAGCTGCCAGCCACTTTCTATAGGTGCCTGTGTGGAAGTGTGCCTGTTTTTCTGATGGTGATGAGTGCCTCTCTGCTGTTGTTGTTTCATCCTCAAAGCTCCTTCTAGTTTTCTTTCTGTGTTATCTTTTATCAGTGCTTAGTGGAAGCTTCCCAGGATCTCAAAACTTTAGGTCCCAAATACTATTAATGCTGAAGGCTCTGATATTTAGGTCCCTAATGACAATGAAATTTCTACTGTGGGGAAATCAACATCAAAACCCCAAAACTCTCAGCTTGTGGCAAGGCATCCTGTTTTTTCCTTGTGTTCCAATATCTGTCTGTTGGTGCTCTCCACTTCAGAGGAAGGAGGCAACTGATGTGATGCACGAGTTGGAATAGGGAGAGGATTTTAACAAGGAAGACAGCATGGGCCAAGTGGCCTTCTCTCTACTTTAATATGCCTTGTGGCCTTGCTGTGTCCAGACATATCAGACCACAAATGGCACTGTTTTCACCAATCTGCTGCTCTTGCAGAAGAGGAGAGAGGTTTTGGGCTGAGCTGTGCTGCCTTGCTGGCACAAACCATCCCCATCAGCCCCCTTGATGTGCGAGCTGCTGAGGCAGGTCTGCAGGACACACCCAGATCTCAGCAGTGCTGCCCACTGAGCACCTCTCCGGGGCGTTTGTAGGCACCACATGCACCCCAAAAAGCTTATTTCACCCTCCTAAAGGCTTGACCCATTTGCAGCTCTGTGTATACCACAAAAATCAGTCTTTGACAGCTTAAATCCATATATAAATGGACTTAAATGACTTATCACTCCCTGAAAAGGAGAAAACTGGAGGGACCAGGTCAAGAGGGTTTGCAAGGGAGGTCCTGTTTACACACTGGACTTCCCATTCTCCAAAGGGTATCAGTGGCTGTGCCAGTGCCAGCAGCCAAGCCTGTCCCCACTCTCATTACCTGAACAGAAGATTATGTCCCCCAGAATGCCTGGAATCCAGCCTAGTTCAAGAGCAGAAAGTTAATTTGCTGTTGGCCTGAATTCTTTAGATGATCTAGGTTTCTCTGAATAAGGCTGGTAAGAAGAAATATCTTTTTCTACACAGTCTCTCAAGAGATCTTAGTCCATACACAAGTCCATACACTATAATAAAATGTACTAATAAATGTCCTTCGGTCTCTCAAGAGATCCTAGTCCATACACAAGAAATACAATAACAAAAAGCCAGGGAACTCAAGGAAAGTTTTCACAGGGGAGAAAAAAAGTCAATTCAGTCAAAATATGAGAGACACCTTGGATGAGTCTTGAGTCTTTCAAAAATCACTCATTTTCTCTAAACTGATAGCTGGAAATGATTTTTTTTTTTTGCTTTAAAAAATGAAATAACATTTTAGATTTAGTTCTCTGTAGGGAGAACCATTGTTAGTTTGAACTTGTATCAAACTTTTTTTTTTTGATGCAGGTTTCATAGTTTTGAGCACATCAGTGAAGACTATCACACTCAGCAGATGTATCTATCTGCCTCCTAGGACTCTAAATAGACCAAGAATACTTCAGTGGTTCAGTTACAAGACTAGAAATCAGAAGATTTGGGGACAGATTCAAGACTTGTCTGAATTAATCTTAGCTATTTATGGCTTCAGAATAAGTAACCCAATTTACATCAGCTCAAGACCTTGTGCTTTACAGTTTCTTCTCACCTATTTCTAATTCAAAGAGAAAAAAAAATTGTGTAAGAAGTCCAGAAAATTACTTAACTCCTCCACCCCTTTCATAAAATAAGATGATGATGATGATGATAATTACAAATGTTATTTGAGCAGTGGCACCAACAATGGAATTGGAGATTTTCAGAATGTGTGAATATTTCTGTGGAAATAGGACGCTATATGCAAATGATGTCTAGAAATACCTGACGAGGAGATGACAAAGAGTAGCAGTTTAATTTTAGAAGCCAAGTCTGCTTTGTCCATGTTTTCAACCAATCTAGATCACAACTCTTTGAGGATGGACACCTTTGCTACCTTGGTCTGGTTTCTGTACAGCTCCAGACACAGTGATAATGAATTTAGATAGAAATGCTGATGTCACTAGAATGTGTTTAGAGCACAGTTCACTGCCTTTGGTGCTTCTTGGTCTCTGTGTATCTTTGTAGAAATCAAAGGTTATTTCAGTCCTGAAAATGGTGTTTCTGTTATTTTGTTGTGTTGAGCTTTTTATGCAGTGCAGTAGCTAAAAGAGGTGAGAGAGATGTCCATTTTGGAAAGTAAAAGCTGAGACCATCCATTTAGTGTCACTTAGGACCTATTACAGAAGAATAATTTGGTCATTTAAAATTTTAGATCAAAGTATAAATAGTCTAAAGCTACACTGCATCCCAGAGGTGAGATGGAGGCTATTTGTAGTCATAATACCAGATGTTCAGTCATTGCTATAAGTTCAACAACAAAAACTGGAAACAAAAGGAGAGCTGCTAATTGGGGGTATTTGGAGTCATGTCACAGGTGAAAGATGATCTAAAATGCTGCTTCATAGCACAGTGCAATAGTGAAATTAGCACATGTCTATTATCACTGCTTGCAACTCTGCAGGAAACTAATGGAAATAGCTTAATCTTTTCAAGCTCTGCTGAAAGGAGAAACGTAGGATTTAACCTGTGTTCCTGAGTTTTCCCTCCTCTCTTATTCCTCGCCAAATTCTTGCTGCACAGCAGATTTTTATTATTTAGTAATAATAAATTGCCTGGACTGTAAATTTAATAAATAACTGTACAGATTAGGGACCAGATAATTCATTGCTTGAGGCAGTGGTAGGGTGGTAGGGATCCATTGTGTTAATGGTTAGAAAGAGAAAAGGGTGCAGTCCTAAAATTCCCTCTCTTGAACCAGATTCAGGGAGCTGTCTTTCCAAAGCAGTAAAAGCAAAGGCATTAATTATACATTTCCATTATGACAGAGCCAACATCAGCAGTGACTAAAACATAATTTGTTTAGGTGACAGTGCAGGCTGTTCTCTGATCAAGTTTTGTTTCCCAGAGGGAGGCATCAGTCTTAAATTACACAGCAAGCAGGCAAGAGAAAGGAAGCAAACAATAAAACACTTCCCAGAGGAAGAAAAGACAGAAATTGTCTCTCAATGTCTTATCAAATAAATAAATCTACATTTTTTGCAATTAAAAAAAATAAGCAATGGGGTACAGCTTTAATTAAAGAAGTGTTTTGTTCTGTGGGGCTTCATAAGATTGCATTTTAGATTTCCAGTGATAAGTTGCTTTTAATTCAAGAGGAACTTTATCACTGTGAGGAAGGAAAAGATGACAGAAAGAAAAACCCTTGGAAAGTGCTGACAAGAGGGAAACATGGGATATTTTACTTGTCTTAATGTAATGCATAAGGATACCAGTAATTTGGATTTCTTTAGTAAGGTATAAACAAAACCAGAAATGCTGTCTTTCAATATATTTAATTTTACAGAAACACTGATATACATATATACATAAATATTTATGAGCAATTAAAGCTGGACATGCATCCTTTTGGGGAAATATATCTTTATGTTTTTGATCTATAACTCGGTTTAAAGCTATCAAGCATAGGCCTAATTTTACTTTATCTTTAGTTTCAGTGGATTTATTATTTTACATAAATCTACGTACATATTTTAGGATGTTACCAAATCAAAGACCCCAAAGCGGATTTTCTTGTTATTTGCTTTTAATTTTTGGTTGTTATAAAGAATTATTGGTTGTAGTTTTTTATTGTAATTTGACTTTTAATATCATATCTCCTGACTGCTTCAGCCTCTCTGCATTTGGCATGAGTAAAGCAAAAGGTAAATATAAGCCCGATTTCTTATTATCTCCAGCCCTTTCACGAGAAAATACAAAAACTTTGAGTATGTTCCTGTTGAACATACAATTCCCCCTCCAGTGCTATTTTCTGCCAGCATCAGATGAATGAATAAAACAAAAAGTGCAAGTCATTTACCCCATGTGCAGCAAATAGTCATTTGAAACACTTACTGTGCAAAATTAGATTCTCTCTAATACAAGCAAAAAATCTACATGTCACGAAAATGATTACAGAGAATTTTGTGTGAGCTTAGAAGTTTTGATTTAATTGCAGTAGTTAATATTTTCTGTCTTTAAAGAAAAGATGCTTGTGACCACTTGAATTTCCAAATAATTAGATCCTAAAGAAAACCACTGCCCAATATTACTCTGCAAGTGAATGAAAGCAGCATTGTCTCCTTATTGCAGGTTTAAACTGCTGTAGTTTTGTTTATAATTTAATCATTTAGGCATGCTTCAATTATAAAATTAACTTTTCTGTACTAGTTATTTGGAACCTTAAAATACAGTGATCTAAGAGCATGTATCTCTATAGATCTGTCATTCCTAAAAGGCCAAGTTGCCATCATACCCAAAAAGAGTGATGGAAACCCAGATAAAATGCTGTATAAAGACATAAAAAATGTTAAGAAAGTGGTCTGGGAACAAATGATCTCAATCTTTTACATGTGTTCTCAGTTTCATTGCTCTTAACTGAAATAAGGAGCAAAGGATTAATATGAAGACTGGCTGACCTGATGTCCCACAATTACATCACCTCCAGTCAGAATTTTGTGCTCATTACTGAAGTGGCAAAGGCTGCAGAACTCACTGATCTATTATTGGAGTAGGTAATGTTGGGGGAGGGTGTCCAGGTTGTACTATACGGGGACACCCTCTTCTGGATATTCAAGAGGTAGAAACTCAAAAACAGGTCAATTGCTTAGAAAATAATCTGCATCCCCTCTACAGCACATATACCTCTGAAGCATTCATTTCAATAATAACTGGATTTGCCTATCTGTATGAAAATTGTCTTCCTGATGGCACAGCAACAGCTCCTGGAGCTGGTGACCTTTGTGCCTGCCTGCAACTTGTAATTTTCACCTGAAACAGAGAGGTAAGAAAAAGTTTTTTATTCATGCTTGACCCATCCAAACCATCCGTGAAAGCCTTTTGCAAAGGCAGAAAACCATAGAGTCAAAGAGTGGTTTGGGTTGGGAGATTAAAGATTCCCTGGTCATGCCATGGGCAGGGACACCATCTACTAGATCAGGTTTCTCAGAGCTCTGTCCAAACTGGCCTTGAGCCTTCCAGGGATGGGGCATCCAGAGCTTCTCTGGGCAACCTGTGCCAGTGCCTTACCGCCCTCACAGCAAAGAATTTCTACCTAATATCTACTCTAAACCTGTCCTCTTTCTCAGTTATGCATTCTTACCGAAACAAATTGTGAGGAATATTCCAAAATAAAAGTCCTGGATGGAATTATCTCCGAACTAGATGAAAGCTCAGATCAGAAATCAAATGTAGTAATTCAATGTTAATGTTTCTAATTAGGTACCATTTTTGTGTCCCTTATGAAATGTTCAAGTTATTAAAAATCCTGTTAAGAAATCACCCCAAAGTGCATGAGAGTTAGATACGATGACTGAATGGCCTCACTCTGATTGTCTCTTAATTTGGTTGGGCTAGAAGATTCAGCATTTTGGGAGGCAAGAAACTGTTCAAAACAGAAAAGTAGGTAGGATCACGACTGCAAAATCACAATTTCAGAGATAGAGGCCAGCCTGCTGGAGCAGCTACAGAGGAAGTTCCGGTGTCATTTGAGCCATTTTTGCTTAGTTTATTTAAAAAAAAAAAAAAAACCAAAAAAAACAACAAACCTTCTTATCTCACTTTTCTGTATGCATAATTCTTCATAGGACTTTGTTATGCTGTGGTAGTTTAGAGTTAAACCAAAAAGAATCAGGCAACTTGAAGAAGTATGCTCAGTTTTTTTGATGCTGGAAGCTGTGAAATTAATTGAGTTTTAAAATATTTTCTGTATTTTCATATTTTGTTTGTGAGAAGTGAATATTCCTAAAGAGACTTTTGCGTCTTCGGCTTTGCTTTCCCTCAAAAACCAGTTATTTAATGATAATATTTTATGTGACATTTTACATTCTGTTTGAAAAGCCATCTTTTATTTAACAGTGTTCTGGCAATATTTTTAAGATAATTTACCTAAAGTCTTTGTCACTTATTCACTCTGTTGAAATATTATGCAGTCTTCATGAATAGGGACACTAAGAAGATCTTTGAAAGTTCAAAAACACATTTTCTGCAACAGCAGCTGTAATAGAGCTGCACTTGTGGAATGTTTTTTCTCCAATGCCTTGTGTTTATGCAGCTTTTATAACCTTAAGAAAAGATCCCAAGCTAATCCACAGAGGTAAAATTATTTTCCTTTTCATAAACATGGTACATAAGATCGACTATTTTGATTTATTGAAATCACTGAATTTTTGTTTTTCAGGTTCTTCCTGTTGCAGATGAAAGCTGGGCAGCAGGAAAAGCCTTCCCACTGTTTTCATCATGTAGACACCAGGGCTTCCTGGAAGATGCCAGACTGAAATGGTTTGGATGTGAAAAGAGGTATTTGGTTATTATCCAGATGTAGCCAGCCATTATCTAAATTGTTCTTTTTTAGGGGTAGAATGAAGGCTGGAATCAGTAATTTCCTTTCCAAGCCCACTGAAGTGGTCTAAGTTTTGGACTAAACACTGTTGTGAGCAGATTGGAGACACAGATAAAAGGAATTAAGAAGAGAGGTTGTTCTGGCTGTTCATCTCTGCAGTGAGTGTATTTGAAATTTGGAAGTCTGCAGCTCCAGATTGTCTGCTTGTTTCCCAGGCACAGTCATTCTTAAGTCCCCTTTTAGCTTGCTCTCCTCAGCAGGATTTCTTCTGGTTGCTAATTGCCAGCAGTGAATAATCTACAGAGGTAAATAGATGAGGAAGAAAAGCCACTTCCAAAATGAAGTGGCTAAAAGAGTTCAAGACACTAGGGGTGGCTGAAAAGAAAGGCAAAAAAAAGCTTTTGGCATTTTATTTCTTTATCCTTTTGTTACAAGAAGGAAAAGATCTTTTTCTGCTAATTCTGTTGACTGTGATCCGGCACCTTGAGAAATATTTCTGCAGTCTCATAGTCCCAGCTCCATAAATAGGCAAGAGATCAATAGTTGAATAGTAGCTGAAAATAATTTTTTGAAATAGTTGAGAATAAACATAGCAACTACAGCTTCTAGGTTCATGTTAAAGACTACGTATTAGCATTTTTTTCCCAGCTCTGATTCACATGGCACACAATCCCAATTGTTGTGGACCAGCAAGGACATATGTTTTACAGCTTCATCTCATTTTCCCTTCTGACTATGCTAAAAAACAGATATCTTTATTATAGACTGATAGACCTTAAAAAGTAATTGTACATAGGAAATCATCTGCTGGGAAGATTTCTAACAGTTACTGCAGTTATAGGTTTTTGGCCCAATCCTAGGCAATACCAATATATCTATTAACTAATGTCACAGGCCAAATTGCTACTGTTCTAAATGAAAACAGCATTTGGCTGTACTGGCCTGGCAGGCTTACCCTGGGCTACAGCATTAAAAAAAAAAAAACCAAAAAACCAAAAAAACCTAAATTTTACAGAGTTTCATGGAGGTAAACTGATGATACAGGCAGCTTTTAGAGAATTGTTTAGGTCATCACATTTTCTGTATTTCCAATGTGTTGTTACATGTATATGGATCAATATTTCTCTTGAGACATGAATATAAGCTGCACTTACTGAGGAGACTTGGAGCAGCATTGGTTTAAACCAGGATCCTTGTTTAAAATTGTAAGATAGGAGTCCTGGATGGACCCTCAGAAGAATATGGAATAAAGGAAATATGTACTATTCTACTGTCTGCAATACTCATGAAAGCACTATCAATTGTTGAGTCAGGTTTCATTGTATTTTTAAAATGAATTCAAGAAGGAAGTGAAGGAATGTCTTGAAGTTCAAAATACCTGCTTTTCAGCAGGAAAGGAAAGAAATATGAAGAAGAACACTCTTCTAAAGGTTTTTGCTAATTTTTCAATTACCATGTGAACTCACAAGCAATTCTAGGCACAGAAAGTTGAATCCAGTTTCAGATGAAAAACAGGATATGTTTATTGATTACTGTAACAACGGCTGGGGATATTTCAGTTGAGGTCTTCAAGTGAGCTCTTAGAGGCCTGTTGCAGCTAAACCAGACACGGTAGATGATTTTCAAGGTTCACAGGAAACCAGTTTCTGACATTCAGAACTTCCTGTGCTTTTCCCAGCAAAGTTGTGAAGGTCTTCCCATACATTATCCCTGTTCCTGTCCTCAGAGTTTTTCCATGATTTTCTAACACAGGACTATCACTTCCTTTTCTGAAAGTTTGTATATCCAAAGACTTTATTAGACCTCTAGCAATGCCAAGCTTATGTGCTGATGTGCTTATTGCTCATGACCTTAAATCACGAGGAAACTCAGACTATCTCAAAAAAGAAGAGTAATGCTGGTCATTTCTCCAAGATTTTGGTATAAGAGTGCCAAATTTAATTGAAAATGCAGCATGTGTTCCATATTCCAAATGTTCTAGACCATTTTAATGCAAAATAAGTTTTAATTATTTTTATATAGGTTGCCAAAGTAAAGCAAAGAATAACCACAGTAAGAGGTGAGATGCATTTCTATATGCTCAAAAGTGAACTAGAAAGAACACCTAAGTAAAGGAATTATTTATAGAAAGCAGAATTTGAAGAGAAATGCCAAGAGATGTCAAAGCTGATTGAAACATGCAGTCCTGATAGTCCTGAAATTCATAATCTGACTGCCTGCCTGCCTGACAGACAGAATTTGTGCACGATGCTTTATTTTCTTCAGCTGCTACCTTTGGCTATCAATGAAGGCAGATGAGAATTTAGGAATCATTTGTTACCTCTGCTTCCCACCCCTCATCTTGCACAGTGTGTACCATTAACCAGTCTGATGCAATTGAAACCATAGAACTAAGGCAGCTCATGGAAATGCCATTCTCTTCATTTAGGGAAAAAAAGGGCAGTATAAAATGGATTTCAAAAAGATTTAATTAGACAAGTGTCCTATGCAAAGATGGCTTTTAATTATGATGCTGAAAAATGATTACTTTCTCATCAACAGAACACTTTTACCAACAAACAAAATCAGTCAGAAAAGAAGCACTGGGAGGGGATGATATACAACAAGCTCTGTTCTCCTGTCAGGGTATGTGAATACAATGTCTTTGCACTGAAACCTTTGAAGTTACACTATTATAAAAATGTATAATAAAAAGAGAATGAGATCCAGGTATCTTTTCATTATAGTCATACATTAATCATAGTTCTGTGACCGTGGGCACACAACTTCAGTGTAACTGAGGCATATTATATAAGAAGGCTTGCAAATAAAAAACTGTGGATAATATAAATATTATTTTAATGTATAATTAGGTTTTTATCTCTTGTATTATTCTGATTTTACAAAAAGGCAGACTGATCTGTACAACAGTTAACTGACCTATTTAAAGTACCTTCAGACATACATCTGAAACCAGATCTCTGATCATCTTATCCTGATGTCTGCATAAAGACCAATAAAATTACTCTTTTCCACAAAAAAGAAAAATAAATAGTCTTTTCACAATGACATCTTACAAAGCTTCATATAAAGGCTTTGTCAGATGTAACACTGTAGGGATTCTCCCTTATTCAGGGCCCATTAAAATCCAAATCATCACAGAAATTTACATGAAAGTAAGATACACGCCTTGTTCTTGTTGTCCGGAAAACTTCAGAGTAAACCTATCTTAAATAAGTTTAGAAATTACTCATATTCTACAGTTTTAGTAGTGCTCTTAGAGAGGTACAGAAATTTAAGCAGAGAATGTATTAGGAAGTATTCATCTGAATTTCATTATCATACATTTCAAACTGGTATTTTCAAAGAATATCAGTTATCTATTCATAACCACTTGTGAGGGTGCAAACGTACATTCTCATTACAAAAGCAAATTTAGGAGTTACATGTTAAAATTGCAAAAGAGATTTTTCTACTGATTTGGTGAAAACAGAAGAGAAACACTTCAATAGTTGAAAAATAATCAGAAATCCTTTCCAGTTTCGAGACTGAGTTATGCAATCAATTTTATGTTTCTTTAATTATGTTTCATAGCATAACCTTCTGCTGACAGTCTACTCAAGGCTTATGTCAATCAGAATAATAGGTCGCACATGTTATTGATTTAACTATCACTTTGAGGAACTGATCTTATGGTTTTATTAGACTTTTCAACAGTTCCATTTTGAACAAGCTAATTCCACAGATCTAAACAAATATAGATTATGTGCTCTTGAGATGTGCAATCGTTTCACCTTCCTTTTAGCCATCAATGATAATCAATTAAAATAATGGACTATTCAAGCAGACGTTCAGACACATTGGGCACATGAAAGATAGAAAGGTATGAGTTAAGAAAGATCATGTATATGAGACAGTTTTACAGAGCCATTTTATCCAATAAGTGATTAAAGCTTTTCTGTAAAATTTTTTACTAGAAATTTTGTTTCCTCAATTCAGTTTCAATACATGCCCAGGTTTTAAGGAACTCAACCAAGTTCTTTATGGTACAAACTTCATCTGATCTCACATAAAATAACCTTCTTTTAAATTTGGTGTAAACTCTCTTAGTTAATGTTTAGATGTCCTTTCTTTTATGTTCAAATAATAATTCAGTGCTCAAAAAATTAGAAATAGCGAGACTTTGCTTTCAGTGCATTTTCGCTGTCCCCTCTGCCTTTAACCTTTTCCATCTGTGGGCTCCTAAATGGCATTTCAATTCCTGCATTATGGACTTGTGACCCTTACCTCTGAGTTGACGTGCACACGTTTCCATCCTACACCATCTTCTATGTGCCCACAGCCTCCTTCTGCCGTGCTGAGCTGTAATATCTAAGGGTCAGTGAGTAAATTTTGCTGCACTGAGTATCCTCAGTCCTGCCAGCTCAGTGTTGCAAATGGTCAGACTCATACCTGCACTTACATCCTGAAAGATGCACACATGTGGCTGGCTCTGCTGGGAACCAAAGGGACCAAGAATCCAAAGGAATGCCATCACGCTTTTAAAAACTCTGCTTCTGTGAATTTAGCAGAAGTGTTTCTTCCAGAAGGCAAAGGCGCAGCTTCCCTGTCTTTTCTTTCTCATTTGAAACTTCCAGGGGGTTTTGATAGGTGAGGTAGAGGTGAATATTTTTCATTTCATCTCCATGTTTCTGATGATTAATTTTCTTCATGGACTCTTTTTTTTTCTTTTTTTTTTTTTCTTCTTAATAGAGTGGAATAATAATGGAGTTTCTGCCTCCTAACTTTGTAGTACAAATTGATGAATAATCAGAGATTTTTCAGTGTTACCTTTAGAGAACCAAAGAACTACTTTCAAAAATCTCCCACTATAGGTAAGTAATTTGATTTGTCTTCCCCATAAATCATTCTTTTTTAGAATATAAAATTAAAGACTTTTCTTGACATTTATCTACTCTTACCTAGAAAAAAAAAAAAACAAAACAAAACTGAAAGGCACTTCTTTTATGTTTGCTGTACTAAAACTTCACATGTCTAAGTTAGATGCATACAAGTTTTACCTTAGTTTAAAATAAAAATAAGAAAAAGATGATAAAGAAAATACAAAGGTTTCCTAGGAAGTGCTCTGGAACTGAATTTCCTTCTTTGCACCCAGGCTAAGAAGCTGATGAAATAACAAGTAGATGATATCTGCCTCATCTATTGAATATAAAGCTCTTGACAATCAGAATTATCTCGTAATTTTCTGTAGGCTTGGTTTGAATCATACTATCCATTAAATTCACGAAGGCCTGAACCTATTTTACTTCTGGAACTCAACAGGAATCATATGGAAATGTCTGAATTGCCTTCCAACTTGGTCTTAGAAAAGCATTTTGGTGAAGTCAGTCACACCAAAATTATTGAAAAAAACTATTGATGCAAAAAAACCCTCTAAACTTTATAGGGTTTATATATAGGTATAGTATATATATAGTAGGTATAAAGGAAAAACTTTATTTTTCCTTTATTCCAACTGCTGCTCCTGTTTTAAAGCAGCAGTGGTACTACAGGAAAGAGGTTGGCAAAAGTCACAGGATCAGAACTTTCTTTGCTTTTCTATCTTGCTAGCTTCAGCAGAATAACCTCAAATACGATGGGAATAGATGCATATTGCTCACAGATTTGCTTACTGTGCTTCCATCTTGTAACTCTCTCTGTTGTGTTTCTGCATAACATTATTCACATCCACCAGGATTATTCCACAGGTAAAGGCTGTATTCAACCCACTGGAACATGTCCTATCCCTTATAAACACCTTATAGTTCAAGAGATTACCTTATGGTTTGATCCTTGTAACAGGCTTTGTTTGATGGACACTGATTGGCTCAGATGAATGAAATTATTCTCTGGCTTACCAGAACTACTGTGACCTATCATACAATGATATATTTATATAAATTTATCCCATCTCAGTAGCTTTATCAAAATTCATTTGCTTTGCCTTATAGTCATATACAGGCAGACTGTCTGATATTTTGGCTCCCCTATTTTAAAAAGTACGTTTTCTAAAAATGCATTTCCATATGGTATTGCAAGCTTTTTAAACAGATCTGTTTTCGCAGCGATTTTGTTGAAAAATCAAAACAAATACTGAATGCAGAGCACCAAAATAGGTCCATGTACTTGACAACTGAAAAGCTAGTGAAGATCTGTGAAATGTATCGGGGTAGTAAACGCTATTTAAACTATTTTGCTTCTTTCTAGCTGTCTCCTACAACTGTAAAAATATTATGATAGCCAGGCAAGGTAAAAGTTGGGCTAAGAATGTGCTCTTTTCTTTTTCTTCAGTCATTTCATAGGTGTAATACATTCTAAAGAACAGGCAGAACATTTTGTTTATACAATTATGCTTATTTTAATAACTTGTTCTTCTATTTTAGACCTGTTCAGTACAAAATCAGACTTGTAAAATACAAAAATTTCTTTTAAGGCTCAATAATAGAAATGTTACAGCTTGCAGGATCAATGGTTTGCTGTGAAAAAAAAAACAGGGGATGAAAAATTAGACAGCAAGACAGGTAAAAAAAAGTGAGATAGGTAGGGATGTGGTTTTGGAATATTTTGATTACTGAGAGTGTTCTAGTTCATAGAGCAACACACAATGTAAAAATAAAATGGTTGTTCATGGGTGCTTATTTCTGTCATGCTGGTTTTTTCCTATTGAACAGAATTTTTAATTAGCTTTGTAAGCTCTGCAGGATTTGTAGTGGCCCTACAATGTCCATACAATGATGTTTTCAGGATATCCAGGTCATTATTTCACATTTAGAGGCTCTTATTCACATTTTGGCAACATTCACAGTAAAGTTTCCGATAACATCTTCTACAGAAAGTGCTAGTTTCTAAATTTGAGAGTTTTATGGATCCCAAGCACGGCTGGAACATAAGGAGATCCACAAATCTGAAATTCTGCAAGTCACAGTGAGCTTTATGAAGAATTAAATTGATACCAATTTTATGCCAACCTATATACCAATTTTCAGTGCAAACTATTTTATTCTGCTTCAGAGATTTATAAGGAAATTTTACTTTGTCTACTTTTTGTTAAGGACTGTAATCACAAGTCATACTAAAACTGAATATGGGGTTACAGTTGAGGATAAATTATGTCTGCAAGAATTGAGAGGTATGTTTTAAAATTATGTTTGGGGTCAGGTGGACTGGCAAGTTAGTCCCTTCCTGCTTGCTTCTGTTCTTTTTAGCTACTCATTAAGTCAGAAAAAGAATTGGACTATACAGTAAAAAAAATGTATTTGATTTTTACTTCGTGTGCATACCATGTGCATAACATGTATTTTATTTTTAGATAGTGTGTCTTAGATTATGTTTTAGTTCTAAAAAAATATACAAAATAAAGAAATGTACTGCTAAACAAATAACTGGATATTCATAGTTTTAGAAAATTATACTTACACTAGTTCCTTTAAAAACAGCTAAAGACACATTGAAGACCGCAAGAGTTGACTGGTGTAGCTACATGGGGTGCAGTTACAATTCATTACTTAGAGCTGCATCTCTGACTCACAGCAAGAAGGCAGAGTAGTTGTGTGTTTCTACAAAGCTTTAAACCACCTTAGTTGGAGTCAAAAAACACTGTCAAGAAACCTTGCAGTGATCCTAAGGCACTTACGGTGAGGGTTGCATCTTAAGTTCCTGAACACACTGTATGTGACCAATATTTGTGTATATATATTCCTTTGAGAGGTAAATAAATTTATTTCACTGAGTCCTATTGTATTTTAAGGTTTTTTGCCCTTTTAGTGTGTCATATTACTTCTGGGTTGATTCTGAACTTTCTGTATCATTCAGGTTTTGGTAAATCTGACAAATTCTTCTTCACTTTTTTAAAATATTAACTTGTAGTTACAGCAGTCTATGATTAATCCTGTATGTGATGCTCTAGCTTTTGTAAATCCCTCAAAACTGGGGGATTTTTATGGAAAATACATTTATTTTTTTCCCAAATTTTATTTCAACTAAACATAATTTATTTTGCCAACCAAAAGATGATGACAGTACACTTAAATGTCAGCTGTTTGGCTTCACTGTTTCAGAGAAGTGGAGTGAAACTGCCTTAAATCTCTTTTAATAGAAGACCCTTGAAGTACAGAGGTTCCCTGGTGCAGAAACCTGAGGAATAGGTACACAGATGGCAAATTTCCATTACTTTTACTCCCTATCCTGGATTAGTCCTTTGGTACCTGTGGAAGCATCACACTTTGAATGAGGTGTCATGATGCTGAGCAGTGCTCAGGTGAGATATGAGGCTAGAAAAAACGTGAGTTTGCCTTTGCTCAGGTCTCTGGTGAACTTCTCATCCAGCACATCTGCAAGCACAGGGTTTGCTTGCTTGGTGTCTTCTGCTTTTTCTGGAGGAGCCTCAGGCATCACCAGGGGAACATCTGGGCCCAGGTGAGTCCCTTTTCCTTCATCTTGGAGTTCCCCAGCACAGCGTGAGGTGTCTGCCTGGTGAGGGAGTGGGAGTAGGATGGCTCCCAATGGGTGGAATCCCAGCATTTCACCTTTATTTTTGTTGTCTGAAAAATTCAGCTCGTGGCAACCCACGCTGTGCGTTCCTGACTAACAGTTCTCCTGATTTCAAATGAACCAGTGATCAAACAAAATGGGTCCTAATTATTTAGATACCATTTTTTATCTCTAATAGAGTTTAATGGGTATGAAGTGTTACTATTGATTTCCATGGGAACAGAAAAGGTCTTGTGTTATCCAACGCATACTGAAAATCCTGTGACAGTTACTGGAAGGCAGAAAGACACACTAACTTTCCTTTAAATTGCAGGATGAAAACTGTATATTAGAACAATTATGCCTCAGGGTGAATATGTAAGTATAATGATACTGAAACTTGGCTTCTTTTCAAAATATACAAGTCTCTGACAGTTTGGTATTGAAAAGCAAGTGATTCACATACATAAAAAATAGAAGCAGACCAAAAATGTCAAGGTTTGACAGAGGGCAAATCTAAAATACTTCCAGTAAAGGGAAAAAGAGAAGTTCATTTTAAAAGCATAATTGCTGAGTCTCTTCTCAGGAATATATCTATATCATTAAAATATCATTTATATATTAGAGATAATTATAAATTAGATGCAATAATTTTTAAGAAGTGTAAGTATATAAAGAAGCCTCCCACTCTGCACACTTACCATGCACAGCAGCAGCTTATAGAATGGAGAGTAGGAGTTAATGGTCAGTTTTCTTACTGGAAGAAAATCACCATGGAGTCCCAGGGGGATGTATTCATCAGCGATCTGAAAAAGAGAATGAGCAGTGAAGTGACACAGTTTGCTAAGTTACTGAGGATAATGAAGGCAAGGGTAATGACAAAAAGATGCAGAAGGTGCTCGCAAGGACTGGGTGGTAAAATGGCAGATTGAGATCCATGTTGATATATATAGCAAGGTAAATGAAGGAAGACAAATAATTGCAATTTAACATACATAACAGTAGATAATGAATTAACTCACACTGACAATCTTATCCTCGAGTATTTTTATGAAATTCAGCTTCATTTTCCTATGTGGTCACAAACTCCAAATATTTTTAGGGAAAGAAAAAAAAAAAGAGAATGAAGCAGAGAGCATTATGAGCCATTACACGCACAGCTGCCAGGACACCTCAGTATGAACACAGGGTGCAGACCCACTCTCAGAAGAGCACAGCAAAATGGGATAGTATGGGGACAGCACAGGAAAATGTGGCAAGATACAGAGACAGGTGACCAGGATAATGAGAGGTTGGAAAAGATTTTGGTCAAATAGTTGGGAAAATTCAACCATGAAAAATGGGACAAAGAGAGTAGGAATAAAGTATATAAGGAATAAAGTGCCTGCACGCCTACCCTCTTCCAGGGACATGCATAACTGAGTGGCCAAACCCACACTGGTACACAGTAGCTTCATCTTCAGTTTATGTCAGTACAAAACTGATTGAGAAATGCACATACTTTGATTTTCATTGCACTTGGTTTAGGGAAACTGAAGTAAGTGTGGTATAAACTAGCCTAGAAAGAAATGCTTAGCTTGTTTTGGCCGTGATCACTTTTGAAAATACGATTTTTAAGTCCATGTAAGCATTTTGTTTTAAAGAGTGAAGACTCTTTTCAATGTATTACACTTACATGTTTTTCAGTTAAATGCTTTTTTTTTTTTTTTTTATTACAGTGACCCTTTAGTAATGGGGTGGTTTTACTGGCTTGCCAGTGATGAGCGACAGCACGGTGTGCCAAAACTTGAGGAAACGAGCACTAATGGGACCCCTCAATCTGTTTCACAAGGCTACAAAGCACCATACCTCACATGTTTCTACACTAACAGCACCATGAGGAGCAAAAAAAGATGAGCTCAAAACTTTGGCCCAGTACCATAGATCTGACATCACTGGCATAGGTAAAACCTGGTGGGAAGGTTCCCGTGACTGGAGTGCCCTGTTGGATGGTTACAGGTCCTTTAGGAGGGATAGGCAGGCCAAAAGGGGCCAGGATTGGCATTGTATGCAATGGATGGAATAGAATATATGGAGCTCACAGCTGTCAATGGCACAGTTAAGAGCCCCTGGATAAAAATCAGGGGACAAACAAAAAATGAGGATGTGGGAGTCTAAACCCAGCCAGGATGCTAACACTGATTAATTATTCTTTGAGGAACAAAGAGACACTTCCACATCACTTCCCTTGTCCTGATGGGGGACGTCAGCTTGCCAGAAATTATCTGGGGTCATCACCCAGGCCACAAGATTCCTAAAAAAACCTGTATGACAGGTCCTAAGGGGGCCTAGGTGGGAAGATGCTCTCCTTGATCTGTTGCTTGTCAGTAGAATGGATCTCATGAGCAAAGTGCTGGGTGGCCAACTTGAGCTGATGGAGTTTCAGCCCGGAGGAGGCCAAGGGGAGACCTCATTGCAGTTACCACTTCCTCACAATGGGAAGGGGAGGGGCAGGCACTGATCTCTTCTCTGTGGTGACCAGAGACAGGACTCAAGAAAATGGCAAGAAGATGAGTCAGGGGAGGTTTAGGTTGTATATGGAAACTTGGAAAAATTCCTTCATCCAGAGGGTGGTTGGGCACTGAAACAGGCTCCCGTGGGAAGCACCAAGCCTGACAGAGTTCAAGGAACATTTCAACAATGGTCTCAGGAACTGGGTGTGACTCCTGGGGTATCTGTGCAGGGCCAGGAGTTGGGCTCAATGATCTTGATGGGTCCCTTCCAACTCAGAATATTTTATGATTCTCTGACACTAAAACATTCTAGCTGCCTGTGGCGAGGAGGGAATGTTAACGCTGCTGTTATCCTCTGTGAATGGATGGTTATGCTTCGTACAGCACTGAGCTGGCCAGAAATCCTGTTCTGCTCTAGCAGAAAATCAGATCTGGAGGAGTTCAATGTTCTCTGATCTTTTCCACATATAAAAGGAGTATTTAAAAGTATAATGTCTTCCATTTCATCAATTTGAAGGGAAAATAATAACATCATTAAATGAATTCCTATGTAGAAAATTGCCTAAGGACTCAGGCCCCAAATGGTTTGAATTTCAATATAAAATGAGAAATAGCTGCTTTTTGCCTATCACAGCAATTTTTCCCTTCAGCTTTACAATTCTTCCTCTGCATCTTGTGTAGCTTCAAATGTACTGATATTCTGAGCATGAAAACAAGGTCTTCTGGATATTTTGAATCCAAATTTTTATGAATACTCTTTTGAAGTTACCTATTTACACAGCCTTTTTCCAGCTTTGTGTTCAAGTCAGCCACTCTCAATTGAACAAATGGGGAAATCTGTTTTTATTCAGATTATATTGTTATTGTATTATTATTTATTCATATTATAACTATTAGTGTTGTTTTTATTCAGCTACATTGCCTGCTTAAACATACATTTATTAGCATGAAACCTTACACTGAGTAAGATATTAATCAGCTGAGTGGTAGGGGACAATTTTGTAGATTCAGCTCATAAGTTGCATGTTTATGAAACCCAAGAATTAGCAGTGTGTAAAAACTGCAGATGCTTGAGTCACTATTAATTAATAAACCCAGTTAACCCAGTCTGACTATTTCTTTTAAAAAATCAATTAATTTGAATAAAGCCTGTGACTTAGATTCAGCACAGTCACCTTTAATTTGGTGTTGAATTCACAAGCAGATTCTGCAATATCCTGAAATTAGCTTGGGGGTGCTAGAAGCCTATTCCACTTCCAATGAGAAACTTCAGAACCAGCCATGTTTTTTGAGCCGCAGCTCCTCAGGGGTTTTGGTTTTCCTTGAATAAGTTAAGAAATAGGTCCAAATAGGGAGAATTGAGTCTTCTTCGTTCTTATAAACCACTGCACTGGGAACCTTTGCTTTATTTATGAGGATTTGCTACTCATTTGGCTCATGCTTAATTCTACATCTCTCTTTTTAATTGTTTATAGTTTGAAATAGTATTAAATAGCTGTATGTTGCAATTACTATTCTATACAACTTAGTATTAAATAATTTTGCGTTAGGTAAAAAACCACTTTGAAGCTCTCTCTCCCAATTCCTGAAAATTTCTTATATATATATATTTTTTTTTTAAGCTTCTTCATATTCAAACCAGTTGTTTTCAACTCAATATAATATTTAGAATTTATTAATTATTCCAGTTAATTCCATTCTAGCTGCTCGAAGTCTCCTGGATTTATTTTACTTTTAAGTCTTCCTTCAGGAAACCGACTTCATGCTCTTCTGCCTGTACACATAAGAACAGGCCAAGTTGTTCAGAGCTGGTAGTAAATGTTCAAGACCAAGGACAAACATAAAATACAACACGGCAGTCCCCTCTCCTGTAAGCACATGGTCAGATACAGCTACCAGAGCTTGGAGAGAGTCCAAGGATTACCTATTACAGGAAATAAACAGCTGCCCTTCTGCAGCAAAACTGACATACTCAAGACAAAAATAACCTGTGCAGTTCCAGAGCCTGAACTACAGAAGCATCACAAGAGAGGTGAAATGGCGCTGCTGTAGTCTTGATTCAAAAACAGCACTCTCCTTAAAATAAGGTTACAGATTAATTTTCAGAATAGCAGGAAAAAAGCATGCCTACATTCAAAAGACCTCCTTGTCTTCCTGGGCTGCTGGAAGGGAAATGAAGGTCACTGCTTATGGAAGGTGTGGCCTCTTGGAGACAACATCAGTAGATTATTACGAGTGAAAACCACTCTAATTTGACCAAGGTCAGGCAGAAAAGCTCATTTTTTTCAGTAGAAAAAGATTTTATTTATTATGCTACATGCCTCACAGTTTAAATCTTTTCAACCTCATGCCAAGCGTATCTCTTTGGCCCTATTTTCTATTGTAATACACTTATTTGTAGAGATTTCTATAAGAATAAATGTCCTTGTCGTTTTCACAGAAAGGTAATTTTCTCTGAAAGAAAAAAAAAAAGCCCTTGGGTATATTAAAAAAAGATTTTTTCCCCCTTCAAATATTGTAAGACTATGGCAAATGTTTCCTGTTTTAACTTGTTTCAACTTATTAACAATAATTGATTAAGGAGAAAATATGAAGAACTTTATTTTGTAGTTCTTTAGGTCCCAGATGACGCTTTATGGAGTCCCAGTTGACCTCTTCCTTTTTTTCAACAAAACAAGCTTGTGTACATTGTCTTGGTTCATGAGTGTACATAAATTGTGCTGCATTGGGGAATGATGTGAGTGCACTTTTTTAGGAACTCTAGCTGAAGGAACTCTGGGCCTTTAACACTTGAACAAAGAAACTCTGCAGTCCTCAGTTTCTGAGTCAGCACTATGTCAAGTGTGGTTCCTTGGGTTTTACACAAGCCTTTAACTTGTGAGTTGTGGTGTAGCTCATGGAACTAAATTACACTAAGATAAGGTTAAACATAACTTGCTCATCCCTACACACAGATTTGCTAAATCTGAGGACTAGGCAATGCCAAATAAGTGTTGTGTCTTTGGCAAGAGGTGGTACCAGTAGGAACTGGATGTGAAACCACGTCATTTTTGATTGTACACCTGAGGCTGCCACCTGACTTCCCAGAGACTGCTTTGATGTAGGTGTGAAGGCTCCCCTCCATGAGCGTCTTCAGAGCTCAGAGATTCCTATACATCTCTGTCACACTAATGCACAACACCAATCGCAGAGGCACAGCACTGTCACACTGAGAGGAGGTAAGGAAGAAGGTTTTATTTTGATTTTCATATTATATAGAGTTTTGGGAATGACTGTCGATTGGAAGGTGAAGTTACTACCTCTCTAACTACACTGGTCAATGACAAAGTCTATCAAACTTTTCTCCTCCCAGAAGAATGAAAAACAAAAAGACAATTAGAAAAACATGTGCATGTTTACAAAAAGCAGTGTGAGAAACTCCATCACAAGAATAAAAACACCAGAAGGCTGAAAATTAAAGTAACACATCTCCTACTTCTGGCAGCAGCACCAGCACTCTTGCAGAGCTCGTGTAGTGGAAGAGTAGCCACGGAGAGTCTCCTTGTTCCCTCCTCTGCTTCAGTCCAGCTTCCAAGATGACTGCAATCACTTAATTTTAGAGGCCTGAGGACAGCTCTGCCTGATGGTGACTGTCACCTCTGCATTACGAACACAGAGGCATGACTTCACCAATACAATGTTATCTTTGGGATCTCATTAAACACTGTGTAAGCTGGGAGTTAGCTGAAAATAAGATCCCTAACAAATCGTCCGTGGGAAAAATAATTTTATTTTCTTGAGGTTTTCCTGAGTGCTAGAGCGCTTTCCATATCGTAACTGAAACTTTGTCACAGATTCCTTTTACAAGACATTTAACAATAACATAAGCTTCAGCTGAGCCCTTTTATGGCAGATATAAGGTGTTACACATAATCTTCTTAGGGAGCTTTGCATGCACTGCCTCATACAAGCAGAACAAAAATAAAATAATAATAATATAATAAATACGTTGATTTGCTGGCCAAGAAGAAAAAGTTACTAGAGCAAATTAAATATTCTCTTAAATAAGCCTTTAATTAGCAAAAGAAGATACAGTAGTTACTGTTGGTCAATTAGAGAAGTAATAATTACTCACGATTAGTTGATGAGAACAGGATAAGTAGGCAATTACCATGAAAAGCTAAAGTGTAAGTAAAATCAGCTAAAGCATATATTATGTGGAAATAAGTGGTAACTGAAGTACACCGTCAAGTCCTCTGTTCATCTTTTCAAGTACATGTTAAATTTGAAAAAGTAAAGTCATTATGAAATGATACTATAGAGCTTTTATTATAATACATAGATAAAGAATTTATATAATAATATAATATTATGTTCTTAGTACAGAATAGTACAGAGCCTCTTTCCCCCTCACTCGCCACTTTGAGTTGTCCCAATTTTTGGAAAAACAAGATAAAAAAAATGGGTGCGTGATAACAAGATAAGAAAAATGTGTCACATTCTTCTCCTTGAGAAATTCAGGCCGTAATAGGGGTATATTTTATAAAAAACTCATTTTTACCATTTGTTAGAATTAGGGAAACAACTTACAAAATTAACATATTCAAGAATGTCTGTCCTAATTCTGTTCATAAATTATTTTCAAACAGACTGAAAATAAGGAATTAATTCTTATTCAAAGTTACTCAAAAATAGATTGTGCAAAGATAGACTAGCTGTTCACTAGCTCTTTTTATAATGCTTACTTAAATCATATTTCATTGTTCCTTTACTTTGATTAGATCACAAAAACATTTATAAATCTGTTAAAAGGTGGTCAAAGATTTTCTAGCGTTGAGCTCTTGAGCCTATCTCAGGGACTAACAGAAACATCCATTAATGAAAAATAAATTAGCAAATATTTAATCAAACATCATTGACAACAACTTAACCTTTCCCTTCGGACAGGAAATGGTGCCTCGATTAGGCTAAGTAATTTTTATAATATTTCAAATAATTTGAAAGGAAACACTGACTCTGGACTACACTGTAGTATATTTTTTTGTCACTCAGCTGCTGTACAGAGATTACAAAATAAACTCCATCTGCTTCAAGGGATAGCTTTAAAGCTCGTTCAGAAGTGAGTAAGTACTTTATACATCTTCTAAGGCTTGGTTTTCAGGGATCAGATTAGGGGTGAGTGGTCACAGCCAGAGTGCTTTCACAGGCATTGGGGTCACGGTGCAGCCCACGCACGGCAGGTTTTGAGCTGCTGCCTCATTTAGATGAGGAGCATGGACTCTTCCCAAGGACTGAATTCTCCCCCTGGAGAAGGGTGCCACATGGATATCTTTGAAGGCAATACTGGCTTAAATGTCCTTATCTCCAGCCACTACTCCCTGCCCCTCTTGGTGCTGTGTTGGTACCACTGTATCCGCAGCTTAGCAGTGGACTGGACAGGGAAACTGATTCCTTAAAAAAAAAATTTTTTTTTTT
>VXAX01005148.1:216082-311674 GCA_013399835.1 Leptocoma aspasia
TTTTTTGTCAGGGGATCACTTGCCATTTTTTCACTTTCTTTATTCTCTGATATAACATCTGAAAATAATGGATGCATATATTGCTTCCTATCTTGAATGTAATTGTATTTCCATTGTCATACAAGCTTAAGTTATACATGCAAAAATATTTTCTAACTGTAGCCAAGTGTTCTTTCGAAATGAGGTTCAACTAATTTTCTTATTGAATTATTCTTAGTTTAATTCAAATGTTCAGCATAATTATGCAGATCAAATAATGACTGTGAACCTGTGAAATGATGGATCCTGAATTCAAACATCAGACACACCTATTGTTTTATTATTTTCCATTCACCAAATGCATCTTAAGAGAGGAGCCATTGATTATGCAGCTCTTTCAGTTCTCCAAGATGTTCATCCCTTTTCTTTCTGAAGAAGCAGCAGCTTAGACCCAATATTGAAATTCTTCAGTCATTACCTTCTGCCATGGGAATAGAGAACACTGCAGGCAAGTCCTTTGTAATGATTATTGTTTTGTTGGTATAGGAGATGATGCATTACAGACATCATTGTATTAGATACTGCCATTACTTATCACCTTCTTAAAATAATTATACCAGAGGGTTCTGGGAAAGTTAAACTAGTCAAAGGTCAGTATTGGGTGGAACTAATTCTATTTTCTTAACAGCAAATGGAAGGGTCTTTTTTTCTGATGATGCTAGGACAGAAAGTCATTCAATGATGCATTCATTACATGCATATCAATCACCTTGGGTAAGTATGCACAGATTCATTTTGTTATTGTCATCTTTTTTTCCTTTTTTTTTTTTTTTTACTTAAGCATCTGTCCTTCTTAAATTCATAGGAGTCCAAAGCACAGACTCAAACATCTGCATGTCTTTGAGTGCTATTTTGCAGTATTTGATTTCCTCTTGGCAAGAAATGTTACAATAGCAGGTTATTTTCTGTTGGTTTTGTAGCTTTATTTCTTAATAATGTCTAAACCACAAATTTGATGAAAGCAAGATGACTATGAATTGAGAGTTTAGGTCTATGTTCTGCTGCACCATAGAAATTCCTTCAATAATTGGTCACAAGTTAATGACAGTAAAATCTAACCCTGTGAATTTGGAAGCTCATGAGAATAATATGATCTCATTGTATGTTCATTGGTATATTTTAGAAACTGAGACCTTTTGTCTTCATTCTGTAGATTTTGCTCTTACTCTACTGTAGCCAGTTTCTCTCATAAATTGTAATTTGAACATGAGAACCAGAAGATTGCTGATGTTTCTAATATGTCTATTTCTTCACTGCATCTTCTTTAATAGTTTTCAGAAATTCTTGTTATGCAGTTTTTGTTATTTCATAACCTTAGAAATACGGATTATCTTGCCAATAGATCAATTCAGTTTTCCTTCCAAAGAAACAAAAGAAACATGTCCAAATATTTGCTAGAAGTAGTTAATTCAATAGAGAGTTGATTATTTAAAATAGGGCCCACGCTTTTAGTGCAAAAGCCAGTGGATGAAACAGTGGATTACACTAGCAGTGCTTAATCTCCCCCAAAACAAAGGCACTTCCAGCTCAATAGCTCTGCAGCAAAAGGTTTTGTTTTTTTTGGAGGAAGTTTGAGGACATAGAACTTTTTTAATAACTCCTAAAAAGGAAAAGCCTTTCTCCTCAAGGTCTACCTGGACACTCTTAATTTGCTGTTGGCAACTAAAATGAGTTGGAATAACTTTTGTATTCCTCTGGCCTTTAACCATTGGATCAGCTGGCATCCAGCATTGCCAGGATCCAAGCTCACCTCGCTTTTTTATTCTGAGAAAACTTGGCTACAATGGGTGAGAGCCTGGACCAATAAATCCTGACATAAGGAATCAATCCCTAATTCAGCAATAATACTTAATTAAACAGCGGTAATTTAAATAGAGGATTTAGGTATTAAGGAAGATTTTCCTAATCAATGTACTGGCAAGAAAATTCTCTCAAGGAATGCCAGGTTTATGTGTTTTGAAAGCATGTTACACATATATGTAATTTGTTAATGTGACTCCGGAGAAATTTGACATCAGGAGCTCTAGAAAAGCATTCTGTGCTGTAAAATCTTCAACCTAATGGAAGCTGGAGCACTTAAAAAAAAAAACAAAAAACAAAACAGATGGAGAAAACTGTGGGGAAGCCATGAAGAAAGGTACATTTAATTTCTATGGTTCCAGCAATTTAGAAATATTGGAACACATTTAAATCTTCATAGCCTTAAAATCATATCCAACAATTCCAATTTAAGTACTTTTTGAAAGTCAAAGTTAGGTTGTTTAACTTGATATTTACTAAAAGACAAAAACCCAAAGAAAACCACCACTGACAAGTATATATTACCATGGTTGTAGAAAGGTTAATATGTCATGAGAGAGATACTAAGTCTAATGGTCTTCTAAGTGTTATAAAGCACAGTCATTTTGCATTTTTTGATTAAGTCAATAAGTGTATTACTATGTAAGCAGTTTTCTTGACACAAATTCAATATTTCCTTGTGCAACCTGGATTTTCCATGGTGGTGTCCAAGTCATAGAGCAAATCTAGTGCAAAGCTAGATAGAAGAATATTAAACTATTTGCCTTCATCATCATCAATATTATTATTCTTATTACCAGTAGATTAAAAAGCCTATATGCTCAATTTCTGCCATTATCAATAGCTATTAAATAACATACTTAGCAGTAAGGTTCTGCTATGTTTTATTGTTTTAGACAGTGTCTGATCTTTACCTGTGTTTTCCTGAAAAAAAAAAAAGTATCCTAATGGCTGCAGTGGTCTGATCATTCGTATAAAATTGGGAGCAGCCTTCTTCTCAAATTCAGAGTTATGACACAAAAGTAAATTCTGCTTGTGTGCTCTTCCACACAAGGAAAGAAAGAACATTTGGCTAATGTTGCTGTTATTCTGTGCTTCCCAGTGGATTTTTCTGTAGAAGAAAGGTTTGCAGAGTGATAGTCATGACAGCTACAGAGTGTTCTTGGTCACTGTCAGAAGCCAGACAGGCTGAAGTATTTCACAAGCTGTCCATGTTTAGTAGAGAACTTGAGAAGTAGTAGCAATAAAACTTATAGTTGAGAAAGAGCAACCTGCTGTGTAGTCTCATGGCATTTCAGATCTAATCAAGAAAGAAAGACATTCTTTTCAGTTGTATTTTAAAGAGATGAAAAATCAATAAAATGAGGAGACAACACCTTTCTTTTGCACTCTAAATTACCATATACTTTTCGGTGGGGAATATAAGAGGGAGAATGTGCAACTCTATTGTGTGTGCTCAGATTCTGAGAGCCACTGTAGCTCTTTCAGGAACAACACTGAAAGAAACTGTGCAGAGATAGAGACATGGAATTTTTTATTTTGTTTTTTTCAGGAGGAGTTTCTTTGGAGGTGTTTCATCCAGCACCTTATTCAAAGGAACTTCAACCCTGATTCCACTCTGGAGTCCAATGAGGTTGCTCAGGTCCTGGCCCAGTCAAAATCTCTGTTGCATATTCCAGCCTCTCTAGGTAACCCCATGGCTCATCAGCAGCCAGACTGCAGGGGTGTGTGGGAATACTAAGCCCCAAGTGCAAGGCTCTTTCCTCTACTGAGCTCCATGAGGTTTTTCCAGCTTGCCAAGCTCCCTTTGAGTGGCAGCTTTACCCTGCAGCTTTTTAGCCTTTCTCCTGATTTAAATAATTCCATATTTCACCTTTCATTTAAAGGCTTCATAGAATATTTTATGAAGAAGGGTATCGTAAGAAGAGTTCAGGAAAGAGGGAAAATGTAAGACAGAAATGTGACATGAAATGTCCAGGGTGATTGAACTGTAGCAATTGCACTGCATAGTCAAAATGGAAAAGAAAAACAGTTTCTTGTGTGTCTTTTGTGGTCACAGATTGTACGAAAAATGAGTATATAGTGTCTGAACTTATGTCTCCTAGGCAAAAACTCAATTCAAATATCACTGCTGAACAGTCAATGTCAAAATGTGCTAGGGAGGAAAAGGATTGTGGAACACAGATCTATAATGGAAACCTGGGGAGGAACAGGATGACTTGAGTTGCTTAGAAACTGTATTTACTAAGTTTTTAGATATTTGTTCTCTAAGTGGCTTATTAATATTTATCACATTGCATGTCCATATCAGGCTCTACTAATAGGAAATTTTTATATAACAGAAAATGTTTTAAAATTTAGCTACTTTTTATTTTTACTATTTTAGATACCCAAGTTTAAGAGTGCCTTAACTGCAACAACTTCAAAAGAGATGATTTTCACTGGGTGAGTGGCAGGTTTTTTAATATGTCAGACCTTTTGACATTTTCCCCTAGGCTAAGCAAAGCAAACATGGGGTTTTTTTAATTAAAAATAAATTTTTGTATGTAGCCCAGTACCTTTATTTATCAGTATGCTTCTATTTCTACACAGACCTATGAGAAAGTCCTTTTTACATTTGATTTTTAAAGCAACTGATAAGTGTTCTTTTTTAGATTCTCTTTTATATGGGACTACTGGAAGTTTTACTAGTAATCCAGTTTAAAAACAATTAACAAACAGTAGTTAAAAAGCAGTAGTGTTAATAGGCTAATCAAGAATAAGCTAGTTACACTGAGGATGAAAAAATGAAAAGTAAAAAACTGCCAGTTTGATTATTGAATCATTTTAGGTTAAATTATCCTGTGATAGATTTGGTAGAAATGCATTGAATACTTAAACATAAAATTTGAGGTGAAAACCACAGCAATCAAAATAGTCATTAAGCGTAACTTTAATGGAACCTGAAGTACTCTGTTATTCTCTACAGACTTGTATGTGAGTGAATTCTGCAAATCTGTGCTAATAAGAGAAGGAAATGTACTATATTCCATAGCTCAACTGCTTTATGCAAACACAGGTTGCAATATTGCATCTGGGAGATATGATATTGCTGCAGGAGTTTTAATATATCACAGTAACACACATGGTCACACACCACACATATTTGGGACAAATGTCATTAAAACATAAAAATGTTTCTAATTGTAAATGATGCATTAATATGCTCTTGAAGCATAAGAACACATGGATTCACGGATATTAAATGTAGAAGGGAACATTAGCTAATTTACTTTGAACTCTTCAGTAGCAGAGGTATTCCATTTCACCTGCCCCCAGGCCTTTTGCCCAAAGAAACAGAGATCTTGATTTTCATTTGTCTCACAATTAATCTTCACTGCTTACAAATATGTACATACACAAGTATATGATTACGGCCTCCAACAAACCAATCTGAAGTCATAAAGTTAAAATCACATCAGCTAGTGCCCCTCTGTCAGGCAATCATACATTTGTGTGCATGGTGCTCAGGTGTTTGACAGACCTTTCTCCAAGAAATAAAAAAGAACCTTTCAAAATTCAATATTTTCTTGTCTTTCACATAGAAGTCTATAATCAGGTTTTGCCTCATGCTTTTGCTGAAAACACCAAAGAGACTGAGATTTTTTTTTCACTATAAAAATTTTGTCTAGTATTTTTGACTTGTTATTTTCATAATTTTTCAGCTTTTCTTTTTTAATGTGGACATAAGATCAGGATAAAACATTCAAGCATCCATATCTTCAATGCCACCTAAAGGATTATCACCACCTAAGTGCCCCTATCCATTATTTCTGAGTTTAGAAGACCGTAAGATAGCTTTATTTTAATTAAATTTTTTCCATACATAGGTTTGTTTATCCAATATAACAGATGTATGTCCTTAGGAACCTTAGCTGAGTCCCCTGTACTACAGGTAGGACTCCACCTCCTTTTCATTAAGATGAAAAGAATTGCATTTTCTTCTTTTAGAACTGATTTTGCTGTAATGAGCCCAGAGTATCAAGGGTGAAGGGATTTTGAGGAAGACACAAACACGTTCTACTAACACTCCAAAGGCAGGCAGCAGCAAAGCAGGGTCTGTGCAGTGAGGAGCAGCGGGGCTGTGAGCTCAGCGAGCTAATGAACAGTGCTGAGAGTTCAAACACCCTGGCTGGGCTGCCTGCCTTTGAACTGGAGCTGGCTGGTGCCTGGCTGCCTCAGAGCACAGACAGAGCCAGCACGAGCCATATAAATATCACCTCTGTAACCCAGAGCAGCCCCTACAAATGCAAGGCACAGTTATAATTATTTACCACTCAGCCAACCCTCGCATCAGCCGCATCTTTTATCAGCAGTCGTTTTGTGCTTGCATCCAAACCACTGCACAAAACACTGAGATGCATGCACCCCACAGCTGTCTCTGTGAACACTGCCCAGTGTTTGGAGTGGATGAACCAAGTTACTTAAAAAATATGTACCTATAGCTGTAGAGAGGTTGCAAGGGTATGTATGTATTTATATATGGTTGGAAGCGTTCTCTAATAGGAAGAGCAGCTTGTAGACAACTACACATAATTTGCTTAATGATAAATTCATCTAAGAACACTATTGACACCTTACAAAAAATATGTCACCATTTTTATCATTAAAAACAGAGTTAAAATTCCTGTCCTGAAAGCAAGGAAGTGTGCATGCCTGGTTGTTTGCAACTAGTAGCCTGGATTCTGCCATCCATAGGAGAGCCTGAAAGGGAAAACATGAGATTATAAAATCCTAAAGATTATATATTCTTTGTGATTCCTCTAATTTATACTCTCGAGCAATGATTGGATCTTTAGAAGACTGCCAGAATACCATGTACTTTGGTCACTTCTCCCCTCTCCCCCTGGATGCTCTGTTCATTGAGATAATTAAAATAATTGTTTACCACTCAGGTCTTCAATTATGGGGTCAGTATCCCCAGCTGGCCACTTAATCCAGTTTTGGGTTTGTTTTTACCAGTAGTACAGCATAAAAGTACCTTTTATGCATCCAGATCTTGACTATACTTTTCAGAAAATCAATTAACTATTATTTGCTAATTTCATTACTGCTGTTTAACTGATGACTTTGCAGTCTTGTTCTTTATAGTATATTAAGAATATGCACCAAAGTAAAATCTCTGTCTGCATAAAAATGCCTACTGGTCTGAAATGTAGAAGGAAGAGTAATATGAAATAATAGCTGCTTTGTTTATTTTTAGTTGTAGACATTTCTGTCTTTAAGTATCTACTTAAGAACTGTATTTTGCTTTCAGATGTACCACCAATGAAGTATGGGGTAGTTTTCTCAGGATAGCTCTTCCAACTTAACTTTTCTTGCATAGGTTTGGATTTTCAGCAGCAGTGGCTATAAGACACGGAAGGATAAGAATATCATTAGCTCAGTAATTCAGATCACATTAGAGTGACCTGGTTGTCCTAATTTTAAAGGTTATTTTAATTTCATGTAAATCTTTAGCTGCCAGTCACAAAAAATCTGCATAATGTGCCTTGCCATTTTAGTTTTACTTGTCATCCACTTTTGTACAGGAACATGAGTTAACTCATTTTTTTGTGTCTTCTGGTGCACCAGTGGTACTTCTGGTATCTCAACTGAAATTTGAAGAACTTAATTAAAATGGAAGAGACTTTAATTCCCCCTCCTTGTGAAACAAAAATTTGTAGTATTCCATTCTTATTTCTTTTTTGCCCGCCAAACAATTTTCAAAATTATGTGCAGCTAGAAGAGAAAAAAGCTGACTGTTTCATATCTGGGAAAGAATAATTTGAACCCAAGAAAATATTCAAATGCTTAGGCTAGACTCTGACCCCAATACTCATATTAGTGAAGGGTTATTCACCTCATTAAAACTAATCCCATGTTCATGTCACTACCTGCCCCAGAAGGTATTTCTTTATTTTAATATTTATTATATTTCATATTCTGTCGTTTTAATTAAATTTTATCTTTAATAAATCCCCTTTTGCTTTGTTTCACTCCCTTCTGTGATTCACTAGAGAAGGTGCATGATAGGGACTCTAATTTCCTGATTGGTTAAGCCTACTGCTTACTCCCAGAACCAATCTCTAAAACTGACTTATACGTTTTTTTTACGCCACCAGAAAGTGAAAGAGAAAATAATCAGTACAAAAAAATGCTCCCACCTCAACACCAGCAGATTATACCCTCTGCTCTCTCTACTTTCAAGTTAGTTTTACTGTTTGATGTTGGCATTGGCCCTGGCTGAAAGAAATATCTCAGCGCAGTCTCTGAAATCACCTACTAGTCCTTTCCCTTTTTGGCAAAATAAAGACTTTGCATGGAAAGACATGCAAATATGCAAAAAAAAAAAAAAAAAAAGCATATGCTTTTTTGGTTTTAAACAGAGGAGGGGAATTTAAGAAGGCATGAATTTTCAGAGGTGATACCATGCCACATGGCAACAGGTACGAAATTCATGGCATCCAGCCTCATCTATGCAAGAACTGTACCTCTACTCTTAATGGGCATTCTGATCAATGCATAAAGGGTAATAAAGGGTAATGAAATAAGGCTGGAAGCCTCTATAAGATAATGGGGACCAATCACTGTTTGTAAAACTCTGCCTATCTTCAGTAGTGCTAAATAATCAAAATATTTTCCAGAGCATTAAAAACCAGAAGAACAGAATGACAATTAAATTAAGATCATTACTTTCTGTCATTAAAACAGTAAAATCAAGTATTACATCTTTTCAAAAACCTGAGTTCCAAAAACTCCTCCCCAGGTGAGGACATGCATCTCAGATACTCAGACCAATAAATTTACCTTTCTGTCTATACAGTTGAAATATTTCAGTTAGTTTGGAAGTATCTGAATTTTAGTTGTTCCTGAATTTTAAATGTCCTGAAGCCCATAGCAATTTACCATAGACTGTGATTATCTCATTTATTTTCACATCACACTCTAAAATTGTTAAACCTTCATCTCCTTTCACACCTTTGTTCTGACTAGAACATGGTGATAATGAACTCATCACAACAGCAGCATCATGTTAATCTTTTATCTGTTGCTGTTGATTCTGGACTCTACTATTTTATAGTCCTTTTTAGTTTAACTCTCACAATGACTTTGTTCATTGTTCTCATTTTATGTTCAGCAAGGCTCATCAGGAGATGAAAAACCTTGAAGCATGAGAAACATCACAGACTGTCAATTAATATCTCATTAATAAAGAAAACAACAACAAAATGAACGAATAAACAAGGAAAATAGGCTAAGTGGAGAGGTGTTAATTGAGGAAGATCTGAAAGGCTCGAAAGATCTAAACATAAAGAATTTAGAATAAAGTGAGTTTTTCATGTGAATTCATCTGCTTGGAGGTTTGAATTGGCCCTGCAAGGCTGTGATGTTGGGAAAAAAACATGAAGAATACAGTCATGAGCAAGAGCAGCAGGATTGGAAAGAAGTAAATGGACAGTCTGGATTCTGGGTTAGCACTGAAGGAACAGGCACTTGGTCAAAGAACTTCACATTTTCAGACATCATTTAAAAAAATATATTCCAGTAATTTCTACCAGCTGAACACCAAGCCAATGACCTGAGGTTAAGAAAAAAAATACTCAGAATTCAAGACTCCTGCTTTCCTTGAAGGATTTGCTGTGAGTGATGCGTGGCACGTCGTGGATCCTTGGAACTCCTAGTCTCCCACAGTGTTCACTAAAAATTTCACATGGTTCTCTCGACCTAACAATGTTAAATGACAAAATAAGTGATGAAAATTAGTAGACCTATATAGCTGATTTTTTTTGATTTGTGGGGGTTTTTTTGTGGGTTTTTTGTTTGGTTGGTTGGTTGGTAAAGACTAGGAGAGTTGAGAATAAAAAACGGGCAGGGATGGAGAGACAGAATCCTTCACATGCAAGTCACATATCTGCCACATCTATATGAAACCCAGTCAGGACAACCAGTGAAAAATATGAATTTCTGTGTACTAACTTTCAAGAAACAAGCTGATTGGAGATTACAGGCAAACAAAGAGTCAAACTAAACCTCTGACAACTGTATTGTTTACCCTTCTTCAGTATTCTAATTACTTGAAATACTTAATTTTGTTAAGAAACTTGCTTCATACTGTTGTGTAGGTCTAGCTGTGATTAAAAATGAAGATATTTTTCATGCACTATGATTAAGAGAAATCTTAGTTTCAGTCGTCTGTATGATTTTCATTATTAGCATAATCATCTAGTCATGTGTTACGTTTCCTCTTTCTTAAGACAAACAAAAAAAGCCAAGATCTTGGGATATTAGTATTTTTAAAGCTCTTTAAGAGAGCTTTTATAAGATGCGAAAGAGCAGCTGACATCGGCACAGAAATGAGAAAAAAAAACATTATTGTTTTTAGAGCTGGCCTCTTGGGCTGGGTATGGACATTTCAGCTGAATGGAGAAAATCTGGCAGTTCCAGTGTCATTCTTTCTCTCTTTGAATATTTTAGTTTCTAGCACTGCCAAGTTAAACCATTTTATCAAAACTAAATTGCACTAACTAAAAAAATAAAAGCAAAACAACAGAAAAAGATAGATCTTTATTAACCACAATGAATAAGGTGTACAGTGTATTTTCCCCAAGACCAATTTATTCTGTGAACCATGCATGCAAGCTATCAAAAGCTGTAAATTAGTGGTCACCTCAGGCACTAGAAATAAGAGTTCCTTTACAGGAACTCCCATTGAGTCGGTCTTTTTCATCTTTGCTAATTAACACTTTTTTACCATTGCCTTGTAATAAATAATTGAAACTATCATGTAGGACATGATTCAGAAAAGGGAGAGCAACAACTCTAAACTAGATCTTATTCAAAGGAATCTTTCTCTGATTGGCTTCTTCAGTAAAACCTGGAATAACTGGAAAATACACTGCTTTCTGGCTTTAGGAAGTCATTGAAATTTTCCACCACATGAACAACTTTGAGTTATGTGTATATCAAGCATCTTACTGGTGCTGCAACCTAAAGACTTAATTCCCTGAAAAATGCAGGTGAGCCATAAAATACTCACAGTAGCATAGGACCACATCAGTGTACCCTGCAGTGTGTAGTACCATCTGATCTTCTACACTGAGGAAGAAACTTTTTGTATAAAAAGGAGGGGGTTAATCTTAAAGCTTTTGGATTGGGTGCTTTTGAACAAACAGAACCTTGGCCAACCACACAAGCAAGGTTTTGCTCATCTTTCTCAGTGGCTTCTAAAGCATCCCAAATTCATATTAATTCCAATCTGGCATGAGCTTAAGCAGCACCAAAGGCAGCAGTTATTTGCATATTTTGAGCTACCCGAGGCAAGATGATCCCAAAAGAACATTTTTTCAGTACTGGCTCTCACCTGCACTTTTGTGTGTTTCAGGTAACTGTGTAATAACTAAACACACATCAGCATAGCCCTCATTTGCAACAAAAATTTCTGCCATCCTGTGATTGTCAATATGAAGACGGGTTTGATTAAGCTGTGTTAAGCAAACATTGAGTGCCTTTTTCAGGATTGGTTCACACAGCTTCACTGCAAGGAAATGCTCTATGAATAAATGTAATTACAGAAAAGGAAAACCTAAAGGTAATTTGATAACCCTCTGCAGAACTTAGCAAGGTGTCTAAAAATGAAATGTTGACATTTCTATGGTTACTTTACATATAAAAGAGGTACCTTTCATGAAAAGCAAAGCACTTACTTAACATTCCTCAAAGGTGGAACTCGTATTCTTCATTAGCTAAGTTTCAATTGCCTTTGTCAAGCTTGTCTTCCCAGCAAAGGTCTCTGTCAACTGTGAAATCCACTTAAGGTAATTAGTATTCTGTTAGATGGAACAGTCTGTGAATTAGAACTGTAACAAAAGAGAACGTCTACTTGTTTCTTCATTATCAAATAAGTGGAGCTTCCAGCTCCTGTGGTGGCTGAACCTAACTCTTTTTCACGTCATGCAGGCCACACTTAGCATAAGGATTAATAGCCCTGCTCAAAAATTTGATTTTCCATTTTACCAGAAATTATATTTCTAGATGTTTCTATTCTAATTCATAACATGATTAAATCTCATTCTTTCTTTAGCGGGGAAACAGTTTCCTTCTAATCAGTATAGCACTTGACCTTTTTTTTGCAAATGTTCAGCTTTTATCTAAGATTTTCAACATTTTCTTTTGAGTTTTATTTATAATCTTTAGTCTTTTATATATATATATTTGATTATGTTGCAGAAGCAGGGCCATGTACAAATGTACAATGGTTATAGACTTCTGAAACTCTGACATGAGGCAACTGAAGTGTTCTTACATATCCTTTATTTTTGACATCTGTCACTGACTGTTTGCCACTTATTGACAGGAATATTTTTTTATTTTCTAAGTCAAAATAATGTTATTTTATTTAAAAAAAGGGGCATGCTGAAATAAACCAGGAAGCTTTGTTAGCATCAAACTTGCACAGATTTGGGAAAAAAAAGTCCCAAGAAATTATAAGAAGGTATAAAATCTGAACAGTAATATAATCCAGGAAAAGACTTGGTTATTCATTGTAGGGTCAGAGAAGAGATAAGAAGGAAGATAATGGATCAATATTTGCATACTAGTGCCAGAAATAGCATGATTCCTCCGTCAGGAATCTGTTACCCCAAAGTGTGGCTCCTTTTAATTTCTTAGCAGCCCAAGGATGGGTTCCCATCAGGTTTCTACTAGCTTACACTTACACATGCAGGCTGTTCTCATTTCCCATGCTAGCTAAATTCAAACTAGACGGGATGTCTGTACTGTCATCACACCTTCAGTACGTTGTGTAGACATAGTTTGAGATTAAAGTGTTTTCTGTTTGTCTTGTAGTGACATGGTTTGACAACGAGGTAAGAAATCTCTTCATTGCAACACAAATAAGAGACATTTTCGATGCAGAAAATCTGCTTCAGTCACTAGGAAGGGTTTGTCTACACTAAGGCACTGGTGAGAAACTGGGAAGTGTGTGAATTGAGAAACAGCAGCTGTGGCAGACTCACTTGCTGTTTGAGAAGTCTTAGTAGGTAATTGCAGCCTCTCTGTGATTTAGCCAAAGGCATTTAGAAAATGTTTTTAATAAGTAGTAACAGACACACCAGGGCCTAGAATACATCGATGACTCAAAAAACTCCAGAAAACAGAGTTTAAGGAGAAAATTTTTCTCTTGCCATGAATTAAACTGACAAGACCGTGAAAACATGGCAACGTTCTGTACTTTTAAGTATACAACTTCTAAGTGTGAGTCTGAAACTTTGAATGTTCAAATTTTGCATTTCAGATATGATTTGATACTCAAAAAAAAAAAAATCCTATTAAAATAGCAGCCAGTGCTCCTCCAGGCAGAGCTTTCACATGCCCTGTTGTCCTGTGAATGTCCTTTGTATCGCTAAGTCACGCTCTTGCAGGATACTGCTCAGGGAAGGAATTATTTTGATCCATCTCATTTGAGTTAAGCAAATGTAAGTTGCTGAGTTAAGCTCACGTAGTTGCCCTGTGGCACACTTACTACTGACAGAATTCTTCAGACAGCTTTCACATCTCTGCTGACATATGCATATAGCCCGCCTTACTATCTTATTTATGTATATATTTCAGTTTTAAACATCCCTATACTTTTCCCTAAGTGCCTGCCATCGTTATGAATTGTTCAGGGAGCTTTCCAGAGCTGGGCTAATGGACACACATGTGGTGGGAGAGAAAGAGCAAGAGAGAAGGAGTCCAGCATGCCATCTTATTTATGTATTTATTTTCTTTTAAACATACCTATATTTTTCCCGAAGTGCCTGGAACAATATCTGCCATAAAAAATATTAATCAATAACCGTGCTCAAATCATTCAGCTCCTTCAGTTCAGTGCTGTGAAACAAATGTGAGAAACTAAATAGAGCTTGTAGAGTGCCCTGTAGTTCAATAAATCCAAGGTCTGGCTGATCATGGAGACAAGGGAATTTTTGCAATTGACATCTGCAGTACTCTCCCTTCTTTCCTTTTATCTTCAGCTGGAGAATTATGAAACTTTTTTTTTCCCCTGTTCAATTTTTTTAAACTGTTGGGACACAAAATAAGAGGAGAAATAGTTAAAAAGAAGTAAATAGTAAAGATGCAAACAGTTTTAAGACGAATAGAGTACAAAGAGATTAATTTTTACTGAGCAAAAGAATCTTGGAGAAAGAGGAGAAGAATGAAGAAACTCTTAGTAATAATATCAAGAAAATACTGAGTTCGAGAAGAATACTGGGGGAGAAAAGAGTCATATAAAAAGAAGGAAGTTCTAGGCAAATTTAAGTACAACTGCATGTCTGAAATGTTATTTTTTTTCCAAGTGTGTTTTCAGTTTTTCTATATACTTTATACAGTTAAATCTGTATTTAATATTAGTAACTCTTATTCCTGTAAATCTGGGAAATAATATGAAAGCAATTTCTTCTTGTCAAAAGATGTGAACAAAAAAAAAAAAATTTTTTTTTCAACACCATGACTATACCAAACACCAGTTACTATAAAAATGGATTAGGCTGAGAATTTTCACTGTTTTATATTGTAAACTTCTTAGTTGCTGAAGTTTCAGACTATTTAACGGAAAACCACAAGTGTCAAGAGATCCTTGTTGCAGGAAAATAAGGAAATTTACATAGACATGGTCTGTTTACCATCTGCATGGACTAATAAAAGAGGCCTGAAACAATGGAGAAATTAAAATCTATATAGCAAAAACTCTAACAATTGACAGCTAGAAGTGTTTATCAAGTTTGCTTTTTATTACTCTTTCTTATATAGCAACTCTGAAATCTCTTTAAAGAGTTGACATTACATGGACTCATAACTTCTGAAACAGTTCCTTTGACAGTAGCTTTTAATTGAGTAATGGACAGTGAAGACAACTTCTTATTCTAAAAATATTTATGAATGCCAGCAAGGTATCTGTGAATTTACGTGAGAAAAGGAACAGGAACGTGTATTTCTCTTGTACTTACAAATTTATTTTCATTGCAAGCATACCTATGTTTTTCCCTGTGTGTCAGCTGTGGATATGATTTGTTCAGATTGGTTTTAAGTCTGTGCTAATAATTTCATATTTTCTTCATGGGGTTGTAGAGCGATGATGCTCAGGAGACTCAGTCATGGATGGGATCTCTTTGGGTTGAGAAGGTTGCACAAGCCCAGAAGAAATTACTGAGGAGCCAAATAATCTGATTCTGTCCACACTTTCTTCTGTCCTTTGTTAAGGACATCTTTAAAAACTGCTTTTAGCATTAGGTTTGAAGTTAGAGTAATCCTTTTCTTTGCTGTGGACTGATGATTTATTTAGTTTATGAAGGCTCTGCAGTTTCAAAGTATATGTATTATTATATTCTTGTTTAAACTGAAGACACATTTGTTTGCAGAGGTTTTATTAGTAATTGAGTGATTGTACCAGAGACAATATGTTGCACTGGCAAATCTATCTCCAGTATGTTTGCACACAGCTTGATATTCTTCTGCAAGGTTTGTGTTTTAAAGCACTGCAGTCTAGATGCTTAGGCTGATATCACACAAACAGAATGAAAAACGGAAAACCAAAGTGCCTGCTTATCCTCAGGGATGCCAGGACAAATTAGTGAAACAATCTCATATTATAGCAGCATTTTCTGTTATGACAGTTGTCATATTTTAATTCTTTATGAGCTTTCATTGGGGCATTACCATCAGAATTCTTTGCACCAGCTGATTTGCTTTTGAGGTAAGCCTCCCCTGTTCACCACTTCTTTTGAGCATGTGCCAGCCCTGGCCCCCGTGGATCAGTGCATCCAGAGAACCACTCCATTTTCTAAGAGCCTGTCTGAGCTCCCGAGGCACTCCTTTGGCAGCAGCTGACAGTGGAGATGCTGCAGCCATCCCTGCTTGTCCCTGGCTCTGTGGCCATGCTGCAGAGAATAAAGCAACTCTGCACTACTTACAGATTAGGCAGGAAAGTCATCTGAGAGCTATTTTTTAGGGGGTTACAGCTGTGCTGTGCTTCCAGCATGGAAAGTGTCTATAGAACCTTTGGAGTATGGGGTAGGGGGGATTGTGACTGGTTTTTTGTATCCTATTCCAAGCTGTTAAGTAATGCTTCTGTTAGTATTTGTCACCAAAGCTAGTCAACCTGACTAGCTTTAGACTGAAAATCTGAAGGTGAAATGATACAACCATCATTCCTAATCTCTGAGTCGCTTCTGTTTTAAACTCTTAAAAATACTATGAGTTGTTAAATTGGGCCTTTGGCAAGAGGTTCTTCAGATTTCTATTTCATTTCTTCTTTTAAATTCATAATTAAAAAAAAAAAAGAAACAAAAAACAGTGAAGAGTCAATTATGCTTATTTTTAAGATACAAAATGCCATTAATAGTATTTGTATGGTGTAGATCACACTGTCCTGTACAGATACATGCTTGATCCCTCTAGTCTAAAATAAATATGAATAAACAAATAAAGCAGCAACAATCAATCTCACTCTGAGATCATGCAACAAATCTGCTCTTGCTAGACAGAGGAAGCCTCTGCAGACTGAGAAAAGGTGCCATTAGCTCATTTTCATTCTAGGACCAAAACCAAATAAAGCTAGAGCTGAAAACAAACAAAAATGTATTAAGCTGACAAAAAAGTTTCCAGTGGGAAATGAAAGACAACTAGAAACAATGATAATAACATTTTCATGTGCTTTCATTACATGAGCAATTTAGGGATGTGCTGAACAATTCAGAAATATTTCAAATTGCTGGGTATATGCCATAATTGCTGGTTTACAAATATGTCAGATCCTTTAATATGCAGGCTGCTTTTATCCACTGCAAACAATTCCAGATCAGATGTTTTCCATTCAAACTGTTAGAAGAAAATAGTGCAATACAGAAATAGTATTAATTTTCACAGCTGCACTGATGAGGATTATTGAAGTACAATATCATCCTGGCATTTATCAATATATAATCTTAACTCCCATGGTGATCTCAATTAGTCTCACTCTATACTAACTCTATAACATAGAATATACATACTTACAAAACTAAGTATAAATCTCAGTAACTTGAGACAATAGCTAAAATGGACACTTGTAATGATGCTAGAATTAAATAGCAATTACCTTTCTTTTAGGTTGTCCAGTTTAATGTTAATACAAAAAATTGGTTTGGAACATTTATTGGTGTTTGTATATATTGTAGCAGTAGGGACCCAATCTGAGGATTTCACATAATAAGAAATCTCTTTAACTGCTTATTAAAATTAGAACAATTTTTATATCATTGTGGCTTTCTAACTTTGAGATGGTTACTTAGACACCATAATCTCTCTTCTTTATATGGTTTTACAGGTGCTGGGAGGTAAGAGAGAAGAAGGGGGAGAAAGGGAAGGGGGTGTGAGTAGCATGGTGTTAGACCTTAATTAACGTGCACCGAGCAGCTCACACTGATTATTCATGAACCCTGCTTGGAACAAGTTATTTTGATGTGTTCCCCACATCCTTCCAGATTCTCATCCACATACAAACCAAATGCTGTTTCAAGGTGTTGAGAATTCCAGTGGACTATCCACCATCTCTGAGCAGCCCTGGTGTGCCACGCAGGCATTGGCCAGTGGCTTTGGGATTACACAAAACTAATCCCCTGACCCACCTCTACTTAAGAATAAATTAGTTCAGCTGTGGAACAGCCTCAGAGATTGAGAAGGAACTTCTTTTGGGGGGAAAAAAAACTGGGAAGATTCACACCCCAAGAGCTTGCCTGCTGCACTTCAGTCAAAGCCTGGCCAGGTATGAAGCAGCCCCTGCAAAGCACAAAGCGAATGCTTGGCACCAAATATTTTGTGTTACTTGTTTGCTTCAGGTGCACTGCAGAATTTGCCCTGGTAGCCATTGCTTATGGCTTGTGGAATGGTACCAGAACCAAGATTACGTGAATACGTGGTCTTGGGATTTCCCAGGTAAAAATCAGGGAACTTTCTGATTCCCTTCACCTCATCACAATCCTATTTTAACAAAAAAGTATTAAAAATGTGTTGGTGCCCCTGATTGGTGTGATAAATTAATGGATACTTGTCTCTGAATTGTTATTAGAAATGAGCTTAAACAAGGCTCTGGAAAATTTAATTTCTTTCAATGTTAAAGTCATATATTGAAGAAAACATGGTGCAATGTCTGAATAAACATATCCTATGAAAAAAGCATAAAGAATCTTATTTTAATTTGAAAGTCTTACCCAGTAGGGGTTTTATAAATTGAGTAGATTATAAAAACAAAGATTTGTTTGGGCTGGATTGTTTGCAGAAGATTTAAAAAACAAAGATGTTAGAAAAAATAGTAATGTATTAATATTATTTTATTTCTCTCTTGCATTCTCTGTAAATAGTCTGGAAGCAGCATCCTGTTAACACAGACATTTGGTGTAATACAATTACTATATTAAAATTTATGTTGTTGATTTAAGGATGTCTGATCAAACTGCCAAAGCCTCCCACTTGAACCTTTTGTCCCTTTACGCTATTTAATGTGACATGATTATCTTAATCGATTTTGAAATTCATATCTGGACATACAATGCATATATTTCTTACACACACAATTTGCATGAGATGGCATTGATATAACTTAATTACAAGAAGAATACAAGCAAAATGCTAAACATGGCCAGAACTGTCCAGAGCTGGAGAACTGCCAACCAGAAACCCCAAAGAAGCTTAGGACTCCAATTTACAGCTTAGCCTTGACTCTTGCTGTAATGACATTTTCCTGTTTACTGTATCATTTTCAAATCTTGCTGCATGGATCTGAGAGCCCCACAAGATTAATTGAATAAATTGAGAGGAGATTGTCTAGATCTGTGTCTATAAGTAATGTAGGATCATGACAAAAAAAAGTAAAACTAAGCTTATCAGCATTCAGGACCCCAAGATAATAAGCAATCTTTTGTAGGCCAGAAATATTTCTTGCAGTTATTAGTTAATAGCAAGAATGCAGAAATAGGTTACTAAGCATTCAGGTCAGTAATCATATGACAGTATTTACCTTTATGGTAAATATAAATAGGGTAAATATAAACAGCATGACTCACAGCCAAGATCAAAGTCTGAGGTTTGTTCAAACTTTGAAGTATTTCAGACCTAGGTTCTTGAATTTCATTTAATCCAAGACCTGCTTATGAAGAACAACTGTTGGCATACATGTGTATATTTATATGTATATATACACCAAACATGTAAACTTTAACTAGAAAATCGTGGTTACAATGTCTAAGTAAAAGCAGCATTTATTTTTGTCTACTATTGGATTCCAGAGTCTGGGCCTCCCTATTGCATGTCGTACAGTGCCATGAGTCCATGTCACTAGGCAATAAGGTCACATCATCCTGGGTTCAGATTATGTTACAGTAATCTGCCAAAACCCAAATATTACACAACAGAAAGAATATGCCACGGTGGAAAACTACAGGGAACACAGTATTGAACAGCAGTAACTACAATTTGAACTTCACCCTAAAGAACTCTGTTCAGGAAATGTTTAGGATCCTTTTAACTATGGTCAGTCTTAAAACTGTAAATTATATATGTTCTGAGCAGTAATTGCATATTTCTTGATATCGGTGTGATAAAATTTGTCTGTGTGAAAAAAAAGGGTTTAAAAATAAATTTATATTTTAAATGTAGGAAATACACTGACAAACACTATGTCAGTGTAACCTTCAATACCATGACCCAAACTCAGAATATTAAACAGCAGTTCTGTTTAATTTTAACATTGAGTGATGTGCTTGTATACAAAACTGTATGTCTTTTATCATAGAATACATGGTAAAAAAATATGAATAGTAACAAATCACATTTTCTTATAAATCTGGCACATTTGGAGAATCATAAAATTAAAATTTTAGTAAATAGATAAATTATGATTGTGGAGTGGTTTCTTTAAAAATTGAAATTTCTTTTCTTTTCCTTACAATCATGAGTAGAATTCTATTCTCCTTTTAATCTCTAATTGGAAAGATTTTATTTTATAGGCTTTCAGAATAATGTAGAATACGTTGGCAAATTAGACACAAAGATCCAGAGTCTTCTCTATTATTTCAAAACATAGATAATGGTTTCTTAAGTAACTTATGGTAAATGTGCTGAAGTATTTACCTTTTTAAAAATAAAATTGAATAGGTAATGCAAATATAGTTATGAAGTGCTCAATAATAACTAATGCATTTGAGTGTCTATCAACATAGAAAAAATGTACAAGTTTTTCAGTCTGAGTCTTTCTGTGATGTTGAGAGTGTTTTCTGAATTTAAAATGGCACTTAATAGAAAGTGCCATTATCTGGGGAAGCCACATGGACACATCTTACAGGGAGCAGCCACCATCTTGGTCTTGTTCCTGGTGGCCGTGAGGAACTAAGCCAAGGTGGTGAACACCTTTTTTTTTTTGGGTAAAACACATTCTTTTTTTGTGTACTTGTGCTCTTAATGCTGCTGTTGCTACTGTGCCTTTCCTATCTCGTTGCTTTTTTTGCCTCCAGTAAATTGTTGTCTCAACCCACAGTGTCTGCTTTTGTCCCTCCCTCACCAAAACAGGTGGGGGAAAGGGCGTGGCTTATTTGGAGTTGAATTCCCTGCTGGTGCTAAACCACTAAATATAATGACCTGAACTCGAGTATGGTGAAACTGTGGAGGCCAAGAAAAAAAAGGCTGAATAGTTTATACACCCTGCTTTGTGAAAATTTCCATTCCAAATTCATGTTGAGCAGATGTGATCTATAAGGAAATCTGTCCATAAAAAAATATGATGTTTCTATGAGAGCATTGTTTTTTTCTCAGCTGGGTTAACTGCACACTGTTACTTTGGTAATGTTTTAGGAAATGTGATACACAATGAGACAGCTCCTAAAACTACCATTCTTTAGCACTGACATTTACTAAGTGTGTTCTCTTCCTTACAGACAAATGTTTTATGTCTAACAACAGTGGCTGAACGGTGTAAATGAGGCAAATCTGACAAATTTGAGCATGTTTTCTTAGAGACTAAAATATTTATTTAAGAAATGCTGGGAAGAGCTGCTGTTTTAAGTAAAGCCCACACCCATGACAGAGCATTTTTTGGAATGCAGAACATGAGGCACATGAGACTGGTGCTGTCAGTCTTTGCAGCAACAACACCAAGGTATGTTTCATGCTGTCTTTGCTCATCCTCTGGTGAGAGGAAGTGCTAAAAAGCCACAAGTGTTTTATTATTAAAGAAAGAGACTCCCGTAGTATTGTGGCACCCTTAATTTTTTAAGAGGAATCCTGGTATGCTTTGGTTAGAGTTTTATTTAAAATATTGGTCATTTGTAGTTGACACAGTTCTAGCAAACTCCTAATTTTGTTTTGGATTTGCACTACTAGTTGGAAATTGTGCTGATTCATAAACTGCCCTGCCCTTACTTGGCCTGATTTGTTCCAGGTTCTTACGTTGCGTTAAGACTCTGCAGCCCTGACATTTTCTGCAATGCTATTTTCAACATCCAGGGTTGAGTATTGTTGTCTCATTTGTCTCAGCCCTTCAGCACAAGCAGGAGGCAGAAAGTAATGCTAAAGCTCAGATCTGTATCCTGAAGTGCAGCTCAATATAATCAGAGAGATTGGTAGGCAGCATTTCCCCCCTAATGCTGAGGCAGGGAAAAGCCTGGGGCTGAGAAGGAACTGAAAGGGACACAGAATTGGGATGGAAAAGGAAGAGAAGAGATTTACTGTCTGAAATAGAATATATAGAAAAAGATTGGACTGCATGAAGATTCACAGATATAAAAAATATGAGGACGAAGATTAAACTTCAGGAAAAAAGTAAAGCAGAATAGGGAAGAAATAGGCAAAAAAGAATATGAGAAATCTCAAAGTGCAGAAGGTCTTTGAGGTGATGCTCTAAACCTCATCAGTTCATCGTGAAAAGTAAAAAGACTTATATCCCCCAAAGAGAAAGAAATATTGCAGAAGAGTATTTATCTTTCTCCAGGAGTGCAGGTTGTCTTTTTCTAGACAGAATAGCAGAAAAAAAACCCAGAGGAATGCCTGTTCTAAGGTACTCCCCAAGTATATGTCATCCACCCCAGGAAACAGGAGGAAGGGAAAAAAAGGAGAGGCCCTGTTCAGCCACAGTAGCTCTCAAAATTATAAATGTTTAAGTATTCCTTCAACTTTCACAGATTCTATATTTAAACATGCCTTTTTAATTGAACCCAGAAATAATTTCAGTTTATATATAGCTTTTATAAGCCTGGGGCCTACCTGTCCTAGGCCTATTTGAAGATTTATCTATAGAAATCTTGTATGAAGAAAGGAGGGAGGATTTAATTTACAAAGGCCTAAATCCAAAAGCCTGTTCTGAAATTTTGCTTAATTATTGATGTGCAGTTACACAGGGATTTCCCACACGACCTCCCAGTAGCATCACATTACCTTGAAGTTGCAGTAACCACTGTAATCTGAACAGGTCCCTTGTAAAGAGCAGAAATATAGGTCTGGATAGGAAAAAAAATCTTTAATGCATTGCACACTGTCAGTCTGTGGCCCCACTAAAACTTCTCTTAAATGATGCAGATAGTGGCCTTTGCTACGTCTGATCCTTTTCTTTGAGGAAGAGAATCTCACAGGTTCTACATTTAACAAATGTGAAAAGAATGGGATTTTCTTGGTACAGTAAAACTACTGTGTAGCAACTGGACAGCTTCAGGCTGAGATTCTAATATATGGAAAAGTCCTCTAAAGATAATCTGGGGTTGCATTTCCTTCTAAAGGTCCTGACAGAATTTCCAAAAGCATGTGAGGAGGAGTCCTCCACAGTATACCTGACATGCCATACGTGGTCGCCTTTCTGAGGCATCTTTGGATATTCACATTTAGCCTACAGTTCTTTCCTCTCTTTGGTGGGGTCATTCTTATACCCATATGGCAAGACACCTACAATTTACAGGCAATATTCTTGGTGGTTGTCCTTGGAAAGACTCTGAACAGGTAGGAATATGAATTCTCCTGTTCTTTCCAGAGCATTCTTAATAGGATACTATGGGAAAGGCTTCTATATCATTACCCTTAAAATGAGCATAAACATGGCCATTCAAAAACAACACTTGCCCAACATAAAACTTATATTTACCAACTTTCATCCAGAAAAAGAAATTAAGTTTGTTTTATGCATTTTGTTTTGTTTATAGGGATCAGTTAAATCACCTCTGGGGCAAAATTGAGCAGCTGTTTAATAGTGGCAGCAATGCTGCAGAACAGTTTTAGGGAATAAAGAATAGAAGAATAAGTTATCTAATTGAAACTGTGAGGGCAATTTAAGTAGGCAGAATCAAATTACTCAAGCTGGAATTTGGCCATTCAAATATTGAAGCCTTTAAAGAAATGTTAATAACTATTCACAGCTTTACAAATATATCATCAAATCACAATTTTAATAAGAATAAAAAGGGGGAAAATACATTTAGTGCTTATGCTAGGGAAATATTGTATTAACTGTAGAGGACAAAAATGAAGGTAAATATTTAAATACATCTCTTATCATGGGATAAGACTTTGATGTATCAATCCCATCTTCACCAAAGCCTCCTCCTATAAAACTCCCACAATGAAGTGCTTCTGTTTTGCTTTTGCTATGATAAATAGCTATCACAAGAAAGGAAATTTGGCATAAAACATGGATAATAAAAGACATGATTTAAGTAAATAACTGTAGGCAATGGTTTTCATTACAAAAAGGTAGAAAAGATGGAGCAGTACAGTGATTTGTTTTGCATAAACATATTAAAAATATTTTCTACGTGATACACGGCTTGTATACTTGCTGTTCCATTGTGTTAGAGATTGCTAGCTGGTGAGGTTATTCCTGAAGATCAAAAGCATTGGCAGAGTTTAAAAGGTGGCTTATAATTATATCAGAAGTTAATTGCACTGTCTATTAGGTAGAAGTAATTTACACTGATAATTTCTAAACAACCTAGTCTTCTTCAAAGTTTCACTGTGAAGGCTTACCTAGGCAAATTTATGTACATCATCAGGTTACCAACAGTGATCAGAATTTTAGCAAGCATCTTGATTTATTCTATTTCATTAAAAATAAAATCCAAGTAATTAAAATGTGAGTTGCAATCTGTTCCTGTATGGATGGTTAGCTGAAGTTTAGCCAGAAGTTTAGCAGAAGTTTAGCTTACACAACAATCTGCAAGCTAACACAAAGGTCGCCACTAACAGTGGTGGTGCTTAGGGCTTCTTCTGGTAAGTGGGAGCAATACCCATTGTTACCAAACTTGTCCCTCCTAGGGACAATGCAGGTCTATGAAATCCTCCTAGAAATACAAGGTTATGCTAACTACTATGAGTATCTTCACATGGTGCAGTGCAGAGCATTCTTGTGCAACAGCTACTGTTTGTCTTGATAGCATCACAGCTCTATTAGTGCAGTACTTTGTCTCAGCTTATTGTGGCTGTGCTGATGACTTTTATTGCCATTGGTTTGGTCACAATGGGTTTAGAGATTGCTGCCTGGTGCTCCAAAACACACTGTAGGCAGACATCAGATATATCCTTGGCTTAGATACAATTAAAAAACAATAACAAAAAAAAACCCACAAAAGGAAACCCACAGTGCAGAGGGACACTTAAGCATTTGTGTTTGAGACTCAAAACAGCCAACACACTGAGCAAGTTTGGCTGCAGGATACAAAACTAATATGCTTTTTACACATTAGCTGAGTAGCTAATGACCAGAGTGCTGTTCCCTCCTCATGACAAAAGACTTCAAATCTCATCTTTCCAGAGCTTGCCTAAGGCTAGTCTACCTGTTCCTGTTGAGTCTGGCACTACTTACTGTGCAAGGCTTGTGCAGACCAGAGAAAAGGGCACACCTGTATTTGACATTGCAGTTTATGTGCTGAGTATGAGTTTCTCCCTTGGGCCAAACTGCCCTTTCCATCCTTCTGCCATGTGAGAATTCCCTGCATTCTTCTACATAATCACGTTCACACAGTTTCTCAGTCTGAAATGAAAGTAAGTGAGAAAGAAAGCACTCAGGTCAGTAAAAACGGTAGGGAAGGCTGAATGTCAGGCACTTTTTCAGCCTTGTTCCCCTGTTATCATCAGACTGCAATCATGTACCTTTCTAAAGGCATTTGTGTGCCTCCCACACCCCCCAATAACTTCTGATAAATTCTGCATGGTTCATTGCAACAGATTTTGTGGAAGGTGGAGGTCTCAGAAATAATTACATGGGTCTGAGTTTTGCAGCCACAGACAACCTACATAATCTTGCATAAATGCAGTATTGGACACCAAATACAGGACATGTCCCTGCAGAGGTGTCCTGTAAACATCTTTATGTCAGGAAAATCGTTAATGGAGATGCATTTTCTATCACACTAAACTAGACAACAAAAAAAAAACCAACCCCAAAACATGGTAAACTCAGTTTCCTTTGTTCTACTGGTCACGGAACTGCCTTTTGTTTTTAATATGGCTTAATCATCCATAATTGTTGTAACAAGCCTCCCAAAAGGTAATAATGATATGCTATGACAAATTTTATACATTATGATACATGTCCTTTAGGCTTTATAAAGGCTCCTTGTGATGATTTTGACAAGCTTCCCCAAGGCAACTGAGGCTCCTTTGCATAGTTCATTAGCTGAAGACAGAAATGGGCTTCAAGGTGCTTAAAATAGATTAGTATTTTTTCAGTCCACTGTTCATGGGGAGAAGTATATGTAAAATAATTCAGGGCCAAATTAAGTTTTAATCAGAAAAATATGTATTTTGGGGGAAAAAATGGAAATATTTATAGCTGATGTCATAGATTGATAGATGACTGTTCATGGAACAGAATTTGGCTCAAACAAGACAACTGCTGTTCTTAGTTTTTAAAAGGAAATAGTTTGTCCTCCCCTTGCCAGAAACTTCACACTTTCTTCTCCAAGATCACTATTTGCAACATTTATATCAGAGAACATTTATAATAAGCTAAGAGCAGTTATAATAGGATAACCTAGGACAGGATAATGAGTGTTTCTCAGTCACTCAGGGAGAGAGAAGTACAAAGACCTGACTCTCGTCTTGAGCTACACTGCCTTGTCTACAGCTCAGCCATCAGCAAAGTCCTGTGCCTTAACATATTAGCATAACCTTTCCATGTATTGTAGGTCAGAGAAAACTCCCATTTAAAATCTCCCTCATTTGTCAAGACAATTTCTCTTTTGACATCATCCAGAAGGTAGTGGCTTTTATTGCCATATCTCTACTATTTTTGCTGGAAACAGGTTATCGGAGCAGAATCCATGGTCTTCCACATAATTACTTGCCTTCTACCTGGCTACCAATCTTGATTTTTTGAGTGTGTAAATTAAAATGAACCCCCTGCTTTTCCCTCAACTGTAAGTCCTGCATAGGAGTCTCCTTAGTGGCAATCATTACAATATATCAGACAACACTAATAAAACAAATAGTGGTTTTATACCCTTCCTATCTCTCTTGCAAGGTTATGTTTATATACATATATATATACATATGTATGTATCTGCTGATTAGAAGTTTATGTTAATGCTTTGGAGGTAATATGACAGCCATATTGATTAACATCAGCTGTTGCTGATGTCAGTGTTCAGAGAGCTCATGGAGATTTATTCTAAGCAGGGTTTAGTGTATCTAGTAATATGCAGTATGTAGTAACATGTATGTGACTCTGAAATGAACCAGTAGCAACCACAATAGCAATAAAAAATAGCCCATGGATCTTATGTATTGACATGACTTACGAAAATATTCTGTAGATATTAATAGATCAAATCTTGATATTCCCTGTCAGGAACAAAAAACAATAGAAATCTATGCACTAAATAACTGGCAATTTATCATTGCGGGTTTTTTTTTACATTTGTGTGACAATTAAAATGGCTTCAATAAATTCTGACTTTTGGTTATTAGATAAAATGTGAACCATTCCTCTTCCTTTTCTACATATTTCTTCTGTTTGGGTTTTTTAAAGAGTTAAAATATTGTGTAAAAAAAACCCTTAGAAAACTTACAAGTTAAATCATTATACTAAGAAGTATCTTTTATGGCTTATTTTTAAAATTATATTTAAATCATTAATGATCTGCATTTTTTATCATATGTTTGTTTAGTCATTTCTCATAAATCGGCACAGACAGGAATAACAGATATATGAGGGAAAATGTGTAAAGCTGGTCACACAAAGGATTTTTATCTCTATCTCTATGAAATAACTAAGTCAAGCCTAGTTAAAATCTGAATACATGCAGTTTATGACACAGACTAACACAGCCACAGCTTTTTGCATTCAGTAGGACTATCGTGCACCACAGACTATAGAACACTTCATAAACAGCTGTGTCAATGATTTATAGAGATCCTTTCAATTATGTGTATTTGCATTTCAACCTAGGTTTCTATCAAAATAAAACTTTCAGTAGCTTGCTATAGATCAGTGCCTATAATAAGAGGTCCTGATGTTCATTTTTTTCCCAATGGCAATTTTACATGGCTTAGTTTTAAAACTGATACAGCTAAAAATTCTTCCGTATTCAGTATTTGAAAATGTCTACATACCATTTGTTTCAGTCCCAAATGTAATAGTCTTTTAAGCACATCTGTACTACCATCTACTGGAAAGGTGAGTAACTATATATCAGCCATCCCTGCTTCTATCTGGTAGAAGCCAGAGTAAAATAATAAAAAAAATATTAAAAGAAAAAAGAGCCATACATTTCTCCCACAAAAAATTGCATCTTTGTGTGCACTTTAAGTTGTACTGATGCTAGAAATCGCTCATTGCTAATCTTTGGCAGAGATCAGGCTGAACCAAGGCTGGATAGTTTTCACGACAAAATATTTCAGCCAAAAACTGAGATATTTTTATCCATCTCTTTCGATAAGGTGCTGCACATCAATAGTTCTCTTTCAGCTCCCGAGCTAAACAGAGGGAGGAGAGCGAGAGTGTCAGCGTGTACAATTACAGTTCTCAGGCAAATAAGGGAGACAGAGCGCTCGGCAGAGCGGAGCGGAGGCAGGTACTGTGCATGCCATTCCCTGTGCCTCTGCACTCCAGATGCCAGCTGTGTTTCCTCACAATTCTGTTGTGCCTTTCTAGGATATCCTGAAATAGCTCTGCTAAGTCTGGTGAATTGTATTCTTGTTTAGCAAGGTGAAGAAACGTCTTCTGAAGGGAGATGGGATTACTCTTTTTTATACGCCCGTAACAGCCTGCACCCTTCACTAACCAGCTGTGCACACACAAACACAAATGCAAACACCATAGGAGTTTTGCAAATAATATATCTGGATACCATCAAGAGAACAGTCCCCAGCTCCCTGGCATGTTATCAGCCTCCTAGACTATTACACCTTTCCTGCAGCTGGCCACACACACAGACACACACACATTATTACCTACTTCTAGGCAACTAAATAATATTTGATACCGATTACAGACTGTTCCATTCTTGTTCTTCAAAAACATGCCTAGGCAGATGCAGGGAAAGATGTGCAGGAGTGTAAGATAAGTGTACATAAATGAAAAGCAGAGGATGGCAGCAGTGTTACTACTTTCTGGATATGAGGAAATGGCTGTTCTCTGTACATCCATTTAAAATTGTATTTAGAGTACTGCATGAGAATTACTTTAAAGAAGGTCATTGTGTTGTTCTTAGGCACATCAAGGACAGATAAAATAATTTCTTCACATAACATTTAGATGAGGAACTAATAACAATGTATACTATTGTATACAATGAATATAACAATGTTCTTAACAGACATTAGTTCAGCACATGTAAAGCAATTACAATGATTGCAGAGAAAACTTTAAAAAATACATTAGAACAAGCCTGTAACAACTGGGATGCAGCTTATCTTTTTCGTTTTGCCTTCTACCAGTGAGTGGAAGAAGGAACCTTGCCCCTCATTAGAAAGCCATACAAGACCATGGTGCATCATCAGAAATCAGTCTAGCAGCTCATTTTGTGTCTCTAAAAGCAGGGATAACTTATTTCCAATAACACAGCATGCATCCCTTCTAAAATGATGCAGACTGAATCACTGAGTGCTTTCCACAAAGGCACCTTAACAACATCAGAACACATAGAGAATAATCTCCCTCAGTCAAAAAAATTTAAAAAAAAAGTAAGAAAGAAAAAAAGTAATTTGAAGGGGAAAATTGAACAAGATAAGCAAACACACTACTATCTTTCACATGCTTTGAGTAATCCTTGCAGGATTTTCACCTGTTTTGCTGTGCCCTATCACACAGGGAGAGCACACCACTTCACAGTGATTAACATACTTCACTGTTTCATAGCCTTCCTTTTGCTATAAACCTCATGATTTCATTCTTCCATTCAGACCACTTGGATATGAGCTCTTTCTGTCTCTAACCTGAGACTTGAGAACTTTCTCTGATGCTAAAGAAAATGCAGATGGCCATTCAGTCTCTTTACTCCTTTTTACTTTCTCATCTGGGACGTCTACCTCACCCTGTCTTGAATGTCATGCTTTCCTTTCTCCAAAATGGATTTTACTTTTCTTGCTTCACTGGCTGCTTTCTGATACAGTTGTATATTCTCTCCTCCTTTAGTATATTTAAAATTAACTTCTCTGCAATTTTTAGTCCTGCAAGCTAATTTTTTTTTCAAATCATCTTTCTTCATTGACTTTCTTTCTTCCCATACATTCATCTTAGAAAATGTTGCAACATAATCTTTACTTGCACTTGCTAAAATTCATCTGCCTTTAACTTTCACCAATTTTTATCATAAATATCCTATATTCCCTAAGGTTGCAGATACAGACTTACTGGCAACAGAATTCACAGATGTAATACTGTTCCAACTGATAAAATCTATAATATTGTAATTTTTCTTTGACTGTATTATCTGTGCAGGATATGACTGAAAAATGTGATTTTTTTTCCCCTGATGTGATCTATGAAAATGATATCTCTTTCAAATACTCAAGACTCAACTCTGCCCTAAGGCCTACACAATTCTAGCTGTTAATCATGTTGAGGGAAGTGATGGGACAGAACAGTAATTGCCTTCCTTATTTCTTTTTTCTAATTAAACTCTCCATTACCCTCCCTCTAAGTGGGGAAAAAAAAATCCCAACAATATATAATTAATAGTTATATCAGTTCTTTCCATTATTTACTTCAACATTAGAGCTCTATTTCTTACCTATCCATCTAATGCACCTTTCAAGACTACGAGGTCTGCTTGCCCTCACTGGTTTGTACAGCTGGCACAACCAATCTCCAAACCTGAGGGAGGATCTGGAATACTGATAGCACATAAAGGCAACATCTTTCCACTAGCTCACTGCTGTCAATTAGGCTAAGAACTACTCTACTTATTCCCTTAATTCAATGTTATGATGGAGGAAGAGGGAAAATTGGAGAAAGGAAGAGGAAGAACCTATCATTTTTATATCATTCTAAAATTCATGTCTAGTCATACTCGGGCTTGTTGTATCTGTTTAATCTGAATCATTTGACAAGACAAATTGTTTGGCTGATTTGCACAAGGGTTTGTAGTGGAATAAACTGAACTGCTGTCTGAGAATGGGATTAATTCCTCTGAGAAATTCCAATATATATGTAAATTTCAACATGCTCATTTCTACCATGTGAGTAGAAACATGTACAGTGACATGCAGTTTTCAAATTTCTGACTGCAGTTTAGGGGCTATCCTTCAAACTGTTCACAGATTTTTGACCCTAACTTCCAGACCCATACAAACACACAGACACACACACACAAACAGATATTTTATATATGTATATATATCAGAAACATATATACATATTTCAGATACAGTTTTAATTTAATATGGGAAAGTATTAATGTAGCAATGCAAGCACCAGTAAAACCCTACCATGTTCAGGACATTTCTTCCTTTAGGCATAGATATAAAGCACACCACCACAACAACCAGCATGTTCCACCCACACAAAATAAAAAAGCACCCTCCACCAACAACCCTCCCCAACTTAAAGACTGTTAAATTCTAAAATGTGATTGTACTCTCTAGTTGTACAGAGGACCCAGCAGGAGAAACGGTAGCAAAACAACACCTGACACCCACTCCTGGGCTGCTGCTGAATTCATGAATATTGCAGAAAGATTTTAGCTTGATAAAAAGGAGAGTGAAAAAATCAAATAAAAACACAGAGTAGGAAAAACAGTTCTCTAAGCCATTCACAGTGGGAGGAGAGAAATACAGAGAAAGTGAAGAGAGGTCCTTTTAGACTAGAGAGCATTTGAGATTGGAATGACACAATTTCACTCTCACTATTAAAATCCATTGCTTTTAAAAATAGCACATTTATACGGTTGTTTTTTGAAGCATGCATGTAAAAAATGGGGAAAGCTTTTCTTTAGATTACCTATTTCTGAACGCTAAATCCATCCTATTAATTGTTCTTTATGTGGCAAGTGTGAGTGAGTGGATCCAAGAGTGAAGAGTGCCACCATCAGGGCAACTGCCAAATGGAAGCAGCTTTTCATGAGGGTTGGTTATCGTGCCCCTTTCCCAACTTTAAAGTTAGCCTCTGAAAACTGTCCAAAATTCTCTTAGCTAATCTCACCTGAGCAGTCAAACAAAGCTGGCTGAGTGGGTTGCCCAGAGAAGGTGGAGAGTTCTCTGAAACCATGTGGTTTTTTTGGTTTCACATTTTTCTGCTTGTGGTCTGTGATGTCTTTTGACTCTTTCACACAATGGCAATTAAATACTGGTCTCTTTTCTTTCTTTCTTTCTTTTCTTTCTTTCTTTCTTTCTTTCTTTCTTTCTTTCTTTCTTTCTTTCTTTCTTTCTTTCTTTCTTTCTTTCTTTCTTTCTTTCTTTCTTTCTTTCTTTCTTTCCTTCTTTCCTTCTTTCCTTCTTTCTTCCTCTCTTTCCTCCTCTCTTTCCTCCTTTCTTTCCTTTATTTTTAGTCTTTGGACAAAATTTTCTTTGGTTTCCTTTATTGATAATCAAGCGAATATTAATCATTGCTTCATTTAGTCTTGATAAAGATCAAACACACCTGGCAAAGGTCACCTTAACCTCTGAATTAACAACACATGGCAGGCTCATTCTTCACCTCTCACATTAGGACTTCTTGAACTCAGAGGCATACAAACATGATTTTGTTTTTTCATGACATAAAAAAGACAAAAAAGTAAGTGGATTTAATTTAAAAGTTCATTAAAAGTGATGCATACTGCAACAACAAACCAAGTAACAAATTTTCCCTTGGGCAACAAGCAGAAATCATTTAGTTTTCCCCCTTTATCTTCCAACCCTCTTAAGTCAGACTATGATGGATGAAGTTAAAAGAGTTTCTGCACCAAAATCTGAATTCTCAGCAAATTTACGACATCTGGTATTACTCCAAATTAGAGATAGGCTATTACAAGAGATCTGCTTATGCCATGAATTTGACTTTTTGACTGCTCACAAAAGATTTGTGAATTGGTTTTGCTTTTTCATGTGCATTTGTTTGCAGTTGATTTTTGTTTGAGATACTGTTAGTCAGGAGAAAAGTTAATCATGAGGGAAACTTGTTCATTTCTGTAAGACCTTTGTTGTATTTTTTGGATAACTCATTTTACTACTTTCATTCTAAATAAGAAGTTATTTTATGCTTAGCATTCATTATCTAATGTATTTTCTGAGAATTTTTTGGTGGAAGATGCAAATAATAACAGAGATGTGCAGTGTGAACCATTCAACAAGGGGTCTTTTGCACAAATGTGCTCAGCTCTGCTCCTGTAAAAACATTTCTGCAAAAGGAACTTATCTATCAAATGCTTTATGACTGGACAGTAGTGAAAGGTAACTGGTCAAAACAAGCATGGTAAAAACACACTTCTTTGCCAGAACATTATGTAATTCTAATTCAGTTATCTCTTTTGCTTTATCAGTTTCTTTCAGATTTGTCAGCTCACTAGACATTACTGACAGTATCACCAAAAGAGAGAAATCAGTAGATAGGTAAAATCAAAAGTGCACACCTGTTTCTTCTTTGTATCATTCCTTCCTGCTGGGATGTAGACCGTCTTTCACTTTATTTTTTTCCAACAGAGATCATTTAAAGAAGTACATAAGCAGTAAAAATCTTCATGGAATATTTTTATAATTTACATATTATTCACTCCCTTTGTCCTCTTGGCTCATTTTCTAAGGAGCAGGAAGCCCAGACATTTGATTCAATATTCTAAATGTCATGCTTCTGATTTCTGAACAAAAAAAAAAAAAAAAAAAGAGAAGGAATGGAAGGCTGAACCAAATTGTGTTGTTCTATGCTGTTTACATGATTATATACACAAAAAGGGCCTTGCTGCAGTGATGGGAAAATGCAACAATTATCTGGAAAATTTTGTACAGAGGAGAGACCTCCTTCTCTTTCTGCATGTTGCTTGAACCACACCTTTTTCTCATTTATTTTAGGATATTTTGTTCAATGGGGCCTTTAAATGCTTCTGTGTCATCTCTATATTTCCCACAGCACAGAATTCATATACATCATTCCTGATCCTGTTTATTAGGAGAAATAATCCCAGAATAAGGCTCTATCATTGGCTAAAAATTTTTTCTCTCTTTCTTCTCCTCCTTCAGTCTTGATCAAGAGTCAAAGACCTGTTCTCTATCTAGTTCACCAGAGGTAAAAGATGTGAGAAATCTCAGGAGACATTTGTCTCACAAGAAGACAGGTCTGTATCAAAAGTGAATTCTATTTAAAATGGGCTTTAGTTTTGTGGAGGTTGACAAGCACATTCTAATCAAAATGGAGTAACTGCTGCACCAAGGCACCATTCATACAGAATACACATTTCAATGCAGGGGAGCCTGAGAGGGAAGATTAAAATTATTTCAGGAAGTGATATGCATGATTCAACACTGAGTAAAGGAATGATCTTTAGAGAACATGGAAAAGTGACTCTTCTCAGAAATATCATTTCAGCTGCATGCAAAATGCATTAACAGGAGTAAAGAGTGTTGTGATAAAGTTCCACAATACTGAAGTTGCATTTGTTTGCTCCGATGCTCTCTGTGTGACATCAGTATTTACTGCGTTGCTGATTTGCATTACATGCCAACATCTGTGCCTCATTCTGGGCCTTCCCTGAATCCCATTGCTCCCATGTACCACCATGCACCCCTTGTGCTGCCCCTATCCAAGGCTGATAAATTCAGCCATAATGTCACCCTCTCTTTTCATTATAAATCCAAAAGGCCTTTCCTAATTAAAATTTATCTCTGATTACAAAGGTACTTAGGACACTGATGTAGTTTTCATCCCCATGGAAACTGCACCCCTTACAATACCCCACTGATGGAGAAATACGATTATTATTTTCATTTTAAAGACACAGGATTGCAAGAGACAGACAAAATGACTTCTCCAAGGTTATACAGTAAGTCTACAGCAAAACATGGATTTATCTAAGATTTCTAAGCTTCAGGCTAGCACTATAACGATTGGACAAAAAAATTGTCTTCTTTTCAATAACATACTGTATCCTAAATAGAGGAGTGAAAAAATCCTTAGAGGAAAGAAAATTAATCCTAAAGCACATACTTCAAATCTGTATATAACAGTATACCTACCATACATTTCTGAAATTTTAATTGTATCAAGTATCAGAACACCTTAGATTCAGGTTCTAGTCTTTTTTTTCTCTCCCAAATAAAAAGTAAAAGAAAACAAAAACACAACCGGTCTCCAGCAAACTAGAGAATCACCTGAGTTTTCAAGACTTCAGACTGGCATTACAGATATTTATCTCCTTTTTGAGAATTTTTGGCACTCTGAACAGAGAAGTGATAATAAGCTATTGCAAATATGAAAGCAAGGTCTTTTGCTTGAATACTTCACTGCATCGTACAGAGAAAAATTAAGGCATACATGTTCATATACTTAAACAGTGGTTGATCAGAGTTCAATGGAGACATCAGAAAGAAAAAGGGAAAACAGTATTACATTATGTTTTTATTAATTCTCTGGAGTTTTTTTTTTCATTTCTGCTTTAAGGGGAAAGAAGACTGAACTTATTTCAGTTTGTCCAAGAGGACTGGTTTTTAAAAATGCAGTTGAAATTTCTTTCCATCAATTTTATAAAATGGTTTTTCGTGACAGTTACGTAAATGGAAAGAGAACGGGACAAGAAAGAGGTGATGTGCTATAAAGCAGGTTGGATACGGCTTGCAAAAGTCATCTAAAACACCCTCTAAGAGGCCAGTTTTATTTCTTCTTCGATTTAGTAGGAGCACTTGGGTCCTTCCTTTTAGCATGGTAGTCTTGTTGAAATCATGACAGATTTGTAAACTGAAAACAAGAAAAATAGAGTGGCTAAAATGCAGCTTTCCTTTTCAAACTCTAGGGTGGCTGTAACATAAGTGGCAGAAAATAAGAAACTAAAAAAAAAAAGAGAGAAAAATAATTATGTGTACAGACCACAGAGACAGTCTAGTTTTGGGCCTCCTTCTTTCTCAGATCTTTGACAGTCACATTTTTTAATGTGACAGTCACATTTGCACACCAAAGTAAAATGTTTGTTTTACACATAGAGTTCACTACTACATTTTATTGATGTTGATGTTTTAGTGAAATCCTTAACATTATGTTAATGTAAATATATATAAGACTCTACCCTTTGGAAGACAGAAGTATGTGACAGAAGAAGTATGTGAGGATATTTTTCTAGGATATTTATATTCTCTTTCCGGCAAAATAATGAAAAACCTGGTATAAATAATAAAACACCTGGTGTTATTAGGAAACAGAAATATTGCCATTAAAAATGAGTGATTTGGCAATAATATTTGACTCTAGCCTTCCTTTGTTCCTGGACTTGACTTTACTCCTGGTTTCTCTTCCTCTTTTCCCCCAGCAGCACCGGGGGACAGGGAATGGGGGTTGTGGTCAGTTCACTGCACATTGTCTCTGCTACTCCTTCCTCCTCAGGGAGAAGACTCCTCGCTCCTCCCTCCCATAGGAAACAGTCCTTCACAAAGGTTTTTGTTTCCATTTCTCAAGTACATTATCCAGGAGGCACCACCACTGCTGTTTATTGGCTCATCCTTGGCCAGACTTGGAGCCGGCACCGTCTCCATGGGATCCAGGGGAAGCTCCCGGCAGCTTCCCACAGAAGCCACCCCTGTGGTCCCTCCACTACCAAACTCTTGCTACAAAACCCAATCCACCCACGCTGCAGGAAGTATTTTCACCACTGTTTTTTGGGTACATTCCTGTCTGCACAAGGAAAGTGGTATCCATGGGGAGAATGAATGGCTGACAGCCTTGTGCAGGAGACAGCTCTCTGTCCAGTAGTGCTGCCTGCGTTCAGACTCATTGTAGCCTAATTGCTCAAGTGCCATGGAAAGCATCATGACCTTTTCTTCTCACTTTCTGTCTTAAAGGGTCCTTTCTATGGTCCTTTCATTTGCATTGAGTAGAAGCCAAACTTTGGAACACTGAACTGGAAAGCAACCAGAAGCTACCTGTTGGAAGAGTGAAAAATCTTGGGATTTGTCCTTTCACACAGGACTACCACCAGGAAGATCAAAATACACCCTTTTATTTTTCCCCCCTCATCCCTTCCATTCACTTCTAGGTAGATTAATGCAGCTAAGTGATAGGGATAACTGCATTTGTACAAAACATCTTCTATGAACACTTTCTTTGCTAACAAACTTCAGGTTGCCAGGCATACAATTTGTGGATCTCAAAGTTAAAATTGCCTGAACAAATGACAGCAAATTTATCATTGTTGTCTCTCTTGCTGTTGTATTAATAAAATAAGAAACAAACAAGACTGTTTTTCAACTGTGACTTTGTTTTTCAGCTTCAGAAAGCCATCCATAAAGAAATTTGGGAGTGGTATCAATAATACAGCCTAAGGCCTGACCTTTACCATCAGTTTGGTTTAGGTATTCTATGAATTAAAAGCAAAACATGAGGTTCAGGTTGTAGCAGTAGCAGCGTATCACAAAGATTTGAACTATTTTTTTCTGATACTCCAAGTGAATGTTTCAGCCACATGGCAGTTAGTGCCAGCCTTGATCATTGCTCAGGTGAGATGATTTCTTCAACAAGTTCTGTTCCTAAGCCTGTTGTAATGCACTGGATATCTCCAGAGCCTCTTATTGAAAAAGCTACTTTCACTGGGGTAAAATAGGTTTTGCTAATAGCAAACTTTGCAAAACTGCATTTAGCTGGGTTATGGTACAGATAATTGAAACTATACTCTTCAGTTTTCCTCAGGGCAGCAGAGACATTTCTCATCATGGTAATTAAGTCATTATAAATATACATTGATTATTCTGAAACCTGTGGTCTGATATAAAATCCCAGTATTACTGTGCTTGAAAACATCACTTTGACATATTACTTACTATGAAAGTATTGTACTCCAGCAAGATAGTAAACTATTCAGTATAGTACTCTCAAGGGAATGGGGGAGGGAAGGGATATAAAACCAAAACCTTGGTACTGTATACTCTTGTATTGATTTTAGTAAAATGGTTTAGTGCTTTCTATGAAGGGCTAAAATATTGCCCTGCTTTGTTTTGGCTGTGGGAGTCAGACTTTTCATCTATCTAAACTGCTGAGGTTAAATCTAAAATACAATTTAAATAGTGTTTGCAACCCAGCCCTTTTTAAAACACTTCTGTGGATTGTCAGAAGCTGAGATGTAAAAGGAAGACATGTGAATAGCTGGCAACAAAATTAATAGTACAGGTGAATTTATATTGTATATCATAGAATTGTATATCACAATTTGTATGTTTCATCTGAGAGTTTTGGCAGGCTTTTACTATCTGAACATAAACTCTGTGAGAGAAGCTTTTTTTTTCAGATAACTAGTGAACAAATCAATTCTAGTCCTTTTTATTTCCTTAATTCAGCCTTACTGATTTTGCAACATTGTGTTTTCAATTTTCTTGGCAACAAGAGAAATTTCTGTACTTGAAAATTCATCTCCTATAAGAAGAGGCCTAGAGCCCTAATGCTGAACAACACTTCAGAGACAGAGTTTTAGGATTAAGGCTGTTCTTGGAGTTGCTTTTTCTACCTATTTAGAGTCTGACTCTCACCTTCACTTCTCACTTCATTATGAAGTTGGTGATTTAGCTAGTTTTTGGTGCCATATGTATTAGCATACAACTGCTCTGTAACTTCACAGGCTCACCCATCAGTGACTCAGTTATCTTAAACAACACAGTCTATTAAAAATGCTAAACTTATCAGTCACATTCATTCACTTTCTAAGTGTACAATGTAGGAAAGAAAACATGCTGTATTAATTATCACAGTGCCACTGTACTGTGCAGTCAGCACTACATATTAGTAGTGCTTCTCAATAGTGCTTTTGTTTATCATCTGAACTTGAACAAGAGTTAATTTTACTCTTTTTCAGATGTGTGAAAACTTCTGTAACATACAAGTAGAGTGCAAATTTTCCTCAGGAGGATGCTCTTGATCACCTGCTGGGATATCAGTAATGTGTGATTCTGAGAGTGGCAAGATCTCTTAGTGCTGCTCGAAACCATCCTGTCATTATCCAGAGAAGAAAGCAGTCTGGCTGGTTGCTTTGCTTCAGCTCTGTGAAATAACAAGGCAAGGAGGCACAGAGAAGCAAATTCTATATCTTTTAGACCTGCACTCGCTGCAACAGTAGCTTGAATTATTTCTTTTCCTTCTCTTCTCTGTCTTGTGCTGGAATCAGTAATTGCTTGGTGACATGAGTGCCTTCCACAATCCTATACCATTCGGAAGAGTTGGCCATTTGATAAGCAGGAGCACATCTAAGGATCACAGGAAGGATGTGGTCCACTAAAGCAGAAATCTTAGGATGTTCTGTCCTATTTGAGAGAAGGATAGAGGTGAAGGGATAGCTGCAGCATTGTTCAGCTCAGTCTTGGAAAACTGCAGGGATAGGAACCCCCAGCTGTTTGGGGCAATGTGGTCTACAAAGCTTTTTAGGGGAGAAGTGTTTTCACTCTCCCAGTAAGAATGTTTTCCAAACATCCAGCCTAAATTTTCCAAACTATCCTCCGTTGCCATTATGCCTCATTTTACAGTTAGACTTAATGATCTTAAAGGTGTTTTCCAACCTAAATATTTCTGTAATTCTATGATGTTACCTCCCATCACTACTAGGAAGTATTTACCATCTACAGCTTCTATGAGTTAAGTATTTGAGACCAATACATGCAGATTTTTTTCGTCTTTGTCAGTCATTTCACTGGCTTCTTATCAAGCCTATATACAAATTTTGCTGTCTCCGTTTTGGCAACTTGGACTCAGCAAAATTGAACAACAGCATTAAATGTAATTCATTGAACCATGTCTAGTTATAACACTGGCTTTGGTTTGCAGCAAAGAAGGAGTTTGAATGTTTCAAATTATACATTTTGAAAATCAGTAGAGGATGACTGATCTTCTTTAGTGGTATAAGCATTTTCACTTTTTCACCTGTCATATGCAATTCTATGGTAGGGGTTTTAAAAAAAAAGTTAGCTTCATGGCTAACTAGGTAATCCTACTAAAGTAGTTTAATTCTGTGCTTTTAAAGCTGTGTATTGTACCTAATGCGAGGACAGAAATTGCTTAAAATGGTCTTTATAAAGAAATAGGGCTATTTTCTGGTTTTAGCTGAGGAACAGCCAAAGACACACTTAAAACACCAAAAGATGAGTCTAATGTGGCAAACAGTTAAATGTGACCTTATTTCTAATGATGAATTTAATTCATAGTAATATCCAAAGGCTACTTAGTCCTTCGATTCCAAGTACTACTGTTATTTTCAGAGGGGCTTTGTTGCTTGATGTTTATTTAATAGTGCTGTTCTCACATTAACTTCAAATTTCTGACCTTCTTCCTCACAGATCTCACAATTTAGTATTTACTTATTATGTGCAGCAATAATATCAGTAGAATAATGCAAACTTAAAAGCTGATCTACAGTGGATAATTCTACTACTTACAGCTGCTTTTTTAATTAGGATATAGCATCCTAAGCCAGGTCCCTTACAGTTTTGGTACTACTCCATAGAACTGAAGATGTGTCACCTTTGTAGCTGACAATAAAAAGAGCAAAAAATTAAAAAAAACCCACAAATTAAAAAGAGCAAAAAAAAGAAAAGACCAGAGAACTCAACAGCTAGCTAAAAAGAACTGGATGGGGAAGATTTTAGGAGTGGTACTGACAGTGTTCTTACATTAGTATGAATATTGAGAGAAGTTAATTTAATACAGTAGAATTGCATTTTTACAGAGGAATACTACATCTTATCTCCAGACTTTCTGGAGCTCCGGATCCTCATTTGAACAAACTTGACTGTCACATTCATCCTTCAAAGGTAAATTAATTGAATACTGCATAAACTACTTGGAGTTCTTATGGGAAGAAATAATAAACTTGTTTCTTTAACATGGAGAGGAAAACTTTTAGTCCATCTTTGTAGTACTGAAGTGAAAAATTAGTAAAATTTTATAAAAAATATTTCATTAGTACCATCCCCATATATGACCAACCTCTCAGTAAGAGCTTTGCATGTTCCTGAGCTGTTGCAACCCATCCAAGTGATAAGTCATATTTTAACTTTGCTAGAGGCCTGTGGTTTCTGAAAATTATTGAAATCCTTTAGGTTAGAGGGTGCTATATAAATCTTGTATGCTTTAACATATTTTTTCCTGTCACTGCATGCACACATTTTCAGACACGAAGCAAAGATTGCACTGGGAATTTTGCAATACCGATGGGATAATGTCACTAGCATCACAGTGGTTATTGAATACTACACATACTAAGGAAGACAACTGAGACCAGAGGTGACCTCAAGGTGAAATTCCAATCAGTTCATTGCAGCTCTTTCTGGGAACAGGAGGCATCCCATTATTTTGATCTGTACTGCCATTTGCAATACAAGCATAACCTTGAGTGAATCTTTGTAAAGCTGTTTATACTTACACATTAAGATTCACAGTCTAGTTTCCTTTGCAGCCTGTTTAGGGAGGATCAGCTGCATGTGCAAATCTTTATGCTATTTATTGGACTATATGCGTTTCCCTTTCTTTTTTATTTTCTTTTGCCTTTGCCTAAACTAATAATTTTTTGATAGGAGCTCTTATTGCAGTAGAAGAAACAGACACACTCTTTGTGAAGTTCTGACACAGAAGAATGAGGGGAAAATGAATGATGGAAAAAGGTATTACTAGACATTTTCTAATAATTTCTATGCTTTATGAAAACTTCACAGATCTTGAAACCCAAAGAAATGTCAATATATTCATTCCTGTCTTTATGTTTGTGGAGAAAATGGTAAACTTAACAAATCTATTTTCTTTCTCTTCTTTCCCCCATGAAAATAAAATACATTATCAAATCACCTTAAACAAGATGTGTCTATTCTTCTAGAAAGATGCCTAAGGAAATATTCAGTTCCTAATCTAATTTTTCCTTTTTCCACAGCAGATAGGCACCTTCAAAAGTTATGAGAAATTGCTTTAAACTTTAAAAGGTATGTATTAAGCTATATGTTGTGTGTGCACGGAGCTCCAAGATTCTTCTTCTTGTAGACTTTTCAACATTGCAGCCAGACCTTGCAGAATTATATTTTTTAGCAGAAATAAATCTGTTGATGTTATAAAAATCTCAGTTCACCATGAGATTTCAGACCAAAACTACAACCGGTACCCTTCTGTTAGGTCATCACTGAGTGGAAGTGCTTTTCATGCAGCATCTTAATGCTGAAATCATCACCAAGAGCGGGATTCACATCATTCCTCTGTCTGAGACCTCCTAATCCCATTTATCCCAACTGGCCAGAGAACCCTGATTATGCTGATCTGTAGCACAGAGGGAGCTATCCTGCCTTTATTTTGCTGAAGTTGTTCTACTTTACTTGAAAGAATTCAAGACCTGTCAGGCAAAGATTGCCAGCATTAGCTGGACTGTGTAACCAGTGAAAGCTACCTTGATACCCAGCCCTTATCTATTCACATTATGTCTATTTTGTGTAAAAATACATGAAATTATTGAGCTTCAGTTTCTCTCACATGAAAACTCTATCATGAGGCAGGAGTTACCTCTGAAAGCGGCCATGTCTAAATCATGCAGATTACACAGGTGGTGTTCAGGCATTCACCCTGGAATTCAGGATTACAGCACCAGTTATCCTCTCCTTGAAGTATTAATTCACTGACATTATCTGAATAGCTATCCTTGATTCATGATTTCCCTGTTAAACCTGTGATTTTTTATGAAGATAAAAAGAAGAAAAATCCTGATGTAATCCTATAGTAAGCCCTAAGAGGAACAGCATGATACTTTTTTTTATCATACTGTAAATTCTTGGGAATCAGACTAGCTGCTTTTTTTTGTTTTGGTGGTAGTTTTTTTACCACTGAAATTTCCATTATTCCAGCTCACAGTAGAAGGTCCCTTGTGGTTATGAATTAGGAGTAAACATCTATAGTCACACACTGACAGTGAATATTTTCAGGCAGGAATAGAAAAAAGAAAAACCAAAATACTGGTTTATATATTATCCTCTAAATTTATTTCACACAAAATAAGCTTTTACAGCTTTCAGCACACAACTTCTCTTTAACTTGATTTAATGTTTTATATTTCATTTATAGTCACTGAAATGTATTTAATTGTCTCAAAGTGGTACTAAATTCTGAGCTGCCACCACCAACAGGACAGTCTTAATTTTTCCATCTGCATTATGAGAAGAGGGGGAAACTTAAAAAATGAAGGAAGAATATTGTGCCAAGTGAAGGCTTCAAGAAGATAATTAGGTTTTTACTGTTACTGCTCAGTCAACAATTTGCAACCTGGTGGAGTGAGAATTCAGTCATTGAATAGTGTGTCAACACATGTATCTCATCTTTCACTGTGGCATTATCCTGCTGGTTTTACAATCTCAGAAGTGGACTTACTACTGAAGCTTGCCATTATATGAAAATTAGGATTATTTAATAACAGCATTGTAATTCAAAGGTTTTCCATGTAATTGCCTTTTTTTCTGTAAATCTCTACATTATGACAATTAGCAGTGCTTAGTCTTCACTTGTAGCAGGAGGTTTTTTGTGTGGTTTGTTGCTTGGGTTTTTTGATTTATTTGAGAGGGTGGCATATTGTTTGGGATTTTTTTTGTTTGGGATTTTCTTGGAATTTTTTTTCTGAATTAGAGGGTTTTCTAAACACAGATAGCACAGATCCTTCCCACATACTGAAGAGATAAATTATCGGTTTTTTAAAACTTTTTTTTTATTTTTTAACTTTTATACCAACAAGTAACAACATGAAAGATAATTGACTTCCTAGATCTCTCTGAAGTCTATGAGAGTGTTTGTAAGTACTTGTGGGCTAAGGTGCCCTCACCTAAAATTTACCTTGGAGTGAGAGGCCATTAAGGGCTGAGCTGTCAGCTTCTCCACTGAGGCTAAGCATGGCATCTTTATGAGATCCCCAGATGTATTCTCAGAGAAAAAAATATTTTGACCATTGAAAGAACTGGGCCTTCAGGCACAGTGACAGCAGTGACACTGTGGTCACAGCAGTGACAGGGTAGTCACTGGCATGGAAGATGAATGCAATGAATTCAGGTGAGGGCTCAAACTTTAAAGCAAATGGGTATAAAAATCTCACCAAGTATGCTATTTTTGTAGAATGCAGACTCAACAGAGCATTTTCCCTTTTCTTAAAGCAGGTGGGCTCTGTGCACAGGCAGCGCTGACATTTAGAAACTCCCAGATTTTAATCCCAATTCACATGCAAATTCTGTCTGTGATCATCACAGGTGACTCATGTCGCTTACTGTACTTAAATTCTCATTTCCTAAAAGGGACATGCCAGAAAGTTATTTAGTGAAGGGAGTTTTACATCTGAATCAATTGCCTCTGGAGCAACACATTGAGGGAATACTACTGAGAGATTATCATGTCACACAGCAATAGTGCATGTTTTAAACTCACTGTAGGCCCAGGCACTGCCAGGTGGCCCCTGGCTACCCACAGTTCCCAAGAGGGTTTTGAACATGCCTTGCTTCCCTGTGACAGAAGGGAGGGAAGGAGGAAAGGAGGAAAGGAGGGAAGGAGAGCAGAGGCAGCACACCTGGAGAATGCAAGTGACTTTAGCCTGTACCCACTTTTGTCCCCGATAATATTGCCTCTGCTGTGAGAGATTAGCTACCTCAGAGAGTTCTGTCAGGACTGCAAGGTTCTGGCCTTGAAAAAGCTGCCCAAATGGAGTGTTTGGCCTTGCCTGAACTCAGACTACTGTTTTCTAATAAAAGTTATAAACTGAACTCCAGCAAACAGTCTTAGTGAATAAATGGTGCAGCTGATGCAATAGCCTGAGTAGAGGCCTTATAGTTTCTGTCTCAAGAATGTCAGCTAACACATAACCAGAGGTATGCACCATTGACATCTTGCACCTTTATTCCTATTTTGCTGGATCTTTTCATCTGCTGACTCCTGTTCGTGTTGGTCTGTGCCTGGGAGAGTATTTTCATTACTGAATACGGGAGGCATGGGAATTCAGACACCTCCTTCAGAACATAACAAGATTATAAGAGGAGTCATGAGACTGTTACCTCTGTTCATTGTTTGCATTAATTTAGACTTAGTAATGATGAAAATCCCTTTTCCCTGTTCAGTTACTGGGTTCTTAAAGCTGTCAGCTTGCCCTGGTTGGAAACAGAATTTCAATAAAACCCTCCTCGAAAGACTGCAATAAATATTCCTAAGCCAACTTATTGTCATTAAACACTTAGTAAGAAGATTCAGTTTAAAACACTGTGAGTTGGCCAACACTTCATTTAATTAACACTGATTCTGAAAGCACAATATAAATTTTAGTGCTTTTTTTAAAATCACTCTATATTCCAGTTGCACTGATTCTAAAGCTTATATGATTATAATCATCATGCTCAAAGTAAAAGGATTTTTTCCCATGTCTTCCATTCCTTAAATTGTTTTTAGATTTCCCAAGGGGCACATATCATATAAGATTATGATGATAAAGATTTTAAGGCAATTATGTTTCTTTATTTGGAAGCTGAAGTTAATGTTTTTGAAGACTGCATTCCCAAGAGCCCTGGTAAAAACAGAAGCCATGATGCCCTTCCCTTTACATTTTAGTCGACCAACTGGCACAAAAAAAAGAAAGAGTAGCCCATCTTTGTGAACCGCAAGTCAATTTTTCACTTAATATATCTGCTTTTGGTTGACTAGAAGATGTCTGTAACAGAACATTAACAAACACTGTAATTTGCTGGGGTCAGCTAGGTCTGCAGCTTTGTGACTCTGAGCCCTCTTAGATTATGCTATCAGCTTTCAAAACCTTATTAGGTTTAACCCATTTCGGCGCCATGGCTTCTCGGAATCACCAATGCACCTCTAATCAGAAAACCTCAGAGAAACCAATCTGCTGCTATCAGAAACCTCAGTACAGTTTTGTGTATTAATATTTCAGAAAGCATGTAGGAACACACGCTCCCTGCTGAGCATTACGACCAAGGAGGCTACAATAACAGCAGAGATTGATCGCCAGTAAACCTGGCCAGAGAAACTGCTGTCTCTTGTCTGGCTGTGGATATGGTAACCAAGGAAAAGAAAATGAAATGGGTTATTTGGCTGGCGATTAATAAATTCCCATAACTGTCAGGCGAGACAACACACAGAAGTTGCATCTCTTACAGGAAAAGAAAACACTCAAAATGGCGCCTAAGCACTAACATTTTTGCACCGTTAACCTATGGCTGATGCTATTGATCTGTTTTTTCTTTCTCATCCTGTCTCTGGTGGAAAGACATGCAGCATATCCTTGGACAGGAGCAGTTGTGCATCCCCAGCGCAGATCAGGCTGTGGCTGGGCTGGAGGCACAAGTCCCTGGAAAGGTACAAAGTGAGCAGGTTACCAAGGGTGAGAAACCCAACATCTCGATTTCAAAGCTGGTCCTCCTGGCCTCGTATGGAGCAAGGCCACTCCTCAGTCTACTACTGCTAAACTTTCAGCCCACCCCATTTCAAGCAAAATGAAGTCTACTGAGAATGTTGACTGTCACGGCAGAACTATAGTCTTGCTTATACTTAAAAACAACCCCATAAAATTCTTACAAAATCGGTGTTGCGCTGACTCCTGTGAAATCAGGCAAGGTGTTATTTGCGTGGAGCAGGTGATTGAAATAAAGCATCAGCTTTTATTAGGCCCAGCTTTAACTCATTTACAAATTATCACTGAGCGCTTCCAAAATAAGAAGCAGGTTTATAAACTACAAAAATAGCCTTTCATTGGGAAAAAATACATCTGTACATACATAATACTTTAGTGTTTAGCAGTCTCTTGTATTTTTTTTTTTTTGTGGTAGAGAGTAGAAGTTAACAATAATTTTATTTTCTGTTACAAGATCAGCTTAAGGGGCCCTTTGGGACTGTCTCATTTCTTCAGGCTTTATTTTTTTTTTTTTAACTTTCTTCAGGCTAGTGCACAGAAAAGCTAGTTCACACTTGGGACCTTTGTACGTAAACTATGAAAATAACTGAATTTCAAATAGAGACATCCCTATTGGGCTCTGTAGGTTATGGAGACATACAGAAAAAACTAAAATACTAAGTCCACAATTTACATTATAATCTCTAAGTATACCTAATGTTATCTTGACTCTAGGGAATCCAGATTTGAGATGTCATCAAACGTCACGAAAGCTTATAAAGCCAACAAAGTTCAACTTTTTTTTTTTTTACTTCCCTGCCCACACACCCCTTCTCTTTTGATGTTCATGATATTTTAAAGCGCAAATTTTGGTGGTTCTCTGTACTTTGTACTTGACAAGTTGATACTCTACCATATCAAAACCTAGATTACTTTTCTTTACTATTCTTCTAGATCTGTAGGTTTTCTTAGACATTCTTCTCACCAGCAAAGACTTCCTCCCTGCTTCCATATCCTGTTTTTCTATGCTTTTGCATCAAGGTAGTGTGGTGTGTTCAGTCTTTGATGTAGATCTCTTCTACATTGTGTGACATATTACTACTATTAGCAGGAGTGACAGATTTACCCTGATCTCATAAGATATCTGGGAATTTGAACAGTTTATGCAGGATGTGAGAGACCTCTAGTTCTCAGTCATATCTCTAACACATTTTAGTATTTCCACTTCTTTGCTTCTAAAAACAAGTGACTAGAACACTTGAAGGAACTCAACAGGAAAAAAAACAAAAAACAATCTTTAAGAGCTACACTAAGTAGTTTAGATTGATGCATTTTGATCAATCAGTAATATTCTGGGGACTTTTAGACCCCTTTTTGCCTTCTGATCAGTATTTGCATCAGTAGAGATGTTGTATTTCATGAGCTGGCACAAGCAGTGTCTTTGCCCTTGCCCAGTCAGTCATTTGATAGGCCATGCATGTTCTGTGTGCTCTCAAAGCGCTGCCAGCGGCTCCAAGTTTGTGTCAGCCAATTCCTTGCATATCCTAGAATGACATCCAAGATCAGATTATTTCAAAATTTATTCTTGCTGTCTAATTTCCTTTGTAGTTTTCAGAGTGATTGACGGTTCTGATGACCCTGGAAAATCACTATCGGATAAGCAGGTCATTAAAGAATGGCATGGAAGAAAAGCAGGGACATTGTGCAGCAGGAACCAATGTGGAGGAAGCTTAAGGAGATGTTAAACACCACAGGCCAGGATGTAGGGAGGTTTTATCATGGTCCTTCTTCTGTAGCATAATAACACCAAGTTTTGTGCTGTCCCTGATATAGGTATTTTAGAACACTTCTGCTTTTGAGAAAAGGAAATTATTAAGACTTAAACATTTTGCAAATAATTTTGAAGAAGAGCACTCAAGATAATATATTTATTGATCCATTTAGCACTTCGTTTGGTAGTGACTAAGGGAAGAAGCTTTTGGGCACTACTTTATAATGTCAAAATGCAAAATTAAAGCAAAATTTCTCATGAAGAGAAGAAAGAAGCAACTGTGTCAGTCAGTAGCTACAACTACTTGACATTGGGTCCATTTTGTTAGTTACAGGGAAAAAGTTACATGTAAACATAAAAAAGGAGTTTACCCAGGAGATCTCCTAGTTTTATGGTAGCAATGTGTTTCTAGCTATTTTTTTTTGGGGGGGAGGGGGTAGGAGAGTGGGGGAGACAAAAAATATTTCATCTAGAAACTTTTGCTAAACAAAGAAATTAACTTCTGGCAATGTATTTAATATTTAGAAATATCAAATTGTTTTTCTTACTGCTGATATCACATTTAAAGGTAAAGTTGTAGCTACTAGTGCCATCCTTCTGGTGAATTGGAAAGGTAGAATTCTGTGGAGGAAAAGAGAAAGTTAATCTTTAATTCCGCAGTTATTCCACAGCATTATGAAGATAGCCATCTTAATGCCAATCTGACAAGAGAAAGAGGTAAAGCTGTCTTAAAGTATTATGATTTTATTTATTAGAAGGATGCTGGGAAGGGGTACTGGCTACAGCACCTCACTGATCAAAGCTAAACCATCTCCTAATCTTTTATGCATAGATTTTTATGACAAGATTATGGAAATCCCTAGCTCATCCAGTTGTCCAAGGCTGGATCATAGAAATTCTCAAGCACATGAGGAATGTTACTAGCTATGATTATAATCATGGAACTCATTTCTTGAGTGAGTAATCCTAATACAAGCAAGTAAACCATTTTTTAATATTTTTTCTACCCACCTAAGCACTCTGATCCCATTTTCTGTAATGGGACTGTTGGCATGAATATGGATTAAAAGATCAGAAAAATGATGAAATGTATGAAGTCTCTCATACCTGTTTTCTGGACACGGCTTAACATGTCAAATTAATATTTTTGGAGAAATCCATGTCTATTTCCAATCTGATCAGTGTAACTAAAATAAGCTTCCTCTGGTGTAGGCTGACTTGGAGGTCCACAAAGAAAGGTCTAACGCATCCCCCCTCCCCCCTACTTTTTTGCAACTTAAATATCTTTGAAGTAGCAAATATATAGTTAAGAAGAAAAAGATTTAAATATAAGAAAGATCAGTACCACATGTGTGCCCTTGATTACAGAAATGTTGAAGAAATTTGTTCTCCAGGGTGGGGGGATGGGATGAGGGAGGTACAGACGTCACTGGTGCTTATAGTAATTTCATATTTTCATACACAAAAATTATCTTGATTTTATAGCAAGTTAGAAATTAAACCACTTCTTAAAATAGTCTTGAGGCAGAAATCTTCATGCCATGTAATAAAATATATTTTTCTCTATTAAGGAAAACATTTGCATTGCTTTTTTCCTAGCCAAAAAAAGTTGGTTTGAGGGAAGAACAGTTTTATTATGCTTCCATGAGGTTTCAGGAAAAATTTTATTCTGCTGAATTAAAAACCTAGGCAAGCTTCCCTTGGCCAAAAAGAGGTAAAGGACTTCTTCCAGGTCTTGCTGGATCCTGGACATCAGCATATCTAGATGATGTCACCTGTGTGGGGGCCTTAGGTTTTTGTTTTGCCAGTGATGTCCCATCCAGGAATCCTGGTTCACTTCTAACAGGTTTTTCTTGATGCTGATTGGCTTTGTCTTTGCAGAACCAGAGTCAGCAGTACTGCCTCTTCCATCGGGTTTTCTAAGCCATGATTTTAATGCACATTTCAGTGAATTACATTGTTGGGGTTTTTTCTTGCCCTCCACCTCCTTGCCCTCCTAGTTGTATTTTGACTCCATTTGCTTCTGGATTTGACAGAGATTTCTTTCCCTACTGACTGGATACTGTCTCACTGCCTTGCTTCCAGCAATGCAAAACTGATGAAAATCAATAGTGGTCTGGCACAGTTTTACATAACATTGTTTTTCTGTCACCTTTGTGTAAGCCACATCTTACCTTTACAATTTCATAATAATATACAGCAGGTTCAGAATGGGTCTGTACTTGACTGGAAGAATGTGGAGAAACTGGTGTCAGTGAACTAATGTTTTGCTGTGGCTTTGTGTAATGCAGTCATTACTTAAAACATAAAAGCTTGTGTGGTGGTTGCATACTTCCTTCTCAATTATTAGCACTTTTTACAAGCTGAGCTGTAATTCATGGAAAAAAACCTGATATGCTGATGAGCACTCCATGTGTGTGGGGCAGTATAGGTGCACACACATGCACAATGCTAAAGAAATACGTGCTTTATCTCTGCACAACACTTATCAAGGGTTGTTTTTGCCAAGTGTCAGTATAAATAAACACTTCTTGCAAAAGCACTTTTATTTCATCAGTATGACTGCAAGTTTTTGGGCCTCTAGCTGGCTTTTCTGCACCTTGTTCACACATCTCCCCTAATCACAAGTCTGTAAAGTTAATTCTTGTTTACAGAATTTCTTGCCAACTGTTTTTCACAAATTAGTCCTGTTAACCTGTAGTGAAGTAAACATCCCGATGAAAGTGCATTTTTTATGAAGCTTCGGATACACTTGACCGTTGTTAACTCTGCTTGAAAATTACATCTTATTTGGATGTCAAAATTACGTGGTGTTTAGCTATTGGGACAAAATGAGGGAGATTAAAGGAGTAGTTAGGGGTAAACCTGCCTTTTCAGATTTACTAGAATTAAAAGAGCTGAAAAATAGTGAGATAGTAGTGGAGAGCTTTTGATCCCTGCAAACTTTAATAGCTAGTAACCTGATAGTGCATTACTAGGCTCTTACTATTGGTGTCAACAGGTGATCAACAGGCTCTGTATATTTGGGAGGATGGAAATATTTATGTGTGCATATAAATTAGTACATATGCCCCAATATAATGGGTTGCAAAGGTAGTGTGTAATGAAAAGAAATCACACATTGCTTTTCATGAGACTAAAAAGATTTGTGGGACATACCAGTTCTTTTGTTAAACCCATTTCTGAAGAAGGGCTGTTTGTTCCCTTTCTTTAAAAGAAAGCAATTGGTTTGAGGTAATGCAGACTGCAGATAGGCATGATATTATTTGTTGCTTGTATGGCCAGGTACTACTCAAAATTGTCTTTTACAAGATCTGGAAGTCAGGAGTACTCCATAAAGCTTATGGAGCTTTTATTTATGTTAATTTCTATAAAAATGGGATATTTCTGTATGACTGGTAAGTAAAAGCAATTTCAGGTGATTTCAGGTATTTTTTTTTTCCCTGAAATCAACAAGCTGTCAAGAAAATTATTTTAGTTGTTAGGGGATTAGACTCGACAAAATTTTCAAAGCCTTTTTTTATACTGTATACCTCAGTGCCTGACACACTTTGCTTATTGGGTTTTTTTTGATACTGCATCTTACTTTTAAACTATAAAAATGCTACATTACTTAAAAAATATGTTAATACTTTGAGGCATATTGGGCTTTTTAGAAATTGTTGTATTTAAATATGTATGTAGGTATTTACAGTCTGCTTGTATTGTTACAACCTAACCGTAGGAGGATGTAAAAAGTTAAAAAGACCACTCTCCTTTTTTTTCTTTCTCTTTAGTGTCTCATACCCTTTTTCTTCTGTAACTGCAAAACCTTCTGCCAGAGTAGAGGTTAAAGGTCTTGCTTTGTCATTTTACTTTTTGAAATAGTTGCTTTATGATGCAGCACAATATTTAGGATAATATAACTTGCAGTGCACGTGAGACAACAGTAGTGTGTCTGGTAGGATGTTTTTGCTTTCTTGATTACATGACCAAATTTTTTTTCTGATTGTTGCACATTTTTAGTTGGATAGAAGGTTTAAGAGAGCTTAAACCCTCACCTCCCTTCCCCTGATTAACAAAAGAATATATAGATATCTCTATTAGTGTATATTCTGTTAAACATATTGTCAGTTGTGTTAGTTAATAAGACAGGCAGCTATTAATTATTATTTCTAATGGATTATTCCTGTTTAAATATTCTTAACGAGTAAAGGAGAACAAGAGCTTTATGTCTTGTTGAGGCTTTTTGCACATTGTTGATTTGCATTCACATCAGAGGAAACTGAGTTGCATGTAATACTCCAACAAAATTGTTCAGTATTATTCAGTATTACCTTAAAAGATAATATAACAAAATTTAGTATCCAGCCAAAGCCTGAATAACTGCTAATGGTATCCTGTCAGAGTGAATCAGAAACTCAATACTGGACAGAGCACTAAGTGTTACTCATTTTCAACACTGCCAGCAGAAATAACAGAACAAATGGGCCGATACAGCACTGTGAGTTTTCTGTGTAATTGGCACCACCTAAAGCTGACCTTTAGGTTTCCAAAGCATAATGTATGTCCTGGGTACACAGCAAGAAAAGAAATAATGAAATTGACAGGCTGGACTCATCACTGAAAAAAATACATAATCCATTTTACATTGTCACATAATTCTTTGAGATTCTGGAAGCCATCCAGAATCCATTTTAGTATTTTCAGACAAATGGCTGACACTTTAATGATCAGCTATTTAAGGTCAACAATTTAAAACTGAGTAGTGTACTTGTTCCAAATGAAATTTAATGTTTGTAAAGGAGTTTAACATTCAGCTGTATTTGCAGCATCTGAAAACATAAATTGACACCCTCAAAGGAAAATATCTGCATATGTATCCATTTACACGCACATCTTATAATGTTAATAGAGTCATAAAAGTTGATCCGTTTGATTAAACATATTTATCATTCTCTAGTAGTGTACACAGGGGCATGTACATTGATTATAAAATGTTCTGTCTGCTGTGACATGTTGAAAGACACATGGCATATATACCCAAATCACATATAAGACCTTGTTTTTCTAATTAATAAACATTGTGGCAAGATTTTGCTCTAGGCATGTTTTGACTTTTACTGCATATGTTTTTAAAAGATTGTTCCAAATGCTGGTCTCTCTTGTTGTATCATTCTTTACTTCATAACTTAGCCATCACAACAGACTTTTGTAGGTGTACTGCCTGTTGAAAACCAGCATCCCGGTCAATACAGCTTATTTAAATGAAAAGAAACCATTAACTCTGTTAATATCACTTTCAGTATTACACAGAACTGAACCATTGCTTTATTATGTTCCTGCAGTGATATACAAAATAATACCTACAGCAGGATGAGGTATAGTTCACAGAATTACAAAGTGCTTTTAACATGAATAAAGCTAAAGATTAAAAGAATTAATGGCAACATTGGATGTGGAGCACTTTGGATTATCTTTCTTGATCATTTGATTGAAAAAACACTTCCTATACATGCTTTCTCAATACAAGATTAGAATAATTACATCTGAGTAAATGCCTCAAGAAAACCCTCATGTGTTTACACTGAGTAAAACAATATGCTAAATTGCCCATGCTTGTGCTTATACTTTCCCCTGCTTGCCCCAGCTGTTTTAATGAATAGCTTAATACAAAAAATGTGTGCAGAAAAAGCTGCTATCTCTAAGACTTTTCAGTAATTGTTTTTGCAGATATCAGTCTCAAAAGACAGTTTTAATTGCTCAAGGAATATAATTATAAAAAGATTCTTGGACCAGTCATACTATATATCCCATAGTGTGTGTCCATTCCTAATTAAAGATCATGGATACAAGCTGAGATGATTTGGCAAATACTACCCAAGTGTGCTAGCTAAAACTGCCACCACAATCTTGGCCAATACAAAGTGAGGAAAAGGTGAGCAGATCCTCCACCTGCTTCTTCAGAGATGGTCAGATGGTGCCAGAGAATCACTCAGAGCCTGGGTAAAGTGTGGGCCTGTGACTGGTGTCTCCATGGTATATCCCTGTAATGCTCTCTCAGGCTGAAGTGACAGTGCTCTGAGCAGAGGGCCAAACCAGGGGACATACAAATGTCCTTTCCAAACTAGATTATTATCTGATTTTTTCACGATCAGCTTCCACCCTCCTAAACAATAAAATCACACTGGTGAATTTGCTTCATACTTCTGAATGTTATTTCCTCAGTTGCTGTCCAATTAACTCAGAAATAAATACCCCTGCTCAGCTGTGTTAATGGTGGGACTCTCAAAGGCAGTTCAGCTGGGTTTGCCTTTGTGGAAGCCACTTGCTTGAGCCACGCTGATTATCAACTTTTTGTTTTCAGATGTTGAATAGCACATTAGTTGTCTTAGTATTACATACTTCCGACAGCTGCTTTTACAAATCCAGAATTTCCTTGTGGTATCTCTTCAGCAATTCATCATCATCAAACACTTAATTGACTTTCAAACTCTCCTTCATTCCTGTGGCTTGATTGGCAAATAAGAATATTCTTTCATGGGCAATAATTTAAAATTAAATGTCTCAAAACATTTCTACTGTCCCAAATTTTCTGACAGAATTAAAGGGACCCCAACTGACCAAAGGGATATTCCATACCTTATGATACCATGCTCTTTATACAAAATGTGAGAAAGAAGGAGGAAGGGGAGGGGGAAAATTGTCTTCCCAAGTAACTGTTACATGTGGTGGGGCCTTGCTGTCCTGGAGATGTCTGAACACCTGCCTGCCCATGGGAAGTAGTGGAAGAATTCCTTGTTTTCCTTCGCTTGTTTGTGCTACTTTTACTTTACCTGTTAACTGCCTTTATCTCACCCCACAAGTTTTCTCACTTTTACCCTTTTGATTCTCTCCCGGATCCCGCTGGTGGGGGAGTGAGCGAGCAGCTGCCTGGGGCTTGGCTGCAGGCTGGGGTTAAACTACAACACATGGTCAGAACTCAAATAAAATGCTTCAGTAGGCAAACCCATCTGATCAGGCCTAGTTCTGCATGACCCCCTGCTTTACAGGGAGTCATTCTCAAAGACCTTGTCTGCATTAGAAGGGTACTGCTCTCCAATGCTCCTGTACTCATGCCCATTTAATTCCTTAATTGCTCAGCTGGTGTGAGGTGGTGAACAGTTGTGCATGGGAGTGTGAAGGAGAAGGACCTGCAGCACAAGGTAGGGGGCACAGCCCTCCCTGGGAAGGCTTCACTGCCATAAGGACAACAGGCACATCTTCAGAGCTCTAAATAAAGGGCGGGGGTCCGTGGTAAGGTGAAGAATGCTAACAAAGGCTTAACAATGAGCTATTTACAACTTTCTGCACCTTGATCAAAAAAGGAAATGAACAGGAGGGTCTTAAGGGGTCCCTGACCATTGCAGAGGGCTGGAACTAGATGACCTTTAAGATCCCTTCCAACCCCAACCATTATGATTTCTTTTTGTGATGTAGAATGTATGAGTCAGCAGGCAAAAAAAAATTGAAAAAAGTGACATCAGAGTTCAATTGAGAGATGTTACTATCATCATTCTTCCTAGAGCATTATTAATGAAACAAATAAAATCCCTATCAGTAAACATACAAAAATGATTATAAGTATGAATAAAAAATGTTCCTTTAGAATTTTACAGTAGATCTTTATCTTAAATATTATGTTTTTGGCTTGATGATATACAGTTTGTTTAACCTCTCAATACATAGACCTAAAGACCCACAGAAAAAAAAAAAGGTATTTACTATATTTGCCATAAGCACATACCTTCTTCAGTTATTTACACCTATTGACAGTGGATGCAAACCAGTGTTAGATTGTAATTATCTCCTTGTGTGAAACAGTGCTAGAGGTTTATCATTTACACTTTGCCTGGCTGTAAATTACACAGTCAGCCCCAGAACATTCTCCCTAGAGTGGATTGCATGAAGAAAACTTGAGAATGAGGTCATCAAAGTAGTAAACTCTCATAAATTTGAGTGTCAGTGGTTTGCTTGTGAAGAAAACAGTGTTTATAGTTTTTTTCAGCTGTCAGTGGGGTAAAATTTGAAAATTAGGGCCTTTATTTGAACTGCTGAAGGAAATTACAAAGAAAGAATGAAATAACGTTTTTTTCACTGTTCCTTGGTTTGCATCAGCTACAGATAGTTGGCTCTGCAGTTATGTTCCAGTCATGCTTTAATATTAATATTGTTTCACTTTGTGCATATGGAGCTAACTGAGTCTCTATTGTCAACATGAACTGGAAGTTGTAGTGAGATCCTGGATGTCACAGGAGGTAATGTGTTGGTCTCACTGAATACATCAAGCACATCACAGGCTGAAGAGCAAGATGGTGCTTAATTACTTAATTATCACCTTTCTTTTTGTTCTCCCAGACCCTGTTACAGTTCCACATTGCTAAGGGGTTGCTTAGGGACAGACTGTACTAAGAAAAGGGCAGATGCTGTCCTATGTCAGTGCTGTAATTTCTGTTTCCACTTCTCGCCTTATGTCGTAAGAATTAATAATCTTTGTTACTCAGAGCAGTTTTGGGTTTTGTTTTTATATATCACATCTTGGATTTTGACTTGAACAGTTCTGGTTTGTAGAAAAGGGACTTCACCACTCAACAGATATTGATGTAGAATTTTGCAGTGTGTTCAATGGTAACTTGTCCATGGGTAAACTTTGATGCTGTTGCAGTCTCTCTGAATACACAAAAAAGGACTTAGGTATCACAGAGTTAAGTAATGTGCCCATACAGAATGTGAGCAGTTCTGATTTTGGGAATAACATTCAGGATGAAGTAATTTTAAGACTTATTTCTTGACGAGCTAGCTACAATTAAACATTTTAGTAGTTAGGGTGGAAGTGGTTGTGAGAGCCAAGATAGCATATCTAGATAAATAAAAGCTTTAGAACACTAAAAATTGGGATAAAAAAAAAGTCTGTGAAGTTAGTATTATTGAAGTTAGTTGAAGTTAGGATCTGTTACTTGCTGTATGAAGAATTCTGTGAGGAAAACTTACCTGGAACAAAAGAACACAGGGTCATCAAGCAGTTTTGGAAAGAGAGCATCCTAAAAGCAAACTAATGGTCTGTTTGGTATTGAAAAGAACAGAAATATACCGAAAATATATTATTTACCAGGGCCTTTTGGTGACCTGAAAATCAAAATGTAATTGGAGAGGAACATGGAAGTAGGTATTGTTGGGAATGGATATAAAATAATAACACTAAAAATTTTGGATAAGGAATATTTAGATTTATGGAAATATTCTGAAATCACATTTAAAGACAGGGAAAGCTAAAGGAAACTATGGTTCCAGTGCCTGCCCAAGTAAATAAGGAAATAGTAGGTGAAAAATATGAGGCTGAAATGTTTTATGTTTTTCCTTTCTTATTTTTTAATTATTGGTGATCATGTGGTCACTGGTATGATCACAGAGCAGTGTTGGTTAGGGCAATGAAAGTAATAGGTCTAGAATATTTAAATAAAATACACATCTTGATCAAGATAATGTGATGAAAATCATAGTGGGCTAAGGATTTACCAAAAAAAATCTCTGAATTCTTGGTATTTGAAAATGGTCATGGGTCCATAGTCTCTACATGAATGGAAGTCATCTGGCACACTTAGAAAGAAGGTTAAAATTCAGAACAAGTTAGACTAATGTTGATAGCAAGGAAAACTTTTAAATAACTTCTGTGAGTGAAAATAATGTTTATATTGGAGATCTTGCCAACACAGAATACACTTTTCATCCGCAAATGGGGAATTCCTTTCTATTATAAAAATACATAGGTTTCCTGTAGTGCTTTTGACAAAAAAGAAAAAAGTGTTTTCCTTTGTGTTTCTTTATCTGTAACACAGGACAGTAGAGAAATCCGCTTTGTTAAAGAAGTTGCCACTCACTGGTGTTAGGCCTGGTGTCTCAATCAAGGTGAGACATTGCAGGTGACAGAGAACAGGAAGTGTAGGAAGGAAAGCCTATTTTCCTTCATCCCTGCACCACAGTAGTCCCACCTCTTCCTTTATTCCCTTTGAAGTCCAGTTGCCCAACTATCCCTTCTCAGACTTTTGCAAGGCTTGTCCTTGTGGCACTTCATTAAGGGTACATCCTTTGCCTGGTTGGCAAGGATATATGTTGTTATTGGGAGCTCAGAAGGCACAGCTGATTGTTGAAGTCACACATGCCTTTTCATGTTGGAAACATTTACTATGTGGGTATTTTCCCTCTATCAGTTTTTCAGGCTCCTACTGATTTTTTCAGCAAGTGTGTAGAAACTTGGTCTTTTTGATATCTCTGTCCTTCTCTCAAACTGGGTTAAAATTGACCAATAAATCATAGCATCCTAAGGAAAATAAGCACAGAATGCAATTCCAGAAAAGTTTTGAGAAACTGGCTTTAAAACTGTAACAAGCATCAATTCTGCAGCTCTGTTTTAAAACTGGTGGCAGAAAATCCAGAGAAGTTGCATAATTTTGGTTTACTAGTTGGAAGTTGATAGATGAAAAAATTTTGCAAGTCTACAGCTAAAAATCTAAGTCAAATCTGAGACTCAAACCCATTTGAAGACGTGTGATTGATAAATAGAGTGTACAAAGAAGTGTTGCAGATAAATACCTGGTTTTCCTGTAGGAGATTGATTGTGCTTGAGAAGCAGATGATTCAGTTCTTTGAAACAAAAATCTGATTCCATTTGTGTGAGCTTAAAACAAAAACGTTTTATTAGTTGTTCAAATCAGGAAGGCTAAAGCAGTATATTCAAAGCAAAAAGAGTATTTTACCCGTCCCCCCTTTCCATGGGGCTTGTCTCAGTCACAGCCACGTGGAGAACAGAAGGGGCAAAAGGTTCAAGCACAAAAATTCGCATATCCCATTATATGGTGGGATAGAATCCCTTGAAATACTGCAAGAATGAAAAGTAATAATAAAATCAGAAGGGAAAGAAATGAGAAAGAAAAAGACACTTCTGGCATTTTAAAGAGGACTTAAGAGGGTACTTAAAAAGTGAAGTGGAGCTGGGGAAGTGTGATCAGTGCAGTTAAGATGGAGAGGTATCACAGAAGAGATGTGCAGGAGGAAGGTACTTGTGCACTGAGTAGGTAAAACATGGAGAAATGTTCTTCCCTTCCTCAAAAATAGCTTTTCTTTGTCCACATCCATTTTCATGGATATGTACAACACAAATGACAAGAAAAAATACTGGGTTTTGCCCTGTCATTCTATATCTTGTTGGCCTAAATATCTCCCACTCATGCCACAAACATAAAGCTGTTTAGTTAATTCTTCTTTGGCAAAACCCCAAAGCATTAATGAAATTTTAATTTGTTTTGGCAAGTTGTGCATGGAAAAAATATTTTCACTGGGGTCTTATAGATTAATTTACATAAGCACTGGAAAATAGTGATAAATGGCTTGCTAATTTTATTTTTTTTTTCTGCTTAAGTCTTCTATATCTTGGGTAACTTTTATAATTTTTCCATTGGAATAATATCTGTTTTTTACTATTTGTACCTCCAGATTGTTCTTTCTTCTTCTGCCAAAATAATTGCCACTTGTGACTCCCAAGTTTTCCTGAATTGTCGGATTTTATACCTTTACACATGATCAGCTTGTTTAATGCTCAATCAGGGCATGGTTTAGTGGTGAACACGGCAGTGCTGAGATAGTGGTTGGAGTCCATAATCTTGGACTCCTTTTTCAACCTTAATGATTCTGTGATCCTATTTATTGCTCACATAAACTGCATACCTTATTAGACACGTGAGCTGACATTCTATATTCTCCAGCTTCTGCCACTGATGAACTCAGTGCTGACACAAATATTATTTTAAGGGTAGCTTCTCACACCTTTTTACTGTTACCAGTGCCCCAGGAGAAAATGGCAGCAACGTGTGAAGGAAGAGCATAGCAACTTCTGATCTCCATGTTCCTCATGTGTGTATTACTCATAAAATATTAAAATGTATACCACGAAGTGTGTCTGTGACATTGCACTCTCACAATGATTTGCCTGGGTATTTCATCATTAAAGAAGATCGTTACTCATTGGCTTTTTCATTTTTTGGCTAACATTGAAGGCAAAGAAATTGCCCTTCCTCCTGCCTCTCCACTCATAAAGTCTTACTGGTATGAGGACTGGGACATGACTTGAAGAATGCCTGCTAGGCACTGGCTGTGCTTAGAATAGGAAATATTACTGGTGACAAGAGAGGTTAATTTTAATGTAGGCAAAATAGCTCAGTGTCCTTTCCAATACTTTGTATAGTCCATTTTCATGCTACCTCTGCCAACTCTGAGAAAGAAATATTTTCTTACAGTGGTGCTATACTGAATCTGTCATCAGAGATATTAGTGGACAAACACTTAAGGTTTATCTCTGAAAACTGCTTGAACTCACCATCTCCTGACATAAATGAAACAAGGGATCCATATCTCTTAAAGAAATTTAGAAATTTTCACTACAGCTATTCCAAACTTTATATATAAGTAGTGTAGGTTAGTTTGAAGCATAGAAAAAAACGTATCTTCAAAAAAAAAATCATCATGTGGGTTTTTCTTTTTTGTCTTAACTTTTGGTTACATAAGTTCAGAGCTTTAAAATAATTCTTTAGTAGAGAATCAAAACTTAAGCCAAATTGCCAGTTTAAATATTTGACGTGAACGCTTACTTGCTGTATTATTAAATTGTGATAAAGAATGGGTTACTTTTTAAAAGTGGAAATGCCTCTTGGTAATGAATAATGAATATTAAGGCAGATTAATAGCAGTAGTAATATTATGGTGAATCCGGTAAAACACACAGTTTTCTGAAGGGGACTTGAATTTTAAGTTAATGTTTGAAAGGCAGTATAAAGTAATGGAAATATTAAGTCTTTCCAAGCTGTGGTTCTGTACTGACCAGCTGTGTTTCTTCTCAGTTTATGGGAGCAAATTGTTTTTGTGCTTATGTTTGAATAACATGACAGCTCTCATAAAATGAAATACTGAGATTGCTTAGGATAACTTTGTTTCCCAGGCAAGTGGATTTTGGCATCAAACTATTAAAGATATATAGGTTTCCATCTCTAAAAAAATCTCTAAAAAATCTGGGATTAATTATTATAAACCATTTTGACTTCAATGCTCTAGGAGGTTTTTTTATTATTTTATGGAAGGCAGACATACCCATTAGATGCTATAATTTTTGCTCGTATGAGAAACTGGTATCATGTGGTACGAGGACTCATCTATAGGAGCTTCTAGATTTTTGGATAATTTGAAAAGGCAAACAAAACACCTGTTTTGTCAAACTTTTGAGTTACCAGGTTATTCAGAGAGGCTCTTAAAGAGCTTCCAAAGAATGTAAAAAGGTTTTTTATGAAGACCAAGTAGTTGTGTTTTGACACAACTATAAGCTTTACAACAGTGCTTTATCACTCCAAAGTTCAAATCCTCACAGGGATTTTCATATGTCTACAAATACACTAATCATTCACAGGATGAGGAATCAGGGACTTCCCAGACTGTCCCTTACAGCCAAAAACAGTGCTACACCACAAGCAGTATGTTCTTTGTATGTATTTGATGTGTAAACGTTCTGGTGTCTGTGCAAAGCAGTTCTGAACTCAGGTCTCCGGGGCCACTGAGTTCAGGAACAGACTGTGATGAAGTTAGATGTTTACTTTAATTCAGGCTTTTTAACATAAAGTAACTAAAAGAACTAAAAACTAAAAGCTTTTTTTTTTTTCATTTTTGTATGGTTGGTTAGGGTGTTTTTCCCCTTCACAAAATTGCAGAAAAAAAGGACTGGAAAAACTTTATATAGGTACAAATAGAGAACAATGAAAACCCAATCTGTATTTAAATAAATATCTAGATTAGCTCTGTTTTTTTGTCTCACTTTCTATTTTTTTTTCCAACCTTGTGATGTCAGGTCTCCCTCATGGAAAGGAGTTGCAGTTTGGAGTATCCATGCTTTTTAATGTAAACTTTGCATATCTTTCTTTAGGGGGTTTACTTCCTCTCTTCTCTTCTAAGAATGGCCCAGTCTTTAAAATTACAAGAAATCAGTTTCAGCAGTTCCTTGCACTTAGCAGTGGGAGCATTAATATCCATTGGGCATTTGTAGATGCAGCTGTCATCTATCCAAGTGGGTTAACAACTAGGCAAGCCAAAAATGTGTCATGATTTTTAATAGGCCTGGACAATGTTCAGTGTCAGAGTGAAACAGCTCTGTGTGTTTCTGACACTTGGGTTACACATAATGACAGACATTGCCAGTCACGCCCAATACAGCCGTATAAATGGGATTAAGACAAGCACTCCATGACTGGCTGTCTGCAGGGTGTGATGCTGGCTAACCAGTCATTTTGGGGTAGAACCAGACCTGATCTTCTGACTGGTTTTTTGAGTGATATGGCACTACATTTGCTGCAATTTTTCATTTCAAAACCACTTTCCTTAAATGATATTACGGATATCTTTGGGCTTAAAAGTTGTAACTTGTGCTGTTCTTTGACCACTTGAAATGCTAATATGTTCAAAGTGGGCACTTAGAAGTATCTTCCATATATAAAACCGATGGTATAATTGCCAATATGATTTTTTATGCAAATGATGGAGTATGGTAGGCCATTCAGGCAATAACTGTTTTTAAAACTGGAAAACGTTTCACTAGCTAAAGTTTTTAATTCATACAGTCTTGGACATATTAATTCACTGACCAGCAGTGTTTAGCTCTCTTTGTACTAATCAGAAAGGGAAAAAAACCCCCATAAATTATGATGCTTCTTTGTTGCTGGAGTTGTTTATGCATTGAAGACTCTGAGACAGAAAACCACAAAATATCTCATTCACAGAGAATGCTAAACTTTGTTCAATCTCTTCATACTCAGAACTGCTACCTTACTGCTTATTCTGTTTATCCATACTGTAAAAAACAACATCATCTGGCCAATTTTTTTTTTTCCTCTACACATCATCTCAATTTTCTATAACTTGGATAAGGTAAGCATAAGTTAAACCAGCACTGAGTCCTGTCTGAGCAAAGGTTAATTTTCTAAGATGAAGCCCCAATTTAAACTTCCCTTAGACAGAGACAGATTTCTGGGAGAAAGTGATAACTAGAAACAAAGTTAAAACTGCAGTTACAAAACCCAAAGTCTTAGTTAAAATAAAACAACTATTTTTAACTGTACAATTAATTAGGAATTAAACACTATTAGTATAACCATATAAATTAAAAAATGTTCAATTTAATAGAATAAATGATGAACAGTATTTGAAGGCCTCCTTTTTACCTGGCTTTTCCTTGGCTTCTGTCTTTAGTTTGGTCACTCCTGTAGCAGCAACATCTGCTTCTGTGTGCAAGTAGGAGACTCTGTGGCCTTGTCTGTCTTCAAAGAGGGCTCGAGTTTCCTTTGTACTTGGTAGTGAATTAAAAAGAGAAAGTGCTTTAGAAAAAGAATGACATCAACTTCTGTAATAAATACTGTAATTGAGTCAACTTCATGCTGCTAGGTATTGAAAATCTTTTTGAAATATGGATATTTTATGATTTTGATATGTAATTGTGTTGTAGATGAGACATTCGAATCTCAGGTTTGCAGCAGTGGAACAGTTGACTGTATTCTGATGAAAAGTGGATTTTCACACCGCAGTATTCGACTCTTTTAGTAGGAATGATAAAAGCTGGAATATTAATGGTAGGATTAAAACTTGAAGTTTTCAGAAGAAAAATTAAAGTATTTTAATTCTTAATAGTCTTTAATTTGAATTCTTAAATAATTTATTTGCGCAGTACGTGTCTAACTAATGCAGAACATTTCTAACTAAAACTAATATTATTCAAGCTATCACTATAATTTTCTGTTTTTCTAATGTTTGTTATATAGTCAGTGAGTTAGAAACCTGCCTTGGTTTCTTCTTGAAGGCTTTGAGGTTCCATTATTTGGTTGCTTAAGGTAACTGTAAATGTTTAGAATTGCTTGGTATCAAATATATAGGTGGGAGTATAAGTTTTTTTCATTATAAACATGTTGAACTGAGGTTGCATCTAAACAGTTAACTGCTTTCAAAATTACAGTTGATAAATTTTCTCCTTATGACTTCTATTGGATATTTTACACTACTTCATCAGTGTAGAAGCAAAATATTTAAGTAGTGATTTCTTCAGTAAAAAAGTGCTGTAGAAAACTGAAACTTTCTGTGCATACACAGGGCAATGGAATTCTCTAAAGGACCAATAAACTCATGTTTAAACTAATGAGCTTCCAAATGAGTAAATAATTCTTTCATGTAAAGATATACATAAAAGGTAAGACATAAATAGAAATAAAGTGGGAAATATGGAATTTGGGGTTGGAGGAGAAGAAAGGTGTATTTCTTATCCTTCAAAGTAAAAAAAAATAGAAAATACCTTTCAAAACTGTGAACTTAACAACCATATTTATTAAAAAAATATAGGCAAGGATACTTATTTAATATATTTACATTGTGTTTTAGAAAAAAGCCTTGAAATGGATTTAAATTACAGAAGCAGAGACTTGATACACTCAACCTTAACTCAGCCCTGTAGTGACACCAGGAGGAAAAAGGAAATCTTTATCTTCTAAAATTTTTCTTCTAAAACTTTTCTCTAAGGTAGTATCTTGGTCACTAAAAGGCTTTTATCATGTCTTCATGATTAATGCATAGAATCAGTAACAAGAGCAAGCTGATGCCTCTCATGTCTGTTCTTCCATGTCTGGAAATCTTTTACATTAATCTTACCTAGTTTTTCATATTCATGTACACTTTGTTTGACTCAGTTTTTTTTACATTGTCTTAATAGCTTACCTTTTAAATTATTGGTAATTGTAATGAAATTTTAAGTCTAGAAATACCTTTGTATTGTGTGCAAGAAACAGATATACTCCCTGGTATGCCTTATGTATAGTAGATACCCACTTGTGTAATTTTTTGCAGGAAAATAGAATATATTTTATATATTGATAATAATATTGCTTTACTTTCAGGAAGAAAAACAAACTATTATTTGTTTTAAAATATTGTAATTCAGTATGGCCACAAACAAACATGAAAATATAGGGTTGAGGAAGAATAATGATTTTGTTTTATACAGCAGGTCTATGTCAAATCCAATAGAATGAACCATGTATGTGCTTGAATTCTACATTGTGCTTGCTGTGCTGCTTCCAAACCTGAATACTTCCAATGGCTATTTATGAAGTCAAATGTACAAAAAAAATGCTCAGGTGGTTTGGAAGGACATAATGTTGCTCAGATACCATTAATGCTTAATTTCCTAAGACACAGGAGTGGCCAAATAGTATTTGTCTGGCCATCTTTGTCAGTATTGTTCAAGGAACTCTAAAATTTTTTTCCTGCTATAGACTGTGAGCTTCATATTCTTCACCTTTCAGTTTCTTCCATATAGAATTGGTTAGAGAAGAACAGGGAAGAACACTTGTCTGTCACTTGTCTGAGCAGGTAGAAGTTTTTGGTCACACAGAGTTTTCTAGACTTTTGTTCCTCAGATCCCACAGGAGGAAGTAAGACTTTTGGGGGGCTTTTTTAGTTGTTGCTAGAAATACTTGAATTAGAGAAGATTAAAACCTCACAGCAGGAGGGCACAGTGAAGAGCCTGGGTGGTTTCCACTCTGTTCTGCAGCTGCGAGGGCCCAGAACCTTTTGCTGTGTTTTATCTTCTCCCACATCATCCTGAGGGCTCTGCTCTTACCTTCTGCAGGATCCTTTGGCACTTCATAGCCATAGCTTAGGCCTGCTGCAACAAAGCACAGGGCAGGAGAGGCTTTGGAGGAGAAATAAGAACATTGGTTCGAATAGAGTAATGTATAAATGCATGGGAGATGGGTAAAATAACAGACAAATGTCTGGTCTTGGGTACAGTCTAAAAACCTGCTTCTAAATGTATTCTTTTTAAGGTAATGGTTGTTTTGGGGCATGCTATCTGCTGATCTGCAGTGTGCTTGATTATTGTTTTTAAAATAGTTTGCTCTGTAGATTGTATTTATGTAAAGTTCTGCTTCTGAGTAAAGCTCTGCTTCTGGGTGCACATTTCAATAAGAAATTTCAGTAAATGTTGAGGCTGTTAGGTTTAAACACTGCTTAGCTCCTAAGGTGATATATGTAGAACAGTTCTCCAGAAGAAATGGCAAATTTCATTGGAAAGCAGTGAACTGACAAACATAATATGGCTCAGAGATTGCTGCTTTCCCCCTGTGCTTTATGAGGTGATGCAAAGTTATTTCCAAGATCTGTGAAGGAATTCTAATAGATTGATAACAGTAATAGCTTTATTTCAGCAGAGAGGTCACTGGAAAAACCAGATGTATTTTTTGATTCAGCAGTGAACTATTGGTAATCTAACTTAAAATAATTGAATAATTGGCCAAACTTCTCATAAATAATTAGTATCCTTTTTATTAGCAAGAAATCACTGGCAGCTTTGCTTTTCCAGCAGTGTCTACTGCTTTGTTTAATACCTCATAAACAGCTTCAAGTATGAAACTCCTGGTTTGCAAACTCAAGAAATATGTATATTAACAAAAAAAGCCAACATACACTACTACTTTGACCCTACTATTATACATGTATTTATAGAATTTTATGAAAAGGTCTGGTAATAGGGTAAATAGCTAAATTAATATTTTCAGGATTAAAGTATTCCTTGTGGAGTAAGACATTGTTTTACTTTCTCTTTATTTCCAACAGTGTAATTAGTGGCTCTCCTGCTCTTTTGTGCATGGCCTTTCTGTATTACTGAGCCAAATAATTCTATTGAACTTTAAACCTACAGCTGTGATTTACCAGATTCCAAGCCAAGACTCACCTTCTTCTTTCTCCCACTCATTAATATCTTTCTTAAAAATAAATGGATGGTGAAAGTACAATTTAAATCAGTCTGCCTGCCCCTATCTGCAAACTCCTCGAGCGCTGGCAGACGAGTCAACTTGACCATCTGCATCAGATGAAAAAGCACAATGAACAAAGGTAAATGTTGTGTGTGTTTTGATGAAATGACAGGCTCAAATGGTCTTGCTCTGTCCCTGAGAAGCTTCATGTAAACGTTGAACAAGAAAGGCAGCAGAGTGGAATGATGAAAAACCTGGTGGTGAGAGCCCTTTGGGCAGAGGAGCAGTTGTTGGACACTGCCCTCCGAGACCTCCTGGAGAGGAGAGGTCACTGCAGTGACTTCTGGCCATCCCCACCAGCGTCTGCAGATGAGTCAGCAAAACTTACTGGTTCATGTTCACAGAGGCTGCTGACAAATCTACAATAATCAGCATGGAAACCTGACCTCTGTATTTTGCCAGGAGTAGATCATAGACCAATTAGCCAGTGTAGTCTTTGTACCTTACCTAGGCTGAAAGCCAGATTGAAAAGGGTCATGCAAGTCAAAGATGCCAGATGGCACAACAGCTGTTTAACACAAACTTCTCAGTCACCTTCTTCTCTACAGGCAGTTTAGACAGGGGATGACAATTGATAAAATTACCAATACTAAGCTGACATCTCAAAGACAGGTGTGTAGCCGATTAATAGTAGAATGCTTTTTGCATTTTAGCTTTTCATGTTCTGATGAGAAAAGCAGACTTGATAACACTTCTGACAATTTGATTTTGTGTCTGAAAAATAGTCACATCCTACCTCATTTTACCACGCCTATCAGGAAACGGTTAAAATGTCCAGAATGCTTGGAATGGATCCATGTATTTCTTAGCAGTACAAATGCCTTTTTTTCCCTACTATCGTTTCCTGTTTACAGTCTCATCTTGAATCAGAAATCTGCAGGCCTGAATAATTTTATTAATCTGAAGGACATCTGCCAGATACTGCTGTAAGTTTTGCAGTTCGTCTGGATAAAACAAATTTTTTCTTCCTGAAAAAGCTGAAAACAAAATGGTAGGTCACATCAATGATATATATGTTAGCATTCTGACAAATTAATTAGTCCATAAAATTATGGAGAAATTATTGGTAAAATCTTTATTTGACAATTTTTTTTAAAGATTTCCCATCACCAGTTTTCAAACAGAGATTCTCACATTTTAAGGAAGAGACAATGTAATTTACTCTTCTGTTACCAGGGAAAGTAAACTTCTTACAAGTAGATGTAAGAGTATTTCTTCTGATGGCCTTTTTGATAAATAATGAAAAATTATTTGAGTTTAAAAGGACTCAGTTCAGTTCAGCCTACTGCAGTCTAAGGTATTCTCATCTGGGACTATCTCTATAGTTTATAAATAAAGCTATATTGCAGCACATGCTTCAAAAATTTAGAGCTCTAGTCGACAGATGTGCAAGGTCATGTAAGAATCAGACACTTGAACTGTAATTTCTGAAGTTTAAACCTCTTTAAATCTGCTGAAAGTGCAAACCTATTAGGCCTTGTGATCCTCAAGCTGAAATGAACACTCGTAAATGGCACTAAGTTTGACCTGAAATGTAGCCAGGGCAGAGGGAGGTTTTCCCCAACTCTTATAAAATGGCCTATTGATTGGAAAACTTGGCCAAGAAGTGGAAATCTGGGCTATAGAAATTCCCCAATGGGAGGGAGAATGTGTCCTAGCTAACCTTGTTAGCTATAAAGGTGTCCCAGCTGCACAGCCTGTAGAGCCACATTTTGGACCATCTTCCCCCCCACCCCGCTTCCCATAACAGGCCATTGAGTAGAAAGGAATGCAAACTGAGGTTTGAGGACTAAGAATAAACCAGAGCAAGCCTGGATCTGCGGGTGTCAGATCATTGAAGGCAGTTACAGTTTCAGGGATTACTTGTGAATTTGGTTGTTAAATGATATCTAAAATGGACAATAGCACAAGTAGTAAGGACCTGAAGGCAGGAGGTGGCTCTAACCCAGTCTGAAGCCAGACTAAGTTTGATTTCCTTACAATATACTACAGTGAGAGGATGTTTTTTGTAAAACGTCCAATGTAATCTAAAGTTTTCCCCCCAAAAGTATGCACACAAATGCAGACACTGACAGATGGTTTGTGTAAACTTCCCTGTTCATGTGAGACTGAATGTAGAGATACAGTTTTTATTAAAGAAAGCTCTACCCACTCAATAACTAATATCTAGTTTTCATTGGTATTCTGCTTGTATGTCTAGATGTGAATTTACAGAAATCATCACCATAAAGAACCAAAGATATTCCTAGAGATTAAAATGAAGGAGAAGCCTGAAAGACATTTGCCTTCCTCTCTGGCATAGTACAGAAAGGCAGGAAAAAGCAGTGACTTGTGCTTATCAGTAAGTGGAATTTTTCCTCCCTTTAGGCTTCCTTCTAGACTTTGCATTAAACTGTAACAATCTGAAGAACTACAGGTACACTCTTCTTTTTCTCCAGCTACCAGTGGCATCCTTGCAATACTAAAAGTGAAAAGAGTAATTCAATCTGATGATGCAGGGAGCTTTAATATGCTCTTTTCCCTTACTCTCCTGTGGAGCTAATAGGTATCAGAAAGGAGCCAAAGATGAGAGCTTTTGCACATGTGCATTTATGTTTTCAGCATTGCCTGTGTGTTCAAAAGAAAAATGACTGTGGGACTCTTTTTGTGTGTGATGCTCTTTTGTTGCATCAATTGAGAAAGGAAGTAATCACTTGGGAATAGCTACTTTATACAAGTTCAAAGGACTCCCAAAAGAGAAGAAAGTCTTGCTTCTCTGTACAATACAGCAAATGCCAGGAAAGGTGGGTCATTCTCACGGCAAGCCACGGGACACATGAGGCCAAATTTAACCCTTGTTTAAATTCTACTTGAAGTAACTGGAATTATCAGAGGATGGAGCTAGATAATTAATGATGGACAAAAAAAAAATTATTTGAAGAGCTCTTTAGAATACATGGGAATTTAATGGTAGTATGCACAAAGGCTATCAAAAGCTAGAGATTTGCCAAGGAGTACTTAATGACTTTTTCCTCAACCAAGTGCTGATTAGGCATGTGTTTCTTTTTTCTGTTCTTTAGAAGAAATGGCTTCCTTGCAGTCTGGAGGATATACCTAGTCCCAGCCTAGGTGACCAGGTCTGTTGGTGGAAAGGTGTAGTGCAGTGTGGATCTCAAACGTGACAGATCTCTATACCTTACTCTGCTGGGAAGAATAGATAATCTTACTAATAAGATTTGATGGCATGCATCTAATCTGTACTGAAGCTTTGTCTCTCCCTCATTAGCTCACTTCTGGGTTTATGCAAGGCCTACATAAAGGCTGACCCAAAGCTAAGATAAAAAGTAAAAGATCTGCATATACTGATCAGAATAGAAATACAGGGACTGTTGAGGGAGGCGAGTACCAATATGCATCAATCTCAATGCTGTGTTCCCAGGACTGCATAGTAAATGTGGCCCGTGTCTTTTGTTACAGACCTTGTTATGACAGGATTTTCAGAGCATGTATTAGTTGCTTATTTCATAGTTTGGTTGGAAGCACCATGATTTTTATTACTGATTTCAAAGTAAACAGAGGTTGCATGGCACAAAGGACAAGGTAGCATACCAACACAATATTGAGAAAAAACATTTTTTAAATACAGAAAGTGTTTAAAACAGAACACCTGTGTGTGCACTTCTGTTTGTGTTCAGCCGAATAATTTTTCTGCTGTGAAGTGTTTGGTTAAAAGTCTTTGATTAAAAGATTTAAACCACAAGTACAATTGCTCAGTAATTGCTTACAGCATCTTCTCACTGGTCTTGTATGAGATCTCAGGAAATGCTACACTTCATGAAGTTTCATTCCTGAAGGTCCTCAGCACCTCTCTATGTTGGCAGAATACAAAAGATAAGAATGGATTTAGCAGCAAGACTCAGGAGTCTGCCCTCAGACCTGTCAGATATCTGTGTTTGTACGTCTGTAGTTTCTGATAGCACCTTTCCCTTCTTGCTTCAACTTCGGCACCCAAAAGTACTCATAACTGCTACAAAACTCACACTGGTTAAAGGATTCCAGGGAAGGATAATTTGTATTGAGTTTTCTCCCTGCTTTTTGTAGAGGAAAAATGCATGTTCTCATTATTTTTTTCAGTTTGGGCTTTTTCCTCCAAAAAGAGAACAGTCTATTTACAGTGCCTTTCATAAGGTGAACAATGGCTGGTTTAGAAAACAAGTAGGTTAAAAATGCTGGAACATTTTTGCTAAGAGTATTTTTCTATCTGACAGTTTTGTGGCATTCAGCTTCAGTGTACAAGCTCTTCAAGAACTTTGCCTACATGTATTCCCACATGTAGTTCTGAATCTTGTCTCAATTAATGTTTTAATTTACTCTATCACTTTAAATGTCTTGTTTGTTAAATCTACCTGCTGCAGTTGCTTTAATGCACAGTGTTAGCAGTCATAACTGACACTGCTGAATGAGCATTACTTGTAATGGATCTTATTATTTTTTATTAGAGTTTTTAAAAGGCTTTCCAAATTTATGCTTGACTCTGTTTTAACAATATTTGCATTAGTTACCATTTATTTCTGTTTAGTTTATTCTTTTGAAGAAATGAACCTCTTTAGGGAAAAAAATGTAAGCAAGGAAAGTTTACTCAAGCAAAAGGTTTTTTTAAGTATTGAATTTAAATAATAGAGACAAGATTCTGTTGCCTGGTTTTATTTGTTTAGTTATCTTGTAATATTTGTTGTGATTGCTTTATTAATTTCTTAATGTAACGATACAAAGTATATTGTACTATCTTTTCACTGTGCACTAATTAGCAGCTTTGCAATAAATTTGGCAAGTTAGTTTGATAAAAACTGCAATTATTTTGATTTTTGCTATTGTTGCTCTGCAGTTTTTTGTCAGCTACAGAAATATTAACATATTCCCCAGGGCTTCCAGAAAACCATTAGCCCTAGGCTTCTGCATGTGTATCCTGGCAAAGGGTCTCCAACACTAATTTTGAGTGTTTGCAATTTTCAACCCAGCTGGTTGCACAGCATCCACAGTGAGAGGAATGAAGCCAGTACTACAATTTGCTATAAGAACATTCTCTGCTCCTTGAAGATTAAATGTAGTCTTCCTTAATCCTTTTTTTTTTTTTTTACTCTGAAGTATACAACACAGATTTCATTAGGGAAATGCAATATAAATGCATCCCAAAAAGTGGTGTAATAACGGATGGTTTTATTTGGTTGTTTCAGCAGCTTGTTCTTTACATACTGTCTTCATTCTTCAAATGAAGGCATCATATTCCTTTTATGAGATCTTAAAATTACTATTTGGTTTTGGCCAAACTTACTATAATCTCTATCTTATGACTTGTGGCTCTGTGGTTATCTGTAACACAAACCAGTGTCAATTGTGTCCTAGTGGTCAGAGAGTAAACTGACAAATTGCTAATCTTTTATTTGCTACCTTGGTGACTTTTCCTGGCTCAATAGCTATCATTTAAAGAACTAAATTATTTCTCAGTACCACAGTGCTAATTGGACTAATTGTATGGGATTTTCTTCTCCTTTTTACATGGGGGAAAATCAACAATTAATTTACTTTAAGACCATAAACTGCATTTGTTGCTTCTTGCTAAGTACAATAATGGAAAGTTTCTACTGCGTGTGTGTAGAATTCATTGAGATTGTTACTCTATCCATGCAGGTACTATAGAGGCCAGTTCCTGTGTGCCCAGAGACATTCATTTGGAAGGAACTTGCTAGTACAGTGAGTCACTGGAGATAATTCTGTGCCTCTCTGGGGCTGAGGTTGTTTACAATGAGCAATGGGAAAGTGCTAATCCTCCCTCAGAGTTCTCCATCTGCAGAAGCAGATGACTGTTCATTTCATAAATTTGTCCTGATATAGGGCAAAGAGCACATCTGCTTAATCACCCAAATGGCCCATTTTTATAAATGGGTGATTTCTTGTATAACTATCATGCATACACACAAATACAGACAGAAACTCCACTGTAGTTTTGGTGATTGATTTCATTATTCTAATGGGTGATAATCCACATTGTGGAATGACATGGGTCTTTCAGGGTAAAGCTTTTACAAACCACTTTGTTAGAATATGCCACTTAGAATAGTGAGAGAAAAAAAAAACAGAACAGCTACCACTTAACATACATATATATTTGTATCTTCTGAATACCTGAACTGAGAGACATCTGCTTATTGTAAAACATATGCAAAGAAAGAATAAGTAGCAGATGCTATCCCTGACCCAAACAAGAGAACACTAGAGATAGAACACTTTGCTTGAGAGACTGCTGCCAGAAGCACTGGCCCAGTACCCTACACATTTTTAATGCTTCATGCTCTGAAGTAAGTCTTTTTATCAGCAGGATCAGTGGAACAATTTTATGCATATAGAGTTAGACTATGCAGTTTTCTTGTTAAGCCAGTACAGTTCTAACAGTGGGTAGCCACCAGGAAAACATACTAATTAAACATGGTAGGGGTTTCTGAAATAATTCTAGAAGATTTTCCATATATTGGACAAGTATTACAGTTCTGTGCAGTTTTTGTATTTTGGAAATTGTGACAGTGTTTCTCTGTTGACAAGACAGACCTCAGCCCCAGGCAATGAGAGAGCCTCTTTAACTATAGCAGTGAGAGAGGCTACAAGGAAAACAGTTTTCTACACTGTGAAACTTCCCAGCTTTTCAAGTTCTCCACATCTTTCTTAAGAACTGAGAAAAAAGGCTTAATAAGTGTGTGTGTGTGCATAGAAGTCAATTTTCATAGGCAGAGAAGAAGGATGTAGAAGAGAAATAAGATGAGACAAGCGTTAAAAAAACCCCTCAAACACACCAATGTGTGATAGTCAAGTACCTGTTCTGACATCCCAAGTCAAGCTCTTAAATTATTAATACAGTTTGTCTTCTTTCCCAGTGGATGTTGTGCCAAAGTTGACTTACTTTGACTGAAACGTTTCATTTTTGAAAACCTGGCGGTTTCCCAACAGCCACAGTTCATTAAAGCTTTCCCATTAGGAAAAGAAATCATTCAGTGATGTGTTTATAAGTGTGGACTCCACAGTACCTGTCCTACAGCGTTGTGAGGAATGAACAGCAGCTTCATAGGGCTCCTGGAATATAGCATGCCCACCAGCACTCCGATTATATGTGGCACACAATAATGTAGAAAACCCATAATGTGATTAATATTTTATACCTTTCCTCATATAAATTATTAATTTGGTATTCATTCACCTTTAATGAGCTAAATTAGAATCACATTTGAAACATTGTTTAAAACATTGTCCATTTTTACTTGTCTTATAATATAAGCACAGGTTAAAGATTCCATATATCAAGCTGTAGACCACATTTTTCTTTAGATTTCCCTCCCTGAGTCCTGCTGCCTCTAGTGATATTTGCATCATGTATTTTGCTTATTTGTATGAAAAACTGTAAGTAGCAGGAAGAGCTGTATAGATGTGCCACTGAGGCTGTGAGAAAAACACGCAAAAACAAGGTGTCATTCCTACTCCTCTAATTTCAGCCTGGAAGAGATGCACAGAACTTCCCTTTTATCTGCTTCTTGCGGTCACAGGATGGGAATACCTGGAAGAGCCACTCCCAATGACAAGGAGGCCTAGCTTCTTTCATTAGATGCCACCACAATTTAGACTCAGGTGGTAATGCAGAATAAAACCACTCCATTCCATTGAGCAGACTCAGAGGAATGTGGAAAGTACAGGATGAGATTTTCAGAACAAAATGAAGCACAGTGAAGAAAAGCATAACGGGGAATGGAAGAATAATCAGAAAGAATGAGCAGATGCCAGGTAACTGGCCAGGCAAATGGCATCAGAATGAGAAAGGGCATGAAAAAGAAACAGAAAACAGTAACCAAGAAGATGAAGGAAGCATATGTTGAGACATAAGACATCAAGCACAAGTGTTTAAACATTACCTGTGCACTCTGTCAGATATATCTGAAGGGGAATGTTTAATGCAGTCATGTTTTCAACTTTATGTGTTAGTAATTACGTAGCCTGTCTTAGAAAAGTGGATTAAAATACAGTATTTAAACTCCTATGAGCTGCTATCTCATCTGCCAGGTGTTAGCCATTTCAGAGTGGCTTGAGGACTCTATCTATATGTATTATATGGCTTTAAATATTGTACAGATGTGAATACAGTCATATAATTTTGAGTGTGCACATTCAATAAAGCATCTGCGTTTTTCACAACCATAACTGCATAAAAGAGGGAATTGTGAATGAATTCTTGGATCTGTGATTTTAACATAAATATGTGGTAAATATTGTTGGCTCTCTATTAAAAGGGACATGGGCTAAATACAATGAGTGTTGAGAAGAAGTATAATTTTCAAGTGTTCTGTGCAAAATATCTCATTGGCATGGGCGAGTCCAGCTAAATCTCAGCAATATAAAATTAATGGCTTTCATTTTAGCTTTTTATTATATTTTTCAAGAAAAAAATATTCTAAATTCTACAAAAAAAAATCACACGCAGCTCAAATTCCTGATTCTTGTTCCCCAAAAAATGGCTTTCAAAGTAATATTTTTTATTACAAGGATTGAGCTGAATGCCATTCTTGTTTAGATAGTTTTTCAGGTTTCACTTCTACAATGTAATGTGTTTGGTGAAGAGAAATAGCCACCGTTTTTAAACTTTATAAAAAAAAAAACTTTATAAAAGCAGATACTTGCATTTTTCAGGAGTGATCCACATTGCATTGCTATCTCCTGGCAGGTTCTGGCAGGCATGGTTGAAATGAAGCAACTACTTGCTGCCACCCACCTGAAAGAAAACCCAAACTGCATCCATAGTTCCTTCTCAAGTGCTGCTTTATGCTGGTGTGGAGTAGAGGTCCTTGGCTGTGCAGTTAGGCTGTGGTTTCACCTGTGGTTTCACTCTCTCCCTCGTAAGAACAGTGTGTGTCTGCATGATCCCTTTTCTTTGGTCACTCTTGTGCTGCTTATTCACTCCTGGCTTGTACTGGAATGGAACAGGCAGAAGTACACGATCAGCTGGTCTCTGACGGGTAATTTCTCTGCTCTAGAATTTCGCTACACTAAGGGAAGATCAAATGTTTATTCAGACTATCACCCATGGTTTTACGTCTAACCCTACAACCCTTTTGTTCTGAAAGGAACTAGATGTGCTGACAACGTCAGATACAGCAGAAAAGCAGATCAAGGTGGTTTTCCTTGCCTTTTCCAAAATACAGCTGTGATCCTCCAGGTAAGACTCTATGTCAGTGTGACTGCAAGTGTAACTGGTATGTAAATACTGTGTTCTTTAAGTATGAACACAACATGACAGAGTTTATATCCAAGAGCTTGACTTCACAGTGCCACGGATGTGCCCCTTGTTGTGCTGGGTCACGCTATTCAAACAGATGTTTGCTGCAGAACTGAACTCTGACAACCAATACACCTGTGTTTATTCTGGGCAGAGAGGCTTGGTCTAAGCTATACGGAACTGTCATTTTATTGGGTTTAAAAAATCCCATTGACTAGGAACATTTTCTTATGATATTATGGTACATTTATACCGGCAAAGCCATCTTAATTGAGATCAGATTTTTCAAGTTTAGTGTACATTGCCAGCAATTTTTATCAAAACACATAGTTTTAAGAGTTTAAAAACATTAATAAATTATGTATCTCAGTTTTTCCATAATTTACATTCAGGACTGAGTGTTGTCAAGACATGTTTTTGAAAACTTGATTTCAAGTAAAAAAATTGCTATAATTTGCTAACTAAATAAACACACTTTTTTTTCTGAAATGCTAGCAGCAGAATGTGAGACATTTTTTATGACTGACATCACTGATGCTCCAAGGACAGAGCTACGGCTCAAATCCTGACAAGTTTCTACCTAAAACCTGTACCACTACCAGTTCAAGGTTATTATATTCATACATCTATTTGGTTATATTCAGCAGTAAATTCCCAAACAACTATGCTATTTTTATTGTAAGAGTTCTTTTTTTGTTTTTTTTTTAAAGAAATCCAGCACATCCTTCTGAGGAGAGAGTTATTATTACTACTGTAAAATCAATTAGAATGCATTTGCATGGCTTAATTGACCTTGAATAATGCAAACTCTTCCGCTCCGACTAACATGAGATGGAAGGAAAAGGCAGTGAGACTTGCATAATTTTCCCATTAAATTCAAAGTGCTAAAGTGAAAGGAAAACTGACTTGGAATTTGTCTTAAATCACTTTTCTCTTTCCCCACTGATGCAGATACAGCAGGAATCTGAAAAGAATTTGGTTAGCCCTCAGGAAGGAACAATTACATTTAATTTCAAGACATTTAATAATGGCTGACATTTGCTATGGTCCATGGAATTCTTCTTTATAAAGATTAAGTTTTCAGAAATGGTAGTCAGGTTATTTTAAGTTTATAGTAAATTTTAAATTATTTTGTTCTGTTAGTGATTGCTACTCACCATGTTATTTCTCCATGCACTGTAGAGCAATGCTGAGTTTTACTGAGATGCCTAAGCAGTTTTATTTGTTGATTTGCTCATCCATGCATCCATCCACAATGTGTAATTCCTTTCTGTGGTCTTGTTGATGAATGCTATAATTTATTGTATTTCTGGGAAAAATCTTAAACAGATGATGGGAGCTGTCTGCAAAGTTACTGAGGTTCTTCAAATACTGGAGCTGCTTTACAAAGAAGGTTCTTTTTACAGTTCTCCAGCCTTATTAGAAACTCAGGACTGTGTAAGGGCTTCAGAGTGTACCTAGTGATTCACAACACTATCCCTGTACCACATTTTTCAACATGGGAGGCTATTTGGGACTCTGGAACAGTGGAAATCTAGTGGCCTTCTTATTTCAGTAAGAAAAACATAGAATTAATATATTATGCTTTAGTAGGTCTATTTACTTTTTCTTTTCTTTTACTGTATTTCTAATTATTTTGAGTATTCCATCATCCTTTTGCTGATATTTCAGTAAATGTACAAGACCAAATATTAAAGTGCAGTCAATGCAAGTGAGACTTTAATTAAACTATTGACTCAGGATATTTCATTCTGAATATTATTGAACTTACATTCTTTCACATTTCATTGAGTAACTGCATTTAAATGTAAGTTTTGATTTCACATAGCCTATATTACGTTCAATCGAGATAATCTTGTCCTTAAATATGGCAATTTATTTCTGAATCAATGTTAGTGAGAATATAGTCTTTACTCTAGATTATTTATTTTAGGAAACTACGTGGAACAAAGAAAAGTATACTTTGAACTATTCATATGTTTTTTCTTTCTACAGGGAATGTAAGGCCCTCTGACAATATTTCTGGATTTTTAAGCAAATACTATGAATCTGTTTAAAGTGTGAATTTGTGAAGGACAAGTAAGTATTGAACACAACAGGAGCTTGAAATCATTGCAAGTTCAAGTACCTGGCAAATTTTATCTCATAAAAGGAAAGTATTTTTAAATGAATTTAGATAAATGGCTTGTATTAGAAACGGTGACCATTTCATTTTGGTATAAACAAACCAAAACATTTGACCTCTCTTTTTAAAGAGCAGGTTTTGTTTGAAAATTGATCTAGGCTAAGAAGTTATTTGAACTTCCAAAGTGATAAGCCAACGTTTTTAGAACCAAATGACATTTTTAACATTTAAAATTATTTTAAATTTTGCTTAATTTTTGCTTCATTAATAAAACCACGACTCTGAAACATTTAAATTTTAACCTGATTACTTCTTTTACTTTCTTTACCGTAATTAGGGTTTCAAGCGTACCATTTTGTATGGGTCTGTGCTTAGGGTAAAGCTGTGTCTGAATCCTTACCCTGGGCCACTAGGCTGTGACACCAAGGTCAGATATGAGGTAGGCCTGGCTCTAGGATATTGACAACCTTACTGGGTTTATTTACATATTCACAAGTTACATCTCACCAAACTGCACACATTGCTTTTGTTTAAACCCGTAGCTTATTATCATCATAATTTTTACATCAAAGGAAGAAAATTAAGCACTTCCAGCATACAGCTCATCTCATCCCAAGGTAGATGTCTGCAACAGACCACTTACATCACACACAGTGTCTGCTTATCCTCAGCAATTTTAGAGAGCGCTCAGGGTGGTTAGCTCAAAAATTAATATCTCTGGTGCAAGAGTCTGAAACCAGGTGAGATGAATCTAAACATCCATGGGCAGCTATAGTCTCCTTTAAAGGCTTTAAATTAATCGGCTCTCTTAGCAAATGCATAATCACTTCCAAAATATTTATCACCCTACTAAGAACTTTGAGTCAAATGGAATATATTTTCTCTGCTTTGAATGTTTATCTTCTGGTTTTACAGTAGTAACTGCATTGGGATGACATATGCTGATGAAACCTTATGTATCATGTTGTTTCATGTAAGATTCAAGCATTCCAGTAAGCCAATTTTTAAAATAAACCCTATCTGCTTTTAAGGTAAGTCACTTCTTAACAATAATCTTGTCCCATCAGCAATTCTGTGAAAATATCTAAAAGTTATAGGATTTTTTTTCTGTTCAGAACCTGTTCTTTCATAATGTCGTGGTTTAGGGTAAATTTGGAAGAAATTAGGGTAAATTTGGAATATGAAACAATGTATAAAATTCTGTCTTAAATCTAGGGATTTAGGTAACTCACTATTAGAAATTCAGATTCTTGCTAACTCTCAATGAAAAGAATCAAAATAAGTTCAGAGTTTTTCCTGCTGATGAGTATCCCTAGTGTCAGTGATGAAAGGATTGTTCTCAGGGAACTGCAGAGGAATTGTCTTGCAGCACTTGTTTAAATTAAGCCTATTTTATTGGTCTTTTTGCACCTTAAAAGGACCTCTCAGATTAAGGTGAGTTGAATTCTTGTCATACAGTGACAAATTCATATGGTCTCACTTTTACAAGCACTGAACAGATGCTGCTTATGTTGAAATCCATGAGTGCTGTGTGAAATAGTGCTTCTACAAATTCAGGCCAAAAGGTTGTAGTGCAGTGTTATTATACCTAGAAAAGGTTGTGGGATTTGAATTTTTCTCTTGACAGTCTCTAGGCTAAACCCCCTCAGATTAATGTGAATGTTTGAGGGTGTTTGAGCACAATTTTGCACATGCTCACACACAAGATGCATAGTCTGAGGAGCAGAAGCCCATCTGAGCATTCACAGTGGCAGTGAGCACACTCATATTGTGATGGAAGATTTGGCCTCCACAGCTCAAGGAAAACTTTGTCAGTGCATAAATTATCACAGAATTAACTAGACCGGAAAAGACCTTTGAGATCATCCACCTATGAGTAAAAACTCTTCCTAGCAGTTTCATATGGAAAAATATGTCAATGATGGGGAAAAAAATGACAAATGTTCATGTAATACACAAATTTTCATACACATATAAACACATAATTTAAAGCAAAGGCTTGGCAATCAGTATTTTCAAGCTGTTAGTGCAGTAGCTACTGCTGAAATTACTAGTCAGCAGGGTCACATTCCATTTTGTATTGTCTTGAAATGTCTTCAAAAGCTCCAATGCTCATTAGCTTTTGTTGTTAATATTATTACCACACTTTAATGGTAGTTCACACCACATATCTGCTTCTATATGTAAATACAGCTGTTGGATTGCTAGGAACTATGCAATATAACACATTTAATTAACAACATTGTAAAATATTCAGAATTACACGTATTCTAGCTCATTCTTTCTCCATCTTTCACTGCTTTCCAGGACTGTATGAGGAATAGGATGGGTCAAAAAGAAATTGAAGGATTTTTTTTTTTTGGGCATTTGATAGTTTTTGTCTTGTTTCCACAAACTGCTTAAAAGTAATTTCAATTTATTTGTAAATTACAAACGGACATAGATTGTCTTGTAAAATCTTTGCAAACTATACAACAGTAATGTATATGGCACTTTATCTGGTTTGAGGAAAGCAGTACATCTGGGAGGAAAAGTGTTTGTTTCCATTGAGAATGATATGCTGTGATGTAGTATAAAGATTTTCTAGAAGAATGGACTTCTCTGTTGTACTTGCAAGCAGAAAAGCATTATTTTGTTTTTGTTTGCTCTATTAATCTTACATACTGTACTTAGCCTGTCAAAATCTCCTTTTAGAGTTCTCTCCATGACCTGTGAAACATGACACATGAACCACGAAAATCAGACTCGTGTGCACTGAGTCACTTTGTGGTACTGGTGGTTCTTTTGTAAGTTCAGCTAATACAGCTTCACAGGTCAGCTGTGGGTTATAATTGAGTTAGATCGTGTCCTTGTGGCTTTGAAACAGCAGATCATGCAGCAAAACCTTAGCAGCTCTAACACTTGTAACACATTAAAACCAGTCACAAGTAACCATAGCTTGAACTATTTCAAGTAATGCCTTACCTCTGGGGGTGCTAGAAGTTGTTACTTTAAATGTAGGTATTGGTTTGTTCAGAAATAGATGTATTTATAGAAATAATTTTTATAGGCAAATAGATGTCGTTAGATTTGCAGTTGCCTCATATGGTGTGGTTTAATCAATGTAATGCAAAACTTTGCTTATTTTGAATAAAGATGGAGGAATTTATCGCGGGTTTAGAAAAGAAAAATGTCATATGTTGGCAAAGAATAGATTATATTTAATTTAAGCCATGCTTTGGAAATATTAGAAAGTTTTAACTAATGCAATATGAGGTCTGGGAAGGGTTCTACATATTCTGCAGATGCAGCTCTCTATGTTGTGATGCTGTTTTTAAAAATGATGTTTCTGGCAGAAATAAACTGTAGTCCTCGTTAATGTCCTTCCCTCCAGTTAGGTTAAGTTTATATGATCAATTTTAGGGATTTTTTTATGGATTAGTTTCACTTGTTCTCACAGTTGAGTCTCACTGTTTCTAGGGAAGCAACACAACACTGACTCCAAATTTCCCTCCCAGTGGTGTAACGTACCTGCAGTGCCAATCACTTAGCAGTGAGAGCTTTGCCTTGAAAAGCAGAAATTACAGTGTTAGTGATCCAGAGTGGGAATTCTTGTGATGCGAAACGCATCTATTTCCAGAGCAGTATCTGCCCTGCAGACAGTGGACACGCCAAGTTTCGTTTGCCAGCGTGCTTCCAAACTGGGATTGCAACTTCTCCAAGGAGGGAGCTGGTGTCACTGAACACAGCTGGATGACGGTGTCCCAGAGGGTGGCAGTGCACACAGTCCTGCTGCGAGGCTCACAGCACCTCCAGGCCACCAGCGGGGCTGCGTGCCGCCTTCCACTGCGGGGAACGGCGAGGAGCTCTTTCAAAAATAGATGGCCAGTGTTATAAATAAGAACGTGATCCAGCCGAATTAAAAATTAATAACACCAGATTAAAAGGAAAAAAAATAGATTTTATTTTCGTGACCGAGATTTGGCCACGATAGCCACGATCGAAAAAAAGAGAGCACTCAGTCCCGGGTGGTCGATGCGGGTGAACACAGACTCAAGCCCCTCTCGCTTTGAGTCCCTCCTGTTCGCTGAAGTGGTCCTTGCCTGAGCTGGTTCTGTACTCTTTATTTGGCCGCCGGCAACAGTCTATTCATCCCCTTTCAGTATTTCAAATGTAAGTGTCCCGTCTTTTCTGTGTCAAAATCTGGACAAAAGGTTTCAGGGAATCGATGAATGTTGAGGACGACCTTCCCGGACTGTGATGAATGTCGTGAATGGTTTTCCTGGTCCGTGATGAATATTGAAAATCAGCTTTCCGGACCCCGCAATTGGGATGTAGGAATTTGATTGTTGGCTTATCGGGGATGGGAGGCTGGTGATGGGTGTTAATGTCTCCCAGGTGTTCGGGGATGTCTCGTCCAGTGATATCCATCTTGCATCCGTGCCAGGGCATATCTGGATATCAGGAGAGAACGACCCAGCCCTGCCCAGAGTTCCCTTCTTTTATTCTGTTAATGAGACCATTTCTGTAGCCTGCCAGCTGCGGCAGGAGTTGGATTCCTCTGAATCAGTTCAGTTTGGCCTTTTGATTTTTATACTTAACTACGCAATGTCGTTATAGTTATTTTATTAAACGCAACGAATTAACTATCCAGCCTGAATTACCTCCTATATCTATAACACCAGGAAGGAAATTAACGAGACAAATGCAGTGTCTGAGAACCGTTTATTGGTTAACGAGGAAAAAAAAAAAAAAAAGAAAAAAAGTTACCCTACTAAAGAGAGCTAGAAAAGAAACAGCAAGGGGAGGAAAAAGGAGGGAGGAATGTGAGGGAGAGAGAGAAAGAGAGAGGGGAGACAGAGAAGAAAAGAGGGTGTTACTGGAGGTCGGAGAGTGCCCTCGATGTCCAGGAGGCGAGGGCTGTGCAAGCTGGCTGCCTGGGCATGGCTCCCGCGGCCACGGGCGGCCGGACAGGAGGTAAGGGGAGCTCGGGCAGGAGGGCCAGAACTCCAGACAGGGTCACAGCGAGGATTCCAGCGGCGGGCTGGATCGGAGGCGGGCGGGCTGGGACGCAGCGGGCTCAGGCAGGGACACAGAGACAAAGCAGGCAGGGCGTTGGTCAAGGGCACAGGGAGCCACGACAGATGCCAGAGCGAGCAAGAGCCAGCGAGGGCAAGCGAGCCAAAAGGCAGGCTGGGCCAGGGCAAAAGGCATAAGACTCAAAAAGCCCCGATTCAAAAGCAAGTTTTGAGAAAGCAAGTGTCAAAGAGACAGAACCATAAGCTCCAAAAGCCCCCCGAGGCCTGTGACGCAGTTAGTTTTTATGCCCCTGGCCTCTCCCGAAGCCTGCCTGCTGGCAGGAGGCCATTGGCCCAGTCCAGCCTTCTGCCATCTGAGTGGAGAAGCCCCTCTGGGCAGTTCAGTGTCCCCTGCTGCCTGTCCCATGTGAGGTGTTGGCAGGCAGTTCTCCCAGAGAAATGGCTTCTTTTAGTTGCCTCCTGCACGTAGCGCTTGGGCGACCCCTCTGCCTTGTGCCTCTGACAGGCATTATTGAGTCATAACAAAACTGAATTGGCTCCTCACGGTGTGTCAGCCTGCTCCAGCAGGCACATCTCGCTGCCAGGAGGGGTCATCAGCATAAAAATAGGTCTTCCAATTCAGCCCAAATAAAGCTCGACATACCGAACTGAGGTGGAAAAAAGAAGCGAAGCCATTGGAACAAATAAAAGGGTGGTCAGAGCTCCTGCCTGGAGGCAAAGTATGGGTTTGTTGCTGTAGCCAGAGCTGTGTCACTCTAGGCTGTAGGTATTGCTGGGCTTTGGATGCTCAGCTGCAGGGCTGACATGAAAAAATACCTGCTGTAAAGATAGAAGCCTGCCCTGGAGGCAGAATTGTCTGCTAGCAGAGATGAAAGTTGCGCTGCTCTTGACTTGCCCTGAGGGTAGAGGCACACTGTCACTTCCAGCTCCACAGCAGCTCTGCACCGCATGGCTGCCGTGCCAGTCTTGCAATGCAAACTGCCTCCACGGCAGGGATTCTCCTGTAGTACAGCAGGAAATATCCAGCAAAGGAATACATTCTGGGTTCTGATGAGTTGTGCAGACCTGCCTCCATACACACGCTTCCAATTTCCAAAAAGCCTGGAGAGTAAAAGGGACTTGTTTCTCCCATTCCATCTCCAAAGTATTTGTTGTCTCGTGTTTATCAGGGCACTACATGTTTGTAGCCTCAACCTGTCTTGTACAATATGAACTTTGCTTTGATATATATAACTTGACTAAAAAATATGACATGCTTGAAGTAGGGACATGGATTTATGAATAAACAGGGCATTTATTTCTTACTGTACGAAAGAGGGCCTTACTGTGTTCTTCATTTGGTTTTATAACCTCTGGGGTCATGCTCTATGTCAGAGATACCTGAATGCAGACTTGTGGAGCTGAGGAGAATTAGTTTATCTTTATGACATGACTGTGTTTTACAAGTAAAAGATTGTGATGACATCACTCCACTGCTTTTAAGGTAGGGGAGTGAATTAGCTTTCCTCACCTCTCTAGATATCTGTACATAAGGCTGCAAAAATCTCTGTGTTTCAGATTGCTTTTATTGGCATACCATTTTTGTGGGCAGAAGTGCTTAGATTAACTGATTCACTGCTAGTGTGCTTTTGTCCACTAAATAAATGAAGCACAGACTTGAGTTATTTACTTTATTTTTTTTAGTTTTAATATTCTAAATTGATTCACTGCACTGGAGATAGAGACTAGATTTAAAAAAACAAACCCAGGGTGGTCTATTGTAGATTTGGCTGCTCCATTTGTATTATTTCAATTAAGTTTTAATGAATTTGTTAAGAAGTAACACTTACCTGGGTCAAAATGTTTGGCTTGAGTGAATATTTTTAATGTTGAATCTGTACCTAATATTTTTAATCATGACAATACAGGACTGAGTCCTGTAGTTTGAAATTAGTCAGTAACTTTAAGATTGGAGTTACAGAACCTTTTGGACCATTTATTTGCTGAAATCATAGAAAAATTGTAATAAACATCTGGGTTTATTAACAAAAGAAAGCAGTTGAAAGTAGGGGAAATTGTGCTTTATGCAATGCTGCATGCACGCACATTATAGGATAGATTTTGAACTATTACAGACGATATTTGTGAGTGTAAATATTTTTCAGTATTTTTCTTCGGATGCTAGCAGAGAAGCTAATCTCCTGCAACAGGAGGAATTATTAATGCTTGAAATTTAAATTGGTTTTAATAACTTCAAAAATTAAATAACTTGGTTAAACGTGGTTTAAGTAACTTCAAAAATGCTCTCAATATCTCAAAGACTTGACTTTGAAGAATGACTAAGTAAGGTATCATATAAGTGATGGTTCACTGATTGCCAGCCAAATTATTAATTCCAGTAGCAGATCAGTCAAGAGACACAGTAAAGAAAGCTCTCTGTGAAAAGCAATGTCGTTTTAGTGACAACATAAAGAAGCAGAAGGCTTCGAATACATTGATTAAGGCATTGTATCATGTACTTTGTATGTTAGCACTCTTGAGGCAGTTTGTCCTCTCCAGCAAGAGAACCTTTCTGTAGTGCTCTAAGTCCCAATTGCTATAGGACTGAGTCAGAATTTAGCTAAAATACTGGGTACTAGAGCCATGTAGGGCATCTTATTTCAGTGTGAAACACTGTTGGTGGGTGTGGGTTTTTCTGTTTGTTTGTGGGTTTGTTTGGGTTTTGTTTGTTTGGTGTTTTTTTGTTTAGCATTTTTTTGGGTTTTTTTCAGGTAATAATTTAAATTATAAGTAAAACTATTTCAGAGACAAAAAGGAAAACATGACATGAGTATTTAAATAGGGGCTGTTTTATTGGACAGAACTGAGTTCTCATGAAAAAAAAAGTATTTCCTAGGTCTTTCACAGACTTTATATAACTTACTAAAACTGTGGTAAATTATTCTTTAGATTTTGTTAATGGTTTTAGCAAGAGCTGACGTAGCTTTTCAAAAAGAGATCACCCTCAAAATTGCCTGCCTTGTGCACAAGAAAGCATAGGGGTTTTTTCTGCTCTCTACTTCCACCTGCTGAAAATGTTTCAGTCTCCAATCTAATCAGCTCTTTACTCCTCTTCAGACCAGCTGTAGGAAATCAAAAGGAGATAACAGCGTAAGTCAAGTTCAGGAAGTTTCAAGTCTGATCAGAAGATCTGTTTGGCTACATCCTACGTCAGTGCCTACAGTAGTAAGTTTCTAAAATACAGGAAATTACACTCTTGAGAATTAAGTTCAAGAGATGTATCTCCATTAAAAAAATGTGGTTTGGGTTTGTTAGTTTTTTGTTGGTTTTGTTTTAACTAGTGATAAGATGCTGCTCTGTTTCTTGGGTATGTTACCACATTCTCCCCATAAATGTTAAAATGATAAATGATTGTTGCCTTGTCAGTAAGGGAGCATGAAATTTGGTTAGCATGTAGGAAAATATTGTCTTTGCATTTTCATGTTGGATTTCATACTTTTCTTCTTGTTTATGAAAATCATGTCTTTGCTTTTAACTGAATCTTGAAATTATCGTGTAAATTCAGAGCTCCAGTATCACAAATTATTGAGAAAGAAAAAAGCTGAAGAGTGTGAGACTTGTGATACAGTTGCAGTGCCTGCGACTATAAGCTGAATTTATAAAGGAATATTTATGGAATATTTGTAGAAATATTTATAGAATATAGAAATATTCCTAAATGCTTACTCTGTTACTAAGTATATACTAAACAGATTTCATTATTTAGATCACTAACTTTTTTTGAAAAGGCTTTAAGAGTTTTTCTGGGAGTGGATTTGGCATGAAAGTGAATATTAATACCAAAAGCGTGTTTCAATATTTACCTGTTGTTTATGAAGCTGTTTTCTAGATTTGTTGTTTTACAGGACTAATATGAAACTTTCAGTTTCCTGTATAAGTATGTATATTTCCTTAAACCACTAATTTCATCAGTAGTTTTCAGCATATATATTAGAAATAGGATTAGATATTGGATAAATTTACAATTTGACTTATCTCTTAAAGTAGTGTGGTGGTGTGTTTTTAGTTTATAAGTTGAGAATGGTTTGTTCTGGTTTTTTCCCTTATGTGTTTGGTATGTTCCAGAGTTGTATCCTCCCCCCTTCCCTTGTCCATCTTCCCTAAAACTTGCCCACTGTTCCAGCTCCTTCTGTGTCTCTCATCATAGCCCTCTCCTCTTCCCTTGTCAGCCAGTGTAATCCCTGCCCACTCTTCCAGCAAACTCCATGCCAGTTATATAAGGGTCATGGCTTGTGGATTTTTAACCTTTGTGGTGCCCTGCCTTGCACCAGAAAGATGTAAAATATCAGAAATTTATATGTTAAGCAATGTAAATATGCATGTTGCTGACTTGTTTTAAAATGTTACAAGACCCATAAAAATCCTTGAAATGTATTTATTGGTTGGGAGAAGTGGAGTTGCAAAGCTTCTGAAGTAGATATTAGTAAAACCTATTCAAGCACTGAAAAATCATAAGGCAGAGTAGAAACCAGTACTTGGAAATTGACTGCAGACTTCATCAGTTGGTCACTGAAAAAAAAGAAAGATAAAGTTTACACAGTACAACATATGAATTGTCTCCTGACAATATATATTCTGCAAAGCATTAGTGGCATATTCTTGCAGGATATTATTGACTGTACTTTAGAAATCCCAGGTATTAAAAACAAACTGATCTGTCATCCTGTCAATGTATCCTTCCTCAGTTACTTCTCAGTACAGGGTTTTGCTTTTAACTTATTCTCCAACTCATTGCTAAATTTAAATAGCTTAAAAAAAGGAATTTTTCATAATTTTTCCCCAATTAACATTTTTGATGGACTATCACTGTAGGTTTTATTGTTGCTTCATCTAAATTTACATTCTTTTAAGTTCATCAGATGTTGCAGAATTTTACACTGCTAGTACCATCCTAGTATTACCAGCTTAGAATGTCAGAGGAGTTTGCATACATCCATAATTTTGGCTGATTTTTCTAGTCCTTTTCCTCCTGTGCTCAGTATTACTGTTTTAAAATCACAAGTAGCACTTGTGATTTAGGTTATACTCAGACTGTGTGCTTTGTTTTATTCACCATTTTTGCATTGTCTGCATGGTGAAAATAGTAACCTATAATTCGAACCTCTATCCATGCAAAATCCTGTGGATTTCATTGTTTGAAGACAAGAAATGTGGTTTAACAGGAAAGAGAATTCAAAAATCTGGGGTTTTCCGTGAGAAATAAAAGGCAATTAAAACAAAAAAATTAAACCCAAGAAGCAGGTAAGTCCCATTCTATAACAGTTTGAATACCGAAATTTTAGCTACCTTTTTCAAACTGTTTTGAAAATTCCTGCAGACATATTCTTCAACCAAAACTGTGCTTTCTGTTGCTCAGTTTTTATTTAATATTGTTTTAAGGTAAAATGAGTCAGAGATTTGATGTTGTTGATGCAACTGAGATAGAAATGGTGTGCTGTAACTGCCAGAAACTCTTCAGATCTTTCAAGCAGTAAACCAGTAAAAGCTTTGGTCCCAGTTCTTGGTTACCAATTCTTAGCTGCATGTGACTCGTCCATATGGTTCATTTTCTTCTACAGATTTCAGTCACATATTTGGAACCTACTACTTTTAAAGTTAATAGTTTATGAACGCATGTTGTACAATATGTTTTGAATTTTAATTAAAAACAGTAAACCATGTATCTGCATTCATAGCTGCTACATTAGATTGAACATGAAGAGCTTTGTTAAGGTGTTCTGTAAGTGCTAGAAGAAAGTGATACCATAGAAAAGCCTGCATATATTGTTTCAAATTTGATTTGTAATTTGGAAAAGGTATTATTGTTACTAATTTCTGCAAGAGGAAGCAAAGAGGTTTATTTTTTATGCCCTAAATCTTTCCTCTTCATCCTCTTATCATCAGTGTTCGCATCCACAAGGAAAAGACTTTCCATCACCTGGTGATCACAGTATATTACTTTTAAAAAAATTACCCTGTCTGGGTTCAAAAATATTTTAGATATTAGTGTGTTGTACTACCAACAACTTCTCATTGCTTGTCTAACCCATAGCTGAATCCATAGAAAGGAGAAGAAAGGCATCAGCTTTATTTGATTGTCTTTAAATTCCAGTCTCATGTAACTACAGTATGAATGGCTGAAACATGGTATTATGTAGCTCATAATGCCTGTGGAAAAAAATAAGAAAATTTGAAAAAAGATGGAAAAAATATTTGCTATTTTAATTTTTTTTAATTTGAGAAAATACCTAAGGAAATGCATCAGTTTACACATCTATCTGTTGTATTTTGCTTGAAATAATTTATTCCTTTCTGTACCATCCTACCATTCTACTTACTTTGGGTAAAGGTTTTCCTATTTGTCTATGATCAAACCCCACACCTTAAAAAAGGATAACAGGAACTACTGGATTTAGGTTCCAACAGGAACCAATATGAAAGAAAGAATCAGACCTTATCTCTGTGTGTTTGCTTTGTGAAAATGTTCCTGGTGATTCTAAGAAACTGGATTACAGGAATATGAATGCAAAGTTATTTTATGAAATTACTAACCTGCCATAGTAAATAAACAAATAAACACCAGAATAAACCAACTTACTAGAATTATCTCAGTGGTTTGATAGTAGTGGCACACTAAGCCTTGAGAACAGTGTCTCCTTTGCCTTTTGGTAATACCGCCACATCTGTGATTACTCTTACAAGTAGCTTATCCTGATGGATCTGAAGAAATGGATTGCATGGTGCTTCTGCAGGTCCTAATGAAGTCTGGAAATCTTTTTGGCTCAATAATGAACGAACAAGGACTTCAGAAATGTCTACCTGTCATTGTAGTTCCTCCTACAGCAAAGCAGCAATCACTTGAGATCTCCATGGAGTGATGGGACACATTTCTGTACAGCTGGGCAGTAACCATCCCATTATCTCACAACATTTTTGTTTAAAGATAATGTTAATAATCCACAAAGAGGTTTTCAAATGAACTTGATTTCTGTCTTCCAATTGCAACGATACTTTAATAATATTCTGGAAACTCTTAAAGGTATTCATTTTTCAAAACCTGTTCCTATTTCAGCAGAAACACAAGTCCCAATACTGACTTTCAAATTAGAAAAAGGTTCTAGAAACGCATGTCATTTTACAGTTTTAAAAATAGTGCATTAAAAGTTAGCAAAAAGTGAGTGAGTGTTCATCAATTTAAAATGCTAAACTTCTATAATCAGCCATTCAAGGAATGTTATATAATCAAGATGGTAGCCCCTTGTGGCATTTAGCTAATGGACTGCAGCTCTTAAAACTCTAATCATTAGTTTAGGGATTTAGCTATATAGAGAATGGGCACAAAATCCTTCTTTAATCTTCTTTCTTTCACTAAAATTGTGACCACTGTAGGATATTAAGGTAACAAAGTGATCTTTATAATGGTTTTGTGAAAGTCTGTTTTAGTAATATGAGTTAGGCAAATCTACTTTCTAGTCTTAGGATAGTAAATTAGATATTTACAATTGATGAAGAAGCTGTTCACTGCATAGTAACCTTTTAATACAGTGGCTTGGCTTTATGCATACTTTATATATAAAATAGAATCTTTCACATTAAAACAATGTTCTTGTCCAATATGTAATGTAATTCATGTATCTCTGACATAAATGTAAAAAATAATTTTGAGTTTTCAGCATTTGTAGCTGCTTAATTCTGGTGATTCTTAAGTTTTCTGTAGCTGGTTTTTAACCAATTTAATATTTACATGTGGGCTTTTCATCTGTTAAATGGCAGCACGATCCAGATAATAGTCTCAGTTATGACAAATCTAAATTTTTTTGTGTACTGTAAGAGAAAAATATGGTTCTAATTTGTGTAATTTTGGCTCTGATCCTGGTGAAGATTGACTTTGTCTTACTGTATATAGTTACTGAAGCAGATATGTTAATCTTTATGCATATGTGCCAGCTAAATCAGAACCAAGTAAATTTCACAGGTTTTAATTTAATTTCATCTTAGCTTGATTTTTAATTTTTTTTTAGCCTACTGGCTTTGCCTGTTCTTCACTAGTATTTAAGCAGTTTGATTTCAGTCATCGAGATGCCTGAAGGCAGAAGTAAACCCTGCTAGTCACTAGTGGGGTTCTGCTGGGCTCCATTTCAGGGCCTGTTTTCTTCAACATCTTCATCAATGGCTTGGACACAGTCTTGAAGGAATATTGAGCAAGTTGGCATTGGTACTAAATTGGGAGGAGCTGTTGACTCCTTCAAAGGCAGAGAGACCCTGCAGAGAGACCTTGATAAATTAGAGATATGGGCAGTCACGATGGAGTTTAAGAAACACGAGTGCTGGATTTTGCAACTGGGACAGAGCAACCCTGGATGTAGGGACAGAGTGGGGAATGAGAGGCTGGAGAGCAGCGCTGTGCAAAGGGACCTGGGGGCCCTGGTCGATGCAAAGTTGGATGTGAGTCAGTGCCCTGGCAGCCAGGAGGGCAGCTGTGTCCTGGGGGGCACCAGGCACAGCATGGCCAGCTGGGCAAGGGAGGGGATTGTCCCACTCTGCTCTGCACTGGGGCGGCCTCACCTCCAGTGCTGGGGGCAGTTTGGGGTGGAACAGCATAAAAAAGGCATTAGAGAGGGTCCAAAGGAGGGCCACGAGAATAGTGAAGGGTTTGGAGAGGAAGCCTTATCAGAAGTGACCTGACATTGTGTCGGGATGTTTAGGTTGGATATCAGGAAAAGGTTCTTCCCCCAGAGGGTGGTTGGGCACTGGGGCAGGCTCCCCAGGGCAGTGGTCACAGCACCAAGCCTGACAGAGTGCAAGAAGCTTTCAAACATTGCTCTGAGGTGTGATTTTTGGGGCCAGGGGTTTGACATTGATGATTCCTGTAGTTCCCTTCAAACTCAATATGATTTTTCTATGATTCTCTGATACTGTGGTGTATTTTACACGAATATAGCTATCTTACACCTTGTTTCCTTTAAACTTGATGATGTAATCTGTGACTGAAGCAAAAAGAAATTTTAAATTTCTTACTTTGAATCAGAAAGTACAGAGTAAATAAATATCACAGTTTATCTTGAAGAAAAAATTTGTCACTATTAATATGAACATGAAGAGCAAAAAGTAGGAGTTTCATCAAATCACGAGGCACAATTTGCTCATTTTATTCAGCACATTTCAGTCATTACAGAGATCATAGTACAACAATACCAGTAGTAACAGAAGTATTAAATATTTAGGCATTAGACATGTGTCTGAGAAGCAAGCTGGTTAGCTTTGTGTAGACTGTGGATAGAGAAACCGAGGAACAAAAACTCTTCCAAGTCACCTGCAGAGAGGCGTAGTTCATTCTGGTAATACAGAGTACAGCCTCACAGGCTCAGCTGCCATCTTCTTTCTACTGAAGCTCACACAGCAGATACAGAATTCCTCTATTGGCATAGGAAATGCTTGTGCTACTTGGTCAGTTGTCAGATCTGTCCTGTGAGGACCAGGAGCTCAAGTCAATGATCCTGATGGGTTCTTTCCAACTCAGCACGTTCTATGACTCCTATTCCCGGTACTTTTACTGTGATTTGCTGTCAATTTGCTCTGCTGCTAATCTTTCTTGCTTTTCGAGACCACTCATAATGCACTGTATTTCATAAGAGTAGGGGCACAAGAATCTGTGATTGCAGTTGATAATTTTTGTTGTTTGTGATCAAGCGTTTGACGAACTTAAGCTTGCACAGCATTTTCTCAATAAGCATTGCACTATGCTTCTCCAAATAGATGATCTCCATCCTGAGTAAGTGGAAACATTTGGATAGCACAAAAGCAAGCAAGTCAGACTTTGTGGTTAAGTTGCTTAATTAGCATGCTGATGCAGACTGATACTCAGAAGTTCTACCACTAGCTCTCTAAGGCTTCTAGCATGCCTGGATGCCTTTATTAATATCCAAGGCATGGTGAAGAAAGAACAGTTCAATAATGCTATTTTGGACAATGATGTAATTCAGTCAAAATTAGACTTTTCTATTGGTTTGGCAGAGACTGAAGCTCTTTTCACTCAGTAGTTCCCAGGTATGTGATGTGCATGTGGCTGTACTGGCAGGCAGTAGCAGCACTGCCTGGAAAGCAGTTGGAGTAAGGTGGTTGACTGATCAGAAGTGTGACTGAGCTTTTATTGTTAATATTCCATGGTGTCAGCATGAAATATGAATGTATTGTTTAAGATCCTTTTAAAAAATAATAATAAAGTAATTGAAGTTCCAACCAATCTAAAGGTGTTAAGCTTTCAAAGAGAGAGATCAAGCTTTTTTATAGTAAATGTGAAATTCAGATGGTCCACATCAGCAGTGTGCCAAACTTAGCATTGTGCATGAGAATGGTCTATGAGAACTTTATGCATTCACATTTAAGAAAAGTGTGGGTAAAAGGGAAAATTGTTGCCTTGTTCAGACTCATAGTATTGTAACAATCCCAAGGAGTTTTTGAGCATAATACATTTGGTACTGAGAAAGAAATACCAAAGAAGTTAGATTGGTTTGTAATAAAGCTGAGAATATTCACACATTTTGTGGAGTATGTATTTTACACATCATATAATTGGAAACAGAATTATAGGGTGAACTACAAGTTGTGGAAAAAGAATTATAGTGATTTGAACATGCTGTAACTTTTTCTGAGGGTGGAAAGTAATAGAACTATCAAACTGAACAACAAAAAACCTGAGTTTCTTACATTGTGGTTAAAAAGAAACATTCAAGCTTTATTCTTGACTACAAATAACAAATTTGCAGAATGCATATTTAAAAGAAGAAAAAAAAAATCCCAGGTAAATTGAGTGAGTTGAAGTGTAAAACAGTTATGTACAGTTTTCAGGCTGTTAACAGTAAGAAATGGTATAGCAGAACCTTAGAAAGAACATAAATATCACTGTAGGGGGGAGTCTCTGTAAATGTTTCCAAAGAACAAGGATTGGTATGATTTAAAAACATTTAATGACAAAGAAAATGAAACAAAAGAACTGTGGTTAGTGTTACACATACATATTTCCTGAAACTAGGTATATAAAATATTCTAAGCTTGACCAGTGAGTGTGTGTTTTGATCTTGTGTGTACTGCAAACAGTATTTTCACCAGTGTATTCAGGCACTGCATAGAATAGCTTGTGTTTGACTGAAGTGTATTTTTTAGATAGATGTCTAGTTTTCATTTGAAGACATCAAGAGGTAGAAAATGAATTACTTTTCTTGGTAGGTTTTTCCTAATAGTTACTTTGAATTTTTCTGGCTTTGGCTTCCAGCTATGGAGTTGTATTAAGCCTTTTTGTGCTAGAGACCTGTAGAAGCCCATATTTTTTCTCTTTGGAAGTGCTTGTATTCTGCTGTCAAGTCACCTTTCAAATTTTCTTTGATGAACTGAGCAGACTGACACCTCTGAACATTTTTACAAGCAGCAGTGAAATACATTTTTTACCTCCCTCTGAATAGCTTGAGATCGTTCTTTAAAATGCCAGCCCTCAATATCATTTACCATCCTACCATTTTTTAGCTCATCACCCATAATTTCCTAATTCTTAATGATTGATATGTTGTATAATATAATCCCTAAATATAACTTCCAAGGAATCATGGTTACATTTATATTTGACTAATGACTTTTGCTTGAAAGCTGCTTTGGGCATATATCTCCTAATCCATTCTAAATTCAAATCAGTCTAAGCTTTGGCAATGCTGTATAGACCTAATAAAATCATCATAGAATGGTTTGGAATGGATTGGAAGGGACCTCAAAGATCATCCAGTTCCAACCCCCCTGTCATGGCAGGGACACATTCCACTACACCAGACTGTTCAGAGCTCCATCCAACCTGGCCTTAAATCCTTGCAGGGGTGGGGCATCCACAGCTTTCTCTAAGCAACCTGTCCCAGTGCCTCACCACCCTCACAGAGAAGAATTTTTTTTTTTTAATATTCAATCTAAACCTACTCCAAAACTGGTATCTTGAGTTCCACAATAGCTAGGTGTCAGCATATTCTTTTTTTTTTTTCATTTTTTTGTTGTTGTTTGAATCTAAGGATTTTCAGTATCAGTCGTTTCTTTAGCAGGGCTTAAAAAGTCAAACACTTACTGATTGTATTTCCACATTACTTTACCATCACCTGCATTTTTTATCGGTATCCTAGATGTACCAGAATATTTAATGATTATGATGCATCTCAGGATCACATATTGAGCTTTAAGAACAAAGCAACCACTACATTTAGAGTGTAGGCTCATCTCTCCTAATATCTTAACCTCTTCAGCAGCTTTTTATAAACAAATATTGAAGGAGTGAAGCAGAACAGAATGATCCTTTCCTTACATGTGCACTCAATGGCAATTTCCTGAGGAATTGCATTCCAGATCATTGTGCTTAATAGCCACTAATGCATTTATCATATCTTTCCTAGAGACCTTAAATATCTGGCTTTTGTTGTGCTCACTAAGGTATTCTAACAGGTCACAGTAGAGACTGTATTACTTTTTTCAGATTTTTAAAAAGCAATATTAATGCTTAATAAAGCTGTTAATAACAGTCTTACTCAACAAGACATATTCTGGGTTAACACTTAATTTGTTTCTTTATGTTGGTGTTTTTGTTTTGGGTTTTTTTTT
>VXAX01005148.1:311760-367386 GCA_013399835.1 Leptocoma aspasia
TTTTTTTTTTGATTACTGCAGTGAGTGGGCAAGAGTGTTCCCCACTATGAATTTTGTTGAAGCTCTTAGGATCTAAAAAATCTTAGAGCTGCTGAAGGGAAATGGAACTCCTGTACCCACAAAAATAAGTAAATTTATAATTGTCTCCGTGACCTAGAAAGTCAAAACAAAGATAGTTTATCCTGTCAGTCTCCTCACTCACTGCATCTTGCTGATGCCTTCACTGTTGTAGGGAAGAATTATTGATGGAGCAAACAAATTGGGTGCTTAAGGAGGGGAGAGGGCAAATGGCACTCACAGAAAAATCTCTTGTTGCAAATCCAGCCTTAAACTTAGACCACTCCAATGCGTGGAATGACAATCAATAAAAAGAGATAATAAAGGATCCTACCCAGAGGCATCTTCCAGCAATTTTATATTTTGACCAGTTGTTTCACAATGATGAGAACAGTCTTACTTAAGGTTAACTACAGTTGTCCCCAGATCACCAAAAATATGATCAGAACATCTGTAGTGATGGTAGTAAATCTTCCCAGGCTGCCCAGCTAGATTGTACGGTCCTTTTGTGCCATTTAACAGCCATGGGATGAGGTGAGTGGGCAAAAATATGAAAGATAGTGAAAAGCAACTCTATCTGTGCCTGTTAATACAGCTGCTCCAGATGCTGATGCTCCACAGTGCCATACAATCGCTTCACACCTGTCAGTAGTTGATTCCTGTTGGCTTGTCAAATTGAAGTTTTGGCACCCTTGCCTTCCATAAGAGTCCTTAACTTCGTTTTGAAAACCGACCATAAGCCCAGGCTTGAAATGAGACCTATGCTCCTGAATTAAGGTTTCAGGGCCTCCTGATGGTAGCAATCTGTGTATTGTTGCAGACCTGGAAAAATTAATCAATAACATTTTCTTCAGCTGTATTGCTTTTCAAACTCATTACAATTTTACTGGTAGACTTTACCCAAGATCAGGAATCTGTTTGAAGCCTGGAAATGAAAAATTGGGTACTCAGAGCTGCTTTCAGTTATCTTGTATAACTTTCACTAACTACAGCACTAATTTAATCCCTTGCTTTCTCAGATTTCAATTCCACACCCAGCCTTCAGTGAGGTGGCAGAGTAAGAGCTAAACTAAAAATTAAAACTAAGGCACTTTTATCTCCTGATGTCAGCTGTCAGCTTTGCTCATCAGCCTGATAGGATTTAGCAATGGTTCAGGGCTGCACAGCTCCAGTCTCTCTAAACCTGAACATTAACCTCAGTTCTATCTCTTATCTTTTAATACAGACTTGACATCCACTTTTGCCTCTTCTAAAACTGAAAATAAGATATTCAAGTCATCTACTGGTTAATAAGCCAGTCTCTGTAGCTCTTACTTTCCTTGGGTTTTTCAGTCTTCATTTACAGTAACGACACCTGCTGAGACTCCGGTGTGTCCAAGTTATGTTTTAGAAGTTAGCAGCCTTGTTCGGTTTTATTTTGAAAAAACGTTCCTAATGTCTGGTGCTGATACTATTTGTTTGCCTCCCATTAATATGCTTAATGGATTTTACAGTGGTTTAATCTCCCTTGTTTCATCCTTCAAACTGAACCTTTTTTTTTGATAATGAATGGCTTTCCTGAGTTAAGGAATTACTAGGTTAGGTGCTTGCAAATTGCATTGAAAGGATGGCATTTTATGAACTTCTGTCAGCTTATTATTCACATGTCCAACTGTGCCATCTGTGTTTTGAGCTGATTTTTATTTCAGAAATTGTTTTTCTAAGAACTTTGAGTGAGTAGCTGGATTTTTCTGTGTTGGTCTACACTAAACCCCATAAAATCCACAGTGCCATTCACTGACTTGCAAACTCCTAGCTGTTGCTGTCGGCTCAGGGTTGTTCCAGGAGCTCCGAGATCAGCCATACCTAGCTCCATCCATAGGTGTAGCTCCTGCCCTGCATGTACCAAACAGTCTCATGGGTGTTAGGGACCTCTCTGACCCACAAGGTTGGTAGGAAATGCAAAGCACTGCGTATGTGGACACCCACATCTGTTCCCCAAAGCTAGTTACAATACTTGCTCAAATGATAAGGAAAGTCCAATTTTGTGTGGTCAAGTAAATATTAATACAGAGGTAAAATAAATCAAAATAAACTATAAAAAAATACGCTTACATTTTCTGAATCTATGAGAACAACAAAGTCTGCATATAACAAATATTATCCAGTAATAAAATTATATTCTGAAAAATGCTGTGCCTTTAATCTATTTAAATGGAAAATTTGTACATGAAAAAAAATCATATAATGCCAATGAAAATAGACTCCACTTCTGGAAAAAAAAAGCCTAGATTTATAAGTTTCTGTTTTTATGTTTTATATAATGTCATTTTCATTAGTATTAAACAGAGACGGGATTTTTTTTGTGAGACAAAAAACACAATCATTTTATCTGCAAACCAGTTTAAGAAAATACCTGAAATGCTGGTGAATTGGAAGCGTCATCAATGTATACTTTGAAATGTCAATGCCAAATTACAATGAAGAAATATTATTTTAGCAAAATGAAGTAACATTACATGATCTAATAAGAGTTTCTAAGTGAAAAAATGTCAGTTTAGCATAAAGAATTATCACTTCCATTGTCAGGACTAGAAAGGAACTGAACATCCTACTTTTGTGGAAAAAAAAAAAAAAACCCAAGTGATTTTTCTCCAAAGGATTTTTCAGTTGCATTTTATAAAAGGTATGAAGGAAGGTATTTGCAATGCCAATAATGTGTAAGATGCAAATTTTTTTTTTTTTTTTAAACCAGAAAGATTTGTTGGGTTTTTTTTTTTTTGTACAGAAGTCTGTTTTATTCAATTAGGATATTTTCTTCTTTAAAACTTGACTGTAAAAACTGATGTTTAATTTCGGTTTGGAATGGATTTTTTTGTCATTGTGTGATTAATTTCTCACATGCTTTAATTCTTTCCTTCAGAGTGTTAGTATAGATGAAGAGAAAATGAAACATTCCTTGGAAATAATAAGTTGTCAGATTTTGCTTTTGTTTCCCGTATGGCATATGGACATGTTTAAAACATAAACTAATACTGCTGGAGGATGCTTTTAGAATATAGATAGGTCAGACAAAAACATTTTCAAAACTAATTGAGTCCAAAGTGTGAGAAGATAAATGGTTCATTCTCAGATTTTATCTTCTGGAGATTCATAAATTCCACTAGCAAACACAAAGCTGTATTGCAAAGGATTGGTTTTTTTTAGCAGTATCTGTCAAGCCAAGAGATAGGAGTCTGATAACAAGACCAGTTACTCCAGTGCTGAAATAGAATGTAGGAAGCTGATTTTAGGTACTTATTTTCTAAAAGTCTTGACTCTCACAATAAACTTACTCTATACAGATCTGCATAAGTGATACTCTTCAGATAAATACCAGTACATGTTAGGAATGTTGAACTTACAGAAAAATTCCCTCATTATTCAATCTGTTATTATTTAGTATTGCTGATGCTAAAACCATCAAACTGTTTTTTGGGGGGTCAGGAGGAAAAACCCACAAATTTCTTGAAATGCAGAAGGAGATATATGAACAAGCCACAATCCAGTAATAATGACCTAAGGAGGTATTTTCGTTCTGTACATGCTAAAGTATGTTAACTAGAAAAGGAAGGTCAAAAAAGGTGTATCCCTCTGATAAAAATGCAAGAAAAATGTTAACAATTGATGAGGAGAAGACTGAAATACTCAACAACTTTGTGCAACTGGCAACCTCTTTTCCCATACTTCTCAAGTGGATGGGTAGCAGAATGGGGGCTAGGGTAGCAAAGTCCCTCTCACTGTGAGATAAGATCAGGTTTATAACCATGTGAGGAACCTGAATATACATAAAACTTGGTGATATGCATCCCAGAGCCCTAAAGGAATTGGCAAATGTAGTTTTCAAGCCAGTCTCCGTGACATTTGAAAAGTCATGGCAGTCAGGTGAAGTCACAGGTTAGTGGAGAAAGGGAAGATGGTGCCCCTCTTTAGAAGGGGTTGAAGGGAGGACCCTGGGAATGACCTGACCTCTGTACCTGGGAAGGTTGTAGAACTGACCCTTCTGGAAGCTGTGCTAAGAGGTGTAGAGAACAGGGAGGTGATTTGAGATGGCCAGCATGGCTTCACCAAGCACAAGTCCTCCCTGACCAACCAGTGGCCTTCTGTGTTGGGGTGACTCCATCAGGGGACAGGAGAAGGGCTTGCTGTAGGCAAATGTCAATGCCCACAGATGTCATTTATCTGGAGTTCTGTAAAGTCTTTGACATGGTCCCCCACAACATTCCTCTTTAAACTGGAAAGAAACAGTTTTAATGAGTTGATGATTATATGGGTAAGATATCCTTAACTATGTCCTCAATTCAGCCCAGGAAAGTTTCCTTCATAGTTGAAAAACCAGGAAAAAATACATTCTGAAAATCAAAAGCACATCCAATTTTTGCTTTAAGTATATACGCTTTGTATCAACTGCAACATGACAGCTGAAATCTTTGAAGGCCTCACAATGTTCCAATTCACACAGGTCTGAAAGTATCCTATTTTGCAATTAACCTAACATATATATTCCCAGGCTACTACTGGGATAACAGCAAAAATTTCATCAATGAAAGTTGCATTCAGCAAGTGCTGTGCCAGCTCAGACATTTTCTCCCAGATTTATTCCGTTGGTAGACAGTGGTATACAATATTTTCTTTACAAACAGGAGGAGAGAATGATCTAATTTCCTTTTTATATATTTCCAACATTAGTCAAAAGAATAGGAACTCTACTCAACATATATATTCAAGAGGCTGATTTTTGCCAGCAGAGAAATTTGATTTAAATCACTAAAAAGGAAGTTTAAAGAGATATGAGAAGCTCTGCCTGGTGAATCCAAAACCACTGAGGATTATTGTCTGTTGTGATTGCTTGTTTCAACTTGTGATTAGGTATTTTCTTATTAGTGACTCATCAAATAGTTTGGGTTGAAAGGGACCTTAAAGATCATCTTGTTGTAGCCCAGGGACACCTTCCACTGGACCAAGTTCCTCAAGTCAGGCCTCATGGTGTCCATAATTGGCATGGACAGCTTATACTGCTCTTATTTGTAGGTTTGATGAAGGCAGCAGTAATGAGGACAAATGAGACAACAGGGAATACATCATTCTGTTCTTGGAAGTGTCTCAATTTACTTTGATAAATAGGGTACAGAGAAAAGCCTGACTCATCTGGAAATAAGAAGTGTGGCAAGAAATGCTAGATAAAGCTCTATAAAAGAAATGCAGTTTTATGCCGCTGAGCTTGGGGGTAAAATGACAGTGGGGCACTGTGTTTCTTATTCTTGTGGAGAAAGATCCTGAAAGATATGAAGGAAAAGTTATGAGAGAACTAAGAATAAAAGCATGTCAGGTCCAGGCCTAATAAAACCTGGCATACAATTTAAAATACTTTTTCTTATTGCAATATTGATTCATAAAGCAGACTTGGAGCTGACCAAGTTCTGATAAAAATGGAGATACAAGCAGAAAGGGCACCTGATAGTTTGGTTTAGCTGTGTTATATTAGGGATCCATGACAACAGAGTGGACTTGGAGACTTACTGGTACAGCCTTGTGCAAGCTGTGAGCAGAGAAACGCTTGTGACCTGTACAGTCACTGTGTGAAGCAGGGACCACAGGGCAATTTCAAGCAGCAATGGACCTCAGGGGGTACAGCTCCATCCTGCTGTGAGCAGCAGAATCAGCTCTGAGGTCAGACCAGCTTCCTGAGGGTTTTATCCCATTGGGCTGTCAAAATCCCCAGGATGAAGTGCACAGCCTCTCCTGGAAATCAGCTTCATTCCATGCCTGTCCTGCAGGGATTGTACTGGAAAGTATACTTGGCTCTAGTGGGCTCTATTGGAAGGGAGAGGAAACAGGTAAAGATTCTCTATGGAACTGTTAGAAACAGTGTTGCAAGTAGAAATCTAAACCCAAAAGATGTGTTTGAAATACTGGCACACCTGCAGATTCTGAGCAACATAGAAGTGATGAGAATGCCTGCCCTTCCAAGGATTTACCATCCGCTATTTGCAAATGTCTCCATCTGGTTTAATGCCAGGAGAGTGCCAAGAAAATAAAGGTTTATTCACCATCTGTCACTCCCACGTGTGTGCTTTTGAAGGTGCTTTTGAATTTGATGACATTGATTCACAGCTCAGTCCAGTACATGAGTCATCATGAAACTGAGGACTTGAAACATAAATAGCAAAATACAATATCAAGTTTTTATTTTGTGGAGTTTCAAGTGCTGAGGCCACAATTTGCCTGATAATGAAAACTCCAGTTTGTGTGATACTTAGGATTAGTAAATAGTAGCATTATGACTGTATTTTATTCATTTATGGATATGCTGAATGCAAAACAGGACAAAATAAGTAGCTTGGCATAGAAAATCTCATCTTCAGAACCTGATCAGAATATTAACTGAGGGGGATCTTGTGTTCTGTGAAACATCTGCACACACTGCAATCTTAAATATTAAAAATTAACCCAAAATGGAGCTGCAGAAATTGCAAGTTTTGCTCAGGTTTAGGAGGGTGTAGTACAAGGAAGAGCTTTTGTGCTGGACTTCAGCAGTTCCTATTGGAATCATAATCTTAATTCATCCTGGATATCACCAAATATAAGTTTTTCTGAGAGTCCTTCTTCATTGTCTTATCACTAAGAAAATATTGAGAAGAACTTGTTCATAAGGGTTTTAGCAGCCTACTACTCATTGTAGATCCCATTTGTTGAGTTGTGTCTGCATCCATTATTTCAGAACAGTTAAAAAGCCTCTCTGATTGAAACTTTGATTCTGGTGTGTTATGTTCAAATTTAATAGAAGAACCATCCTCAAAAATACAAGTATATAAAGAGTATCCTGAAGAACAAGTATTCATTTACATGGAATACATGGTTGATGGTGTTTAATGGACTTTGAGACAATTGCAACTCCAGTAAATAGTTTTGATTCCCCCAGCAGTTGTAATATTTTTTCCTAATGGTTAGGGGAATAAGTTCAGCCATCATCAAACTTCAGGTAAAGCTGAGTTAAAATCTGCAATGATTACATGAAGCACTATTGGTTCTTTCTAGGGAATCCAATAGGAATGAGAATTGAGGAGGTTTCTATTTGGCTGTCCAACTTCTGCATCCTAGCCCTCGCACTTAAAAGCTTGATAGTTCCACCTAGGATAACGAATCCCTATAGATTCATGACTGTAGAGACTCCAAGACAGGTGGTTTCCTCTCGCAGTCACAGCAGTGATGAGAAGGTATCTGTGCCTTACACACTCTCTTGGTGATCTCTTAGTCTTTCTCTTACTCTTGTGCCTGACAGGGTTCCCTATTAACCGTGTGGAAGTTCAGCATCTGTAGTACGTTGCAGACCCAGTCGTGTTCTGGCACGGTACTAGAGGTAAGTGCAGTCTCTCAGTAGAAGTCCCAGGAGATGGTCGACCACTGTATTCTCAGGAAGGAATGCAAATATGTGGATGCAAGTGGTAGCCTGCAGAACCTTAGTTAGAGACAGCTGTGCAGCAGTGGATACTGAGATCATTCTCATTTGGCTTTATGAATAGGCAATGGATATCTTCACTTCTGCCTAGACCCCCACACCATTTCACAGTGCCAAAATGATCCAAAGTTGAAGCAAGAGGCTTGTATGTGCATTGACTGGAGAGTTGGAGGACCATAAATATTCACAGGACATATGTGTGTGTGTATAAATTCGTGTGTACATAAACACATGCATGGTTATAATTAAAAGACACTGCTTTTTGAATTCTACTTTTCCTGCCTTACTCCTAGGATAGGAAAGTCTAGGTCAAGTAATTCCCAGTAGCCACAAGTGTCTGTGGGTGAAAATGGTATTTAAATAAAAGAGGAGCTGATGCTTAAGGCACTATATTTTAACTAGAAGTCTCAAAATGCCAGCTTTGTTAATAATTTCCTATGACCTTGAGCAAACTGTACTTACCCTAAGTGAACAGTGCTTAATTTTACACACATTCCTCCTCGTGAAGTTTAACTGGACCATTCTAATGATCAGTGTGAAGAGAATTGTCACTGAACAGAGATGGGGTTAAACAGTTGCTCACAGTCTAAAGAAAAAAAGAAAAGGTTAAAATTTGTTAATATTCTCTTAATGTCACGTATCTGTGGCTTCCTATCTGCAAAGTATGGACAAAGGGCTTTTTTATTTATTTTCTTTTGCCCAGTTAGACTCCAGTCCTGCTACTTACATCAGCCAAATATATCCCTACATGGTTTAAAGATCTACTGATCTTCACTGAAAAGTCAAGAAGTCCTTCCAGGGTCAGGTATTAATTTATGAGCCCTTAGAAAATGTATTTGGGACAGCAATTACTTAATATGTATACAAGGCTAGATACTACAGCAGTGGAGCCACAACATCTATATTTATAATTTTAATCTAAGTGAAGCTTCAGCTCTCACCTGTACGATATAATGAAATTCCAAAGCACAAGTTTTGTTAAAAGAACAAACCAATACAAAAGTTAGAGCAAAATGAAGTCCAGGTTGTTCTTCTAACTAGATTAGCTTTTGTAACCTGCTGGAAGCATATTTTCATCCCCCAAAGAAAGCAGTGATTCACACAGGTCTGCAGAAGTCATGCCTTGAAGAAAATTGCCTGTCAAAAGAATAAGAGTGTGTATTTTACTGTATGGAATCTGGTTTACATTCTATAGGAGTTTCCCAGGACATTCCCTTTGTAATTTTTGGACCTGAGTTAATATAAAAATCTTTCAAAATTTGCATCTCGATTGAAGCATTTAAATAGGTGTTTAGGCTTAACAGGAGGAAAGACCAGGTACTTGCAAAAATACTCTGTTGTTCTTTTGATGAATAGAAATGTGTATTTTCTTGACACTCTGGAACTTTCACAGAAAAAAGCCCACAACTGTTTCGGAAAACAGTTTCTTAAAGGGACATTTGGTGATTTTTTTGAGTCCAGAGCAGTAGTTAATTTTGTTATTTCCCTGAGGAGGACAATTTGATGAAGTAGTTCTCAGAGGCAGTTGTAAACCTATTTTGTTTATGACATTACTCATTCTGCCCAAGTTTCCTAAAGCATGCCTTTTTGACCTATACACTTGTTCTTTCCTTCCTGTGGTTCTTGGAGGGATTTGTAATGCACAGTGTACATTTCAGTGGTAGGAAAAGTTGTCAGTTTCCAGATGAGGAAACATAATAACACTTCATCATATTATGTTTGGTAAGCACAAAGCTCCCAGGGAGATACAGCTAGCCCCATGAAGTACAAATGAAATATTTGGGATCATACTAACCTGCAACTCCACAAAATACAGCCATTGCGTAAGAAGTATTACTTCATGTGTAAATATTCAAGTCTGCTTGTTTTATCAAATGAGATTAAAGGAAAAAAAAAATTCAGAACTCCTTCAGCTTTGAGGAGCACTAGAATGTGAGGGTACGAAACCAGACTGTTGCTGAGTTACTGGAAGTAATTATTAATTTAAGAAAGATGTAATTGTTAAAATCTCAGTAAAAACACCTGTTACTATAATATAAACAGCAAGAAATAAAGGTCAAGAATAAGATCTAGACAGTTCAGTTCACCTTGGTGGAGTAAGTCATCACTGAATTATTTGTTTTAAATTTGGGAAATGTAACAATTTACTGTTGTTGTGTACAATATTAAAAAATCCAGTAAATTAAATGCTCCAGTTAACATTGAAACCCCTGATACTGTTGAAGCACTGGAAAATGAGAAAGGGACATATAGTGAGCAAAAGATTAGATATGTGTTACAAAATAATAGAAGTGTGTTAATGAAGACAAATTGCATAGTACAAGATTTTCAATTTCATAATGCCCTTATGATGTTTTTCACTACTTAGCAGGATGTGCTACAGGCTTAGAACAAGTAATTAGATTTTTTTAAAGATTTATTTCCAGGCCTGTGTTTTCCCAGGGCTGTGCATTGCTTTGTAATGCATTGCTTTATAATGTATTGCTTTGCCCTATAACTGTTACAGGGGAAAAGTGTAATTATTTTAGTTCGGTCTCACACTGGAGTAGCAGCATTCTCTGTCTTGCACCTCTTATACTACTACTTAATGTAACAATACATTACAGACTTTTCATGGAAATGGGTTCTGGTAGTTTCTGTCAGTCTTCAAGCTTCATGTCCCAACGACCCCGATCATCATATCTGAGATTCTTTTTGTCCTGTAAAGTGTTTGAATCCATTATTTTATCAACTGTGTCTATTGCTACCTGGGTGATACTGTTAATGCCTTTTAGGACCTGCATTAAAACCCAAATCTTAATATGCACAAGAATAACAGAAGCAATCTGAACAGCCTGGGTAGTATCTGCAAAGCAGAGTCTACTGCCTCAAAAATTCTAGGTATTTACATGTCCTAAGGTCAGTCTGAGATTTCCAAGGGAATCCCTAGGCGAGAAGAAAAAAGTTCTAAAGAGATTCATTGTGAAATAAATCAGCCTGTGCGAGTTTTCCAAACATCATAGTCAGTTCATGCAATTGTGATCTTTACTGCTGCCTGTAAAAGAAAATTACTGTGAGGCTTCATGGAACATAAATAATTAAAAGCTGCTTTTATTGACCAAGCCAAAGGCAGGGTTAAGTAGTCTTAAGTGTGTGCCCTGGTAATGGAGGAAAAACAGTTTCTGTGTGGAAAAATGTAATTATTATTCTTATTGATGAGACAAATATGTATATAAAAAGAATTTAATTTCACCATTACTGCTGCTAATGTTATTTTTAAATTAATTTGTAGCTATCTGTATATGTGAAACTGTTTATAATTTATAATCTTTTAGAGAATTTTTTTTTTAACAATTTGTTGACTATTCAGCAAACACTGACTCATTAAGTGCAATGAGACATCATATTTTCCTGTTTTCTCACCTCCCCAAAGAATAATATTTGTAGCACAAGAAGAATGCTCCCTAATGTGTGTGGGTCTCTATACCTCCAGATTTCTAGGTAAACCCTAGTGTTATTCAGTCTTAGTGTGCAGTTCCTATCATATCAGCTTTGCAGGGGCTTCACCCTGGGTGACTGTTAAAGGGAAGACTGAATTCAGGATTAACATATTGACTTGCAAGGTGCTTAGCTTGCGTCCTGAATAAATTTCTGACTTACTAACCCGTAACTACCATGGCAGATTTCCAAAACCTTTGCTGGGAATATATATCTATTCAGTAAGACTTTTAAAAAACCTTTGAGATTTTTTTTTTCACCTGAATTCATTAAAGGCTTTAATGTCATCATATTTAGCATTTTTGTGTGTGCGTCTTTGGATCTCCCAGAAAGCCAATATGAATTAATCAGAATCATACCATGTACTACTTTCCTTAATCTTTTTTTCCCTTAGCTATCACACACGAGCACATCAGTTTTAATGTTACGTGACAGTGCTTTGGGGAATCTGCATTCAAGCACTATTTTCTTACAGTTATTCTTTTATTTCATCCACATTTCCCAAAATCTATTGTATGCCTTCAAGAAACCACAGTAGGCCTGTGCTATTAGATATATACACAAGAATCCAACCTGGCTTTCCTTCTAGGGAGCAGGGGAATAAATTTGTGTTATGGAGTTTAAAGAGAAAATAAATCCTTATGGTTTGGAAGCATTACTATAAAATGAAGATTAAATTATTTCTTTTATTTCAGAGGTTGCATTAATTTCTTGTGCTGTGCTGTAGGATGCGTAGTTTTGGGAAGCAGTGAGAGAAGCTCACACACTGATGAAAAATTATGTGTTGAAACCCCCCGGTTCTTTTCAGAAAGGGCTGAAAGTTAATATTTTTTTCCAGCAAATTTTGTGTCGCATATTATTTTCTTATCTCATTTATCTTTTCTTTTCAACTAGAGAAAATACTTTTTTTCACCACCATTGCCAAATTACATTCTTGCTGACTGCTCATTTGCAGGCGACAAATTCCTTCTTGGCTATGCTTCAAGAGAAGATGAAGCAATAGCTGTTCCTAAAGAGGTTTGGGATGGTATAAAAAATGACACTAAGTTCAAATCTTGTGATGCCTCTGTTAGGATATGTGTAACACTAAATACATAGTGTAACACCAAATAAATAGTGTAACACTAAATAAACCAAACACCATCAGCTACAGACTGAACTTTACAATCTACGTGCAGAGAGTGTATTTTGGTGTGCATTTTATGTCAAGTCAGTGCTTTATAGATAGTGAACCTGGTTAGTTTAACATTTCATAGGATGAGTTGTATTCTCATAGCTTACATCTTGCTGACAAGTTCAACCACAAGAGGTACTGAAGTCAGTAGTGTTCACTGCCCTAGAAGTAACATGTTAAAGGTTATATTCATTACTATGTCAAAAGGCTGGAAGTCACAAAATGTCAGCTAACTCTGTGTAAGACCATGACAAAATTAATTAGGGCAAAGTATACTGGTTACGGCCCAGTGCAAATGGCATTGTTGGGTAAGTTTAAACAATCACAGAGATAAAGATGACAAAGTGCAAACCTATCTGTCATCCCTAAATTACTTCTGCTAATCCTTGCTCTGGACAGGGATAGTGTCTGTTTTGTACTTCTCCTTCAAGGAAAGTTCATCTAGTAAAAGAAGTTGAATAAAAGTTAATTTATAGGCATTTTCTGATGCCTTTTAAAGACATTAAGGTGCTCTGAAGTTAGACCATGTAGAGAAGATTCCAAGTTATATAATGCATATTCTTTGACAAGAGCCATCATCATTACAGTGTTTAAAGTAGAAACAATTTGGAAAACAAAGATTGTTTTTAAAGTAAAATGAGTGGTGCATAACTGCAGTAAAAAAAATAATGTGTTTCTATGGTTTGGAGTAGGTGGTAATTTATCTTTGTAAGGTATTTCTGATTTATGGCATGGGAGGGTTTAAAGGAAAAACTCAGGCTCTCTCAGTAGCAGGTAGGATTTCCAGTGCTCTCAGAAGTCTCCTCAATTTAGAACTCAAGTATGGGGAAGCAAAGATGATTATAAACCAGATATGTCTAAACCAGTAGTGCCACTTTTCTCTCTTCTCTTCCCTGCTGGAAGGCAGACTGGCTAAGGACTCTTAAAGTGTTCATCTGTTGCCAAGAGTCATTGATCCACAGGCTGGGTCTCAAATGTCCTCACTATGGGTAAGCACATCCAGTGTCCCAAGGTGATCACTCATAGTATTTCCTGCAAACAAGAAGGCATTTAAATGTTCCCAACCTAAGCTCCTGATACTTACCTGCCTCTGTTCACGTTCTTTTCTTCAACTTCGATTTTAATGTTGAAAGCCAAAATGCTTTATGTAACACTGTGTAAAATTATCAGCTCTGCAGGTTTTATCCCTCCCCCCTCTGATTTTGTGTTGATTTTAAAGACAGCTACTGGGAAAAGTAATGCTTGAGGTTTTTGTTTTCGTCAAGAAACATATATCTGACTTTCATCTGAAATCTGAGAGTATATTTTTGGCACCAAAAACCGTGGGAAGGTAAATTGCAGGTACCAGTGCAAAACTTTGCCTAACACTAGTGCAACTAAATCCAGGTTTGACAGCTACTGCTGAGAACACAATATTTAGAACAGTGGTTTGAGTACTTCAGTCTGATGAGGTTATTAAGCACAAAAGATTAAAGCACATGAACAAGATGTTCTAGCAGAAATGCTGCAAGTTACTTCATATCATATGTGCCTTTTTATTAATGAAACGAAAAATGAGCTCAGAATAACATTCTAACCAGAATATAATTTAGAAGAAAATGGAATGCATGAATAATGCGCGGAATTCTTAAGTAGCCTACCATTGATGTTGGAAAAAAAAGTTAATTATTGGTACTTAGATTTTCAGCAAAGGCAAAAAAAAAACCTGTCAATAGATTATATCATAATGGGGATGTTTATACACAACCATGTTTGAAAATGGAAGTAAAAAAAATTAATGTGCAATTTTTATTAACATTTTGTTAATGTTTACAGCCAGTCATATAGTGTTGTAATGAGCAAATCAATCATTAATGTTTAAAGTAGCCTTGAAGTATACATATTTCCAAGCTCAAGCATTACATGGATCATGCAAGCCTATTTATTAATCTCATTGTTATTACCTTTTCAAAAGTTTACATTTCTACCAGAACTTACTTTGAAAATTTATATATGCACCTAATCATTGATACTGCAGGAGCAAGTGTTTAATTCTGTCACTTTGATTAGTCCAAATGAGATGAAGTGTATAAGTATTAGGGCTCTGATTTTAATTATTGCTACTTTAATATTCTTGTGTCCTTAATCAGGCAAAAGGTTCATTGTCTTTGGTTTGGCTTTGCCCTTTAAGCACTGGTATTGTAAGGCAACTGTGTAAAAGAAACTTGTAACTGGAGTGTAACTCCCAGAAAATAGCTTCCAAAACCCTGTCTGTAATCCTCCTATCCTTTTTTCTACCATATCTAAAGGTTTTCAAAACATTTATTTTATTTTCTGCTTGTTTGCCTTTTCCTTCCTGCTGTATCACTAGACAATTTTAGTGTGTTAAATTACTGTGGCAAGTATTTAAGTTTTAGTCATAATTTCAAGCAGAGCTGTCTTCTTGTTATAAATTGTAAATATACATCATGTTCTGTTTAAAAATATTCAGTGTGTTGAAGCTCACAGAAAGAAGTTATTTTATCTTTTTTGTTTAAAAAGAAGGAATATATTTTATTTGGTCTCTTCGAGGCAGTTCCAGAGAAAATAAAACCAGTTGCATGTAGTTTATCTTACTTAGGGATAGATTATTTTGAAGTGGGAGCTGAGTGGAATTCATCTCCAATGGGATATTACCTTGTTTTTATTAATCTCTTGGAACATAAGGAAGTGTATGTTGACTGCAAGAGGCCAGGTGGTGTTGGTCCTGATGCCAAGGCAGCATTAGTAACATGCATGTGATGTGCTATAGATGGTAATCCATCATGCCCTTGAAGTCCTCGTGTCCTTGAAGTCTTTTTCCCCTTAAATCTCTTCTATTCTGAGAAAACTGAAATCTCTTTTTAAAGTCAGAATTTGTTTGGCTTTTTTTTTTTTCCTCTGTTCAGCATCTAAATTGAATCTTAACCTCATCAATTTCTTGAACCACTCACCATAGTCACTGAAAACATAATATATTCCTTTCCTTTGCGGCCTTTTTATATGTTTGAGTATCAGTATTTTCCCTATTGGTCTTTCGTCTTGTTATGAATAACTCCAGTTTATGCAATCTATAAGGTACATCTTGTTTTCTAGACCTGGGGTTATTTCCAGTGCTTTTCTTGGACTGCCTCCAATTTGTTTGTATCAGTCTTTAAATGCAATGTCCAAACTTGAATGCAGTATTGAGCTGGGAAAAGCATAAAGGAATAACTTCATATGTTCTAAAGACTCTTTAACTGTAGATAAAGAAAACATTTTGCCATTTTCACTGCAGCGTGTCTCACATGTAATCCATTATATCCCACAGGTAATTTCCTGGAAAGAAATTGCTTCTTAGGTCCTTGTTTTTCACCGTGTATCTATGCATTCTGACCCAAATAGCCTGATTCTTCTGGAGAAAATTGTATAGCTGAACTTCTCTTTAGTCCTTGCATCTCATTTTTTTTTCAGATGGTTTCTCTGACTTGGAGTAATGTAGAATCACATTTTCTGAAAGTCTTTAAGAAGGTTTCCAAGGGTGAAGTAGTGTAGAGACAGATTTATCTATATGCAGAGATATTTGCTAAGGGATTGGATATTCCACCCAATTCATGATGGGACATCAACCTTCTTTGACCCAGTTCTGCAGATGTACTGCAGTTGCACTGATAGATTACTTTGCTTAGCTGTGTATCTCTGAAAAATCTACTTTACTCTGCCCTCTGTAAATACTTTTTTAGCACTTAGATTGTACTTATGCCCTTAGAAAAGATGGACTTGTGGTGTGAAAACAGCTCAAAGCCACTGCAAAATCAATCTCAGTTGACCTATTTCTACAAGAATTTCACTGGAGGGGAGGAAAATTGGAGTATGTTAATAATCTCTAATTATCCTTCCTTATTGTCAAAGACCCCAAATCTTCCTATCTTTCCCTTTCCTGTCCTTTACCCTGAAACAGTCTTGTAGCTTTAACTTATTTCTAGTGATTACTATGATGTTTTTATTACTATTAGTGGTGATTAATATAAAATGTGACAGGAAATATATGTTGTTCTTGCAAGTATATTTGCATTTTCAGAAGGGCAAATGACACCAAAATTATTATGTGTTAAACTAGTAATTATAGGTTAAGCCAGTGTTGTGAACATGCAGTACAAGAAATATATCTAGATAAAAAAATTCCAGAAACTTCATTTAATGTGATCTTCATTTTGCTTCAATGATATGCAAATTTTAGAATTGTGTGTAGACACTATGGAATTTCCAAGCTCATTCATTAAGGAATGAACACACATCTCAATGTAAAGTTTTTCTGGCTCTTGTAAAGTCTGAATTTATATAAAAATATAGCTTACTGCACATCTAACATCTGTTGGTTTCATCAGTATCTGTTCAAATTTTGAATACTGCACACAAGAAATCAAATACAGAAGTAGGCCTGGAATGAATTCAGTCATCATCTAAATTTATTAGTGGTTTGTTAAACAGGCTGTTCCTAAAGTTTCAGTAAAGCCTCAGTTCTTGTATCGCATATGTAGTGTCTATATTCAAATCTTTTAAAATATTTTCAATATTCAAAATTAGAACTTGATTCAGGGTAAGTATATGACCTTCCAAAATTTGGATTGCAGCTCTTGAAGGGGTAAAGACTGTTTTAACCTTGAAAATGTAGTTTTAGATTATTTTTAGTGGGTTAGAGAGAGCTAAAAATTATGGTAATGGAAGAACTTCTAAACATAGATAACACAGCTGTGAGAACTCATTCTCATTTACTTCTCATAGAGGGTAAATCTTAGTGAATTTTTTCTGCCCAGCCTGCTCAGTATTTACTCTTTATTTTTTGTAACAGGTGGGTGAACAGAATAACCTGACTCAGTTAATGCTTTTTCCACCCTACCTAATTTGGGAAGTCAGAGGAGCTTCAGAATGTGAAATCAGGCGTGTTAACTGGCATAGCCCATCAAGCATAAGGAAGAGCAATAGAATATCCTCACTGCCACTGTTGATAATATATTCAGAGCGTGTCACTTTCTGATCAGAAAATATGTGCATTGAGATATTGTGCAGTTCTATCCATTTAAATTAGCTGCAAGTTTTATACTTGGCTGCATGAGTGCAGGAGTCATGAAGGCTTTCACAGAGCTGAAGCCCTTCCTATCTGCTGCCTTGTCCATCCAGTTACACTGCATTAGGTTGTATTAAAGTTACTGAATTGTGGTATAAATATAGAGCTGGTAGGTAGTACACTACATTAAAAAATAAGCATTTCTAAGGAGTTTTAACAAGTTAAAACTCAGGTAGCTGATTTCAATATAAAGTTATTTCCTGTAACTAATTTCATAATATTAGAACTTAACCCTAATTTCACTATGGTTAGGAGAAATAATTCAGTGTTTGGAAACTACTTCTTTCTGAATCTGTGTCATTTATTTACAGCATCAACAATGGAAATATAACAAATAAATTTCTACTGAAATTTTTGCTGTCTAACTTAAACCCAGTGATTGTTTGTGGTCTTAAATTTGTCTGGGAATTATGGAAACATCTCAAAATGATAAAGCCTGAAATTCAGTAATAAAAATGTGTGTGTGACACATATAAAATTAGATTTCCTGTTAGTCATTTATGCATATTTACAGAAGTATTTCTTTTAAGAAGGTCTACTGGAGTTTAAAATTTTCATTGGGTGTAAGAATTCCTCATTTTATATTGTTTGGAAGTAATATAACCCCCCCAACGTTTTGTAGTTCAAAGTCAAGTATATTAAACAGCAGGATACTGGGGGAAAACTGTTGTGAAGTTGTATTTGAATCACAACATTTAAAGCTGCATAATGAAAATCACCTTTTAGATGGATAGTTTTAACAGTATAGCTTGTGGAGTACAGTGTATTTTTCCCATTATATACTGTATCCGGGGAAGGAATAGTGTTGAGTATTCTTACATTTAAGTAAATGAAATAGCACCTCATTTGTGAGGTTTGGCTGAAGCATACGATTGCTACTTTATTTTGCTCATTGAAACAAAATAGCTTCTCAATTGTTATCGCTCCTTTTTTTCATAAGCAATTTATGTCCATGAAAATATTTCTTTTAAATTAAGATTTTGGCAACATGTTGTATTTCCATATAATCACCTAAACCTGAAATTAAATGTATGTATAGCCAAAAGTTGTTATCTATAGGAATAAAAAACAACCTACCTGCTTCAAATTTCAAATTTCAAATAGCAGAAGCTCAGCATAACAAGAAATAATTAATTAATTAATAACAACTAAGCAAATGCTTGCTAAAATGTTAATACTTGCAAGGTCCTTCAGATCCCCACATCCCAGATCAAAAGTCATTCAAAGCAGAGTGAGGATGCGATGGGCTTGGGCTTGTCTCATTAAAATACAATACCTAATGAGTATTCGAAGCTATGCTCATTTTTAAATCTGTTTTAACAGCTGTTGAGAATTTTAGATCATTTTCCATACCATTGGATTTTTGTGGGTGAGTCCATTCACATTATGTGTCTACCCAGATGAGGATGGTTTTTAAATAAATAAAACCATCAACATAAAGAAAATGTTTCTTCAAGGTTGCTAAATACGTTGCTGCTGACACAGAACCCTAAGGAATTTGCAATGGAATATTGAAACCAGGTAGCTTGCATGTCACTGCATTCAGCTACAGTAGTAGAGAATAAAATTACTATTCATAATGCAAGCACTTTATCACTGTTCTTGCAAAAAAACCTGCTATGAACTTTGAGACCTTGAAAACTAATATGCCAGAAACAATAGTGGAGAGATGGGAATTTAGAAAAGGTAATTATTGAGCTGTTGTTAAATAAAAACCCTTTTGGGTCTCTGTATCTGGAAACATAAAAAAAGCAGAAAGCTTGCTAGCCAGAGAGCTACTAGAAAAATGCATTTTAAGTCAAACCATTTTAGACTAGAGGGAATATAATTCGGGGTTTCACAGAACCTGTAGAGTTTAAATAAACAGTATCGAGAGTTTTGTTAAAATAAATAAAAATGTAAAGCTATTTCAGCTAAACACTTCTTTTTCCCAGGAGAAATTAGTTGGTATTCACTGAAGTAGGGAGTGAGAGATGGTAGAGGGTTAAGGAAAAGATGGGATCAGCATCCAACATATCAGTTTTTATTGACTCACAGTAATCTGATCCACACTTTGGTCATAAAACTCCTGAAAGCGAAGTTATACAACTAAAAGTGTAGGGAACAGTTTAGAATAGTTTTAGTCTGAAGTGGACCTCCTTTATTTGAAGTACATGCTTTTCATTTTTGTTGCCCATCTTCTTCCTGATTATTTTGCAGCTGTTCCCTGGTTTCTTAATTCTTTGCCCTCCTCTGTACTGTCAGGCAGTATTTTCCTGTTTCTTATTTTTTCTTGAGGAGAGCAATACCCAAGACAAGGCAGGTCTGTGGAATGGAGCAAAGTTCAGAGGCAGATTTGAATGGAGAAGGGAAATGTATTGAGCTTGCCAGTGAAAGAAGATTGGCTCTATGTACGTGTTTCACTTTATTTCACCTTGGCCCAGGAGAGGCTTTTCTATGTTTCCAGTACAGGGTTTGTTTGTTTATTTTTGTCTGACCCGAGCTACTGTCTAAGAGCAGTTTGTGGTAGGGGTCAAGAATCTGATTTGTGTGCTTAAACACATGTTTACAGGCCAAATTTCAGATGTGTGTGTATGCCTGGGACACAAAGTAAGAGCTGTTATCAGGAAACTAAGTATGTAGAAGGCATATTTTGGTATTTAAAATCTATAGTGGTTTTATGTTTGTTTTTTGCAAACTGGGGAAGAAATTCAGATTTCCACTGTGACTAATAGAAGTGTCTGAGGTAAATGTGAATATTTTCTTGCCTATTATTGCCTTTTGCTACTTTGAAATCTCCTTTGTTCTGTCAGGAAGTAGTATTTTGGTGCATTCAATTTTTACCTTTGTGAATACTGAAATTTGTACAGTTTTATTTGAGAAATACATGCAATCAGATCTGTAAAATTGCTAGATGTGATTAAAGTCTGCCTTGCAATCCTGTGGTCTTAGTGACCTTAGTGTGGATGGAAATCCTGACAAATGGAAATATCGATGAGCCTCCAGTCAAAAATTAGAAGAGGAAAAGAATTTTTTGGAATAGAACATGTGCATCCTACTGTGGATATTGCCTTTCAGCCGGGGCTTTAGAAAGCATTTCAGCTGGATACAGCTTCTGCTATTGCACATCAGCAATCTGGATAGGGGAAGAGTAAGTGCAGGAGCTAAGACAGGATCACATTCTTTGTATATCTTAATGTATTTATTACTCCTCCTGGTTTAAACTGTATGCAGCAAGGAAAAGGGATCCTCATTTTAGTTCAGAATACAGACCCCCATTGTATTATATTTCAAGTACAAAGCATGCAAGCACACTGGCACACTAAAATTATCTGCAGTTTGTGTTCAGAGCAAGAAAAAAATAACCACTTTAATCAATTTGCTGCCTTGAAATGCCCTATAATTTAACCATTACAGAATTTTATTTGATAGTGGCTCCACCAAATGAGATACTTCAGAAATGAGAAATGTCTGTGTCAATTAACATTCCTGAAGCTTGTGCATCATTTGTCTAAATAAAAATGTAAGCACTGAATTTCAGCAGACTATAGAGCATGTTATTATACTAATATTTGTGTTCTTTTTAGTTTACTTGTATTTGGGAAATATGTGTCCATGTCTGAATGCTGACAATGTCTTCATAACCTCGTCAATACTTAGATTAGAACTGCTGGAATACAATCAATGTTTTACTGAAGGGACTGATGCTTTGGTGAGATCAGTAGAAAAGCATGAGGGCTTTGTTACTGATAGTTGTCTTAAATCCATGCTACAGCAACTGTCAAGTCATTTAACAAATGTAGCAATATGTAATTATGTGGAATTTAAGGATTTTTCTCAGTTGTTCTTTATTAAATAGATGTGCTCTCAGATATTTTCAAAACAAAGCTCTTGTTTTAAATACATATACACACATCTTTAAGTTGTTTGCTTTGCTTGAAACTGTTTCTAACCTATGTCCAATTATCACAGCTCTTGATGGACGAGGTCCCAAAGTGGAAGGGACTTGTGTGTGCTGATGCTTATCCAGTGGATTAATAACAGTTGGTAGCAGAGCACAATCCTGGTGTGCTCACCCCTCATCCCCTTCCCTCCGTGCTCCATAGTGTGCTGTCTTCCCTAATCTGCTCTGAGTTACAGAGCTAAGACAGTAACAAAGCATGTTGTCTTGGCAAATCTACTTAACCACTGGAGGATAGGAGCTCTGCTCCTGCTCTGTGCAGCGGTGTCACTTCTTTTTCCTCTCTCACCCTTGTAAACAATGTTTGTATCACCTGTAAAGAGCTAGAATTAAGTGTGTATCCTGGCTGATTAGTTTTGAAAATGCCTTGCTACACCTGACATACCCCAATGTAATCCTTTCTTCCTATAACTTGTTTTATTTTTGAATGCACCCAGGGTAAGACTGCTCTCATGCAACCTCAGTCATGCAAAAGTCAGTGACTGTCCAAGCAGTTCTAGCTTGTGTGGTGGGTTTAGTGTTGGCTAATTACTAGTGCACTCGCTGCTGTGAGGTAGGATTAGGAGAAAGGTAAAGTAGGCTCAAAACTTTAAAAGGGTATAAAGAAAAATTTATTGACAGTAACTAAAAGAAAGGGTAATAAAAATTAGAACAAAACTTTTAGGATGCTTCTCCTCCTCTTACAACCTTGTCTTTCTTACTGACAATGTAAAGAAATGAAACCTAAAAATGCCGTCAGTTTACCACCTCTAAAATAGTCTTTTTAGTCCACTGAAGAGAGAGAAGGGAGAGAAGTGTCTCTTGTTAATGTTATAGGGATTTCTCTACAAGAAAACAGTTCTTTCGTAGTTTTCTCACAAACAACACCTAACCTTTCATCTTTCCAACAGCTATAATCTTTACATCACTTCCATAAATACCTCTCATACAAAACCATCATAATGAGCTTTGTGTATATACACATGGACAACATTTGTGTGTGTTTGTATTGTGCCCCTTGTGATATTGCAAAATGATATTTTTTTCTGAATTGTCCTTCTTTTTTTTTCCTTTTGTTTGAGCTTCAGAAGTTGACTTAATTTGTTACAGGGCACTGGGTGTTGTGTTTGCTTTGCATGGATTGGGAGAACTAGCTAGTAGTTCTGACCACCTCTTGTGACTTCTAATATTGGTCCTCTACCCAACATCTGCTCTCTGAAGGCTTGCACTGATTAAACTATTCTGTCAGTGCTGTATAATTCAGCTTGTAAGGGGGAAAAGACGGCATCCAGCAAACTGATGTGGTGTGCTTTATTTGCACTTGAATGGCAATGACAATTTTTTTTTTTTTAAGTTTTAAACCAAAAGATAGGAATGAATTTTGGGCCTGTTTGAAGAAGAAGAAGAAGAAGAAGAAGAAGAAGAAGAAGAAGAAGAAGAAGAAGAAGAAGAAGAAGAAGAAGAAGAAGAAGAAGAAGATTATGTAAACCCAAGATGAAACTCTAAAAGTATAGAGGAGGAAAAAAACCTGTATTTTTGGCAGAGACAAGATCATGCTTCTTTTGTCCGCTGTTTCAATGAGTCCATTTTGTACTGGGCACATTTTCTTTCTGACCTATAGTTGTCAGGGAGATAACTGAGGTACCTTTTTGGGTAATACATAGGCTTGAGACTGAGGTTGCTAAGTAAGGTGCATTTCAGGCTATGTAACAGTAGACCAATGGTGGATGTTTTTATGCTGTTTAGATTTGCTCTGCTTTAATAAATATAAAATAGTAGTTGTTTCAAATGTTTGGGTACACATATGTTTGTTTTCATACCTAATTCCCCTGCTTAAGTGTATAGTTCCTCTGCTTTAGACACAGAAAGAATGAAATTGAGTAAGTACAAAGTACTTGAAAACATTTTCTTCTGTATGTCCAATCTTGTAACTAGCCCTAAATGTCATATATTAGGTACTTTCCACTGAAATTTTCCTTTTTCAGAGGAATACAGGTAATAGTTTAAGAAGGGTCAGCCTTAAGGAACGTGCTTTAATTTGGCACTACAAGCTGAGGCTTTACCAAAAAAGAGCCCTCTAAATTTACCATATACTTTGTAAAATATATCATTCTTGGATTTTGCCACATGAAAGCTATTGTTAAATGTTATACATATGAGTAGCTACTTTTTATAGAAAAAAATTTTGGCCTATCAGCCCGCATCAGATAACTTGGAAAAAATGCAGTCATATTGGTTGATGTACATGGTCATTATATCTGTGTTATCAGAGCTTTAAATAGAAATCAGATGTACTCAAAAGAGAAAATGGAGCTGCTTTCAAATGGTCTGCATTCTGCTGGTGTTCCTGAACCTGCTGTTTCCTAATTGTATCTTGATGGCTCCCATTTTATCTCAGCTGTTTATTTAGAGTGTCTAGATTGCTTTTTAGAGGCTCTCAGGATGTGTTGACCTTTATTGACCAGATACATGACTTTACTGCAGCATTTCCCAGGGTGAAAATCCAGGAATACTGTGTTCAGCTCTGTATACATTTTACAGATTGTCTTGAGTTTTGTGTCCTCTGGACTGAAACAGATAAGTGATGCAGACATGCTTGATTTAATTAAGAGAACTAACCATTGTAAGGTACTAGGGTTACTTAATTCTGTTCCTAATGGTTAAACTACATCTGCATTCAGACTCCTTCAGAGCGTCCTTTAATATTCAGCCATAAGTTTGTATATTTTTTGCATGCCTGCAAACTGCATGAGCTTAAGTGATTCCTCAGGAGGATTCTGCAGGCAAATTACTGGTAGAAAATCATTGTTTAAAGAGTGAGATCAGATTAGCAATAGCTAAAGTCATAGTAAGATAAAATTCCATTCAGATACTGTTTGTTTAGTTTATTATTTTTATTCTTTTGTTAGTATTATCAGAATCTATTTTTTTACCATGATTTAGGAAACTTCTTGCTACTAAAGTTTTAGACTTTGATTTGCTACAGTGATCTCTTATCACTGCTTTCTCAAGTATTATAGTAAGTATTAAAACACTGAATCTCTTGATTTTGAGTATCTGTTCTTAAGTTAATTCTTTGAGCCTTTTTATTTCATCAGTACCTTTCCTGTTAACGCACACATACCAGGACAGCATCTGCTGTTGATGAACACCTTCAAAATTTGGAGTTATAGCTTTGTATTATGTACAATCTTTTGTTTAAATATTTCACTAAACCATTTTTAGCAATTATTTTTTCCTTCCTTTTGCATGTGTAGGCATGTGAACTTCCTGGATTTCAACTGAATAGAGGAAGCACACAACCTATAGTAGCAGTGCTTACTTCTCTAGAATCTGCTTAAATTTCCTGCATGTTAGACAAATGAATGCAAGTGTATTCTTTACATAAATAATTATCATAGTAACTGGGGATGGTATTCAATGATCAGGGTATGTAGATATGTAATATTATTTTCATAAGCTTTCAGTTGCTTTTACATGCAAGTATAAAATACAAATGCTCTCATTTAAAAATTTGAAAGCCCTTTTTATGTCCAACATGCTCAGGGAGTAGAAAAAATAAAACATTTCTCTCTATGTAGAAGTTGAAAGAAATAGTATTAAGATTTTGGACCACATTAAAAAAAAATCCCATCCACCACTTTTCGTGTTTAACAACCTTGAAATATGTCTGGATATTCCTCTAAGGATGGTAACCTTTTGGCTAAGCAAGCCTTACAATCCTCTTACAATTACAACACTTTGATCTACAAATCAGAATGCACTTTACAGAAGGCAGTTGGTGATAATTCATGAAGATATCGTGTTTTAATAACACTTTAGTTAATCATATGAAAGAAAATAGGAGGTGATATGGTCTACAAAGGGGAGTATTCTCATTGAAGCTTTTCAAACCTGCTGATTTCTTAAAAAACACTGAATTCTAGGAATTACCTAAATTATCCAGAATGTATCAACTAATAAAACTGGCCACTAAAGTGTTTTTCTTTTCTTTTTTTTTTTTCAAAATTCACATCTGTAAGTATATTTTAATGTTTGCAAATGTATTAAAAACTCAGAATAATTTTAACTACCTAATGTGACTTAGTACTTATTCCTAACACAGTTTGTATATAAAAATGATTTGTCAAAATGAGAGATATTTGTGTGGAAGGAGGTGAAGGGTCCAAAATTTTTCATGAAAACAGAATAAATAAAATATGTACATGGCAACAGCAATATCTGTATGAGAGTTAATCACCACATATTGTGTTCTCATGTTCCTCCAAATGGCAAAATTAAAATACTGACTTGGAATGAATCATACTGTCCAGATGAGTGTTGCATCGGTAACATTTTCAATGCAGAGTGGAAGCAGGATGATTCTGTTCATTATCTGATGTCTAAATACAGAAGACAGACAACTGAAAACGTTCTTCATGAAAGGTGCTTTTTAATAAAAATGTACTATCCTGCTTTCTCTTGTTAAACATATTTCAGTACCATTTTAATGACCTGGAATTCCTACACCTGAGAAAAGCTCATTTGTTTTGAATGTCTTGGAACTCCACTTGAAATCACATTTCCTTTAATAAATCAGTGTTGTTCTTAACTTGCATGTGGTATGCATTGCCATTTTGGGAAATAATGGTGAAAATGTTATTGTTGGTATTTGTACCTAGAAATCAATTTATATTAAACTGATTTTCAAAGAAATATATTGAAAGAGGATGCAGAAGAAAGCATGGTTTTTTTCATCCTAAGAGCTCTTTTAAAAATGTTTTTAACAGTGACACGGTACCTTAGGCAGCAATGCCTTAAACAATATTCTCAGTTATTTTGATGAATTTCAGATTTCCTTCCTTAAATTCTTTCAGTTTCAAGCTTGATTTTTGTTTGGAAGTATTGTCAAAGTGAATGAATGGTATTTGATAAGAAAATCCTTAGAAAAAGCCTTCTTTAGCATGAGTTTCTCAGCACATTTACAGATTCACTTCTACTTATGTACTTTTGTACCATTTGGAAAGCCTATATGGTATTTTGCCTGACTTTTACCTTAGAAGTCTAACACAAATTTGTGAATTCAAATGTAAGCACATGTTTTGGGGTATAATGAGGGAAAACAGTGAGATTCAACTTCCAGAGAAGTTTGTGAGAATGTTCATGCAAGATAGGAGACCTAATCTTAGGAAAGTGCAAAGGCTTGCTCTGAGAAAAAGAGTAAGGACTGGTAAAGGGATCTGTTTAGAAAATGTAGATTACATACTGAAAGAATAGAGAGAAACAGAGCAGGGACTTTATTTGGAGCATTGGACTGAATCCAGAAATATCATTGTCTAACTGTATGCTTTGATGTTATCATAATATGATGAAAACACAAAAACAATTCTCTGCTCGATTCATTGATATTACAGGCAGTGTTGCCATCTACATTCTATTTTTTTTTTTCAAGTAATCCAAGTAGCATGTCCGTGTTTGTACATTGTAGGTCCACATAGCTAAAAATATATGGCTTACTGGAAGTACATTGCCTTTGCAAATCCAATGTAATTGGAAAATTCACTAACCACAACACAAATATTCATTCTGTACCTTACCCTCCCCCCAATAACATGGTTAAGTTCATTTTTAAAGCTCAGATATTCAGATTGCTTACCACGAGCAAATCTAGAAAGTTAATTCATGAGTTAAAAATAATGTTGTTCTATTAATTATTAATCTTATTGTAGAATTCAGAACTATTTTGGAAATGTAAATGTATGGACAAAGAATTTATTTGTTTGCTTAATAAAATAGGGTTTGGCAGATACTACACTCAGAGCTATTAAATAATTGAATTTATATGCAATATAAGTACCAGGTTGCCGTGACATTACAGATACTTCAGAGAAGCTTTTGGTGCCAAAACTGCTGCTGTTAAGAATGTGCACTCTAAATAGACATTGTATTTCTGCTTTCCAGATGACAACAATGAATTTTCAGAACATTTTAAAGTAGTTTTTTTAACCCTTTCTACAGTGAAATATCAAATAGAATTAAATTAAATATAACAGAATAAATTATGAATATGCATGTGCACACAAGCATGAATAAGAAAGAGCACAGTTATAAGGAATTAGGACTAGTATTTACAAAGAATTAAAGGACAGATTCATAAATTGTCATATTAAAATACTTTTTTTCTATCCCTTTCATGGAGTAAAAACTCAGACTGATGCTATACTTCTTGGAAAAGAGTAACTGTAAAGGCTCCCTGAAGGCCTGAAACAGAAGTACCAAAGCTTTATAGTTTTAACTTTGTATACCTTTGGTTTAGAAGTCAAATCATTTAGATATCCTTTAATGTCAGGTTGTAAAAGTCCAAATGAAAATGATACAAGAGAATTTTCTTGTTTCTTAATGCAAACCAAATATTTTTCCAAAACCAGTTTCAAATGGCATCAATTTAGACTGCACAGGAGGTAGTCTCACTCTGAAGGTCACACCACTGATGAGAAGTTGGTCTTCTCCAACGTGCTTTCACTTACAGCACTTTCCAAACAAAATGCTTACCAGAGCAGGGCTCACTGCATGCTGTGTGCCTTAAAGCAAACTTAATTCTTCTGATGAACCTATAACATGTATGGTCTTTGGAACAGTAGAATTGATCCAAGGATGACTCTTTGCCTCTGTTCACCTCAAGGGTGTTTCCTCATAGCAAACACCTTAAACTTCTTTGTCACTAAACAACAGGACAAAAGGAAGTGACCTCAAGTTGCATCAGGGCAGGTTTAGGTTGGATAATAGGGAAAAAAAATCTTCACCAGAAGGGTTGTCAGGCATTGGAACAGGCTTTCCAAGGAAGTGGCTGAGTCATCATCTCTGGAGATATAGAAAACATATCTGAAAACTGCCTGTGGAAGAGGTTATGCGCCTAAACATAATATAAACACCTAATATTGCAACATTGGTGGCAGCACAGCAAATTTCAGAGAAAGATTTTACAGGAGGGGTTGGGATTCCTTTTAAAAACAAAACAGGTGTGACTCATTGATCCCTGCCCACATGTTTGCAAGCACTGGGACATATCTTCACATGCTCTGGGCTGAAAGTCAGGTGCCCAAATGCTCATTGTACCTGGGCAGCTCCTCCAATCTTGATCTGTTTGCTGGATGCTGTGGAGCTGCCCACCATTCTGGGTTTTCTCAGGCTGGCCATGCCTGCAAATCTGGGAGACCCTCTCTGTCCTCTGTTGAAGGAGGATTCTAGCCCACTGGAATGACTCTCAGGATTTCTTTGCTGCCTCTCTTCTGGATGAAGCATCATGTGAGGTGTGTGTGATGCTCAGGTTTTATGGACTGGTGTTGGGGCTATTAGCTCCTGCTACTTACACTTCTCCAGGGTTTGCTTTTCCTGTGGCTTCCACGCCCGCATGGCCCCATCATTCCTTTCCTAGTGCTCCTGTTCGTGCTCTCTGCAAGAAAAAAAACTTTTCCTGCTGTTGAATGCCATGTACTGATGGCTTCCAAATTAGCAGCTACATTATGCTGCTGTGTTTGCTATCCATAGGTTGATAATTCTTAGGGCAGTTACATATCAGCTCAGCTGAAAAAGGCAGGGAATGACCTGGGGAAAGCACACCTGGGGTCATGCTTCATGCAGGCTGGGCAGATCTCTTCCTCATTAGCTCTCTGTGCTTCTTTTAAGTGTCTTAAGATTGGCAGACAACGTGCATCTTGATTCTTTGCAGAAAGGAATTTTTTTGCCTATTGTGGGAGCAGTAGCTGCTAGGATCCTTTGAGGTCCATGTTCAGCTGTAATCTGAGTGAGAAGGAGGTGCACAAGCATGAAACTTTTCTGGGACAGATCAGCTGAGGTGAGCACCAGTGAAGTGCCGAAATATATTGTATCTGTGGATAACTTTATCTCATCAGAGTCTGTTATTCTCTGGATAATTGTTTCCTGGTTTTGCTTCTGCACCCTAAAACCTTCTTTTGTCTTACTGTTAACTAAGAGCCTGGAAGACTCTTAGAAGGACCTTTCTTAAATAAAGCTGAATTCCTTTACAGTTTGTAAAGATGATATCAGATGATCTCTCCTTTAACAAGTCTTTGGCATTTTCATAAAAGTTTCTAGCAGCCTTGACCTTCAGCATTTCTTCTCAAACTTCCTCAGGTTGGATGCCAGAAATAAAAGCTTCTTCCTCTGAAGTTTCTTTCTTTTAGTGGCAGCTTAATAGGAACTTTTGACACAGCCTGCTCTTATGAGTACATCTCCATGGAGAGCTTCATTTTGGACCGACAAATCACAACAGCTACGGCTGAAGCCTTTGTGCTCTGACTGATAACTAATCTAAAAGAAGGCTTTTAATTTTTCTTAAGTTTTTTTTTTTTTTTTAAAGAACTATCCCTAAAAGACCTGTGCTCATTCATTGTCCTTGTCACACAGCAACACAGTCGAGATGCATGGGATAGGATTTAATTAGGCTTCAGCTGTATTAACTCATCTGGGAGTTATCCAGCACTAATTCAAATAGAGCAGGTCATGATTTTTCTCTGGTGGAAGCCTGGGTTGCTTCCTGATTAACATTATTGTCCACAAGATGAAGAAGTGGCCTGGTACCAAAAGCCTTGTGTGCCACCTGGGTGTTTGCACTTGTAATTACCGATGTCACCACTCTCTGGGTCAGGGTAGAGAGAGGAAGGGAAGAGTATTATGATGGTGCTGTGAGGATTAGATTTGTTATCTTGTCTTGAAAAGGGAAAAAAAAAAGACTAATATGCTTCCTTTAAAAACAGTTACTTGTCACTGCTCTTTTAGAATGCTTAGCAATATTTCCCAACATCTGAAAATAAAAGCCAGTATATACGAACTTTGCTGTAGGGAGTTTAAACCGTAGCTGAAACTAACACCAAGGTCCTGATCATATTTCTTTGGCAGCCTCGAGCCTGTAAGCAGAAAGCAGACATCTCCTTACATGTCTACTTTCCCCCTCAACTTAGCACAGCAAGTAACTGCTAGGTATTTGTTTCCCCAAAAGAAATAATTATTCTGTTTCTGTGGTTTCTGCACTCCCACAGCTGCTTCTGGCTGAACATTTCTCTGAAATGAAGTAATTTCAACAGCAGCTTGTGTGCTTGGATTGAAGACTGAGAATGTATACAAAATACATGAAAATTTTAAATTTGGGGAGGGATAGGAAGGAACTGGGGCAGATAGTGACTGTGAAAGTAGTTTTGCTAAATGAATTAAAAATTTCAGACAGAACTGAACTCTCAATAAACTTCATAGTATTTAGAAATTTTATATTGGTCTGAATTACACAGCTGCTTTTTATATATTTATGAAGTAAAATGTTTTCTTTCACAAATTAACAAGGTGTTGCCTTACATGAAACATTCAAAAGGACAAGCAGCATTTTCTATTGAAACTATGTTTGAGTTTAAAAAATAAATAAAAAGACTAATGATTCATTAGGTTCATGGAACTAACTCAGTAGAATTCCCATAATGAGAATGTTTGCTTTCTAGAGAAGTTTAGGAAATACTTTGGTTCATTAGAGATAACATCTGGTCAGCTGTAAGAAGTTTTTCTTACTTCAAAAATGTTTTTATAGGAGACTCCGCTAATGCAGATATTTCCACTGGCAGCTGGTTTTAAACTGAGGATAATGGATTCATCTATCAAGGGAAACAGTATACATATTCAATCTCTTGCCACTGAAGTTATAAGGATTTCATGTAAATGTGAAAAGAAAGGAGTATAACAGATGACTTCAGGCTTGCTTAATGTTCTTTCTCTGATTTTTCAACTCTAGGCATATAAAAGTGTTGTGCATTTATCTTCTAATGTTGATACATATTTTAGCAACTCAATATACAATTGGTTCTGCTATAAATCCTATCAGTCCTTCTGCTATACAAAATATTTTCTTGAGATTTTTTTTTCATTTATTTTGTGGTTTTCAGCTAAATGTCCAAGGTAACATTGCCAGTCTCACACAGAATTTTGTCACATATCTGCTTATGCCCATTGTTGGAACGCTTAGCTTGGTAATTGGAGAGATACATACATCAGATTCATACAGATTCAATTTCCAATCTGTTTCATCCACTGAGATTTAGCTTTCCATCAGTGATCTTCTCTGTGATTTTAAAGATATCTCACCTTGAGAATATCTAATTATCTGTCGATTAGATAGTTTTAGGGATCCTAAAGGCAGGTGTGCTATTGAAAGCTGTGAGTTTTGAGGTATCTTATGCTATGGTCTTTTTGCTGGACATAAGTTTTGGCAGTGGTTTGATTCTGTGATGCTGCAGATTTTTTTCTTTTATTTTTCTATGGATCCTTTAGCCCAATACAATTGCAATTTAATCTTCTGCTAGTTTTCATTGCTTCCCTAGATTTTTTCACTTGCTGTTTGTGAATTGGTACTAAAGCAGAAAGGATTCTATTTTATATCTAATACCAGAGTCTTTTTATTAAGTAGAATAATTTGTATGTACACATGTAATATAGAGGGATATGTATTCAGTGGAAAATAATATAGGAATATTATTAATAAGCAAAGTAATTAACCTAAAATGTAGGGAATACCTTAATGAAGATTTTTTTCATGCAAACTTAATTGGCTTTTCCATGAGTGTTACCTTCTTTAATTAGATGATCACTCTCTCCTTCCCCTCTCAGAGCCCATGCAGAGGGTGCCCTGTGTTAGTGCATGTGCAGATATTCACAGTATCCTTGCTACCATCCCACTGATACAAAAAGGGGATGCTGGTTCAAAACTCAGGAGCCACAGCTTTGTATGGATGATGGGTCCCACCCTCTGGGGGGGCCTGGGGGGTTATGTTTGGAAGGGAGGAACTCTGTGGGGAGGCTGACACGCTGTCCGTGGAGGCTCAGCTGCGGGGCTGGCTGCACAGGCATGCACACCTGTCTGGGGGAATGGCATCTCTCTCCCCAGCCTCGGCGTGTTTCAGGGTGGATGGAATGACACTTGCCGCTGGGGAACAACAAGCAGGCAGTTCCAGTGAAGAATTCCTAAGCAAGTTAATGTTGCCCTCGTTTTAGAGGTGTAGAAGGGAAATGCTGAGAATTTAGACTGAAAATTTTGTGTGGGAAAGTAGGTAGGTGAGACTTGTCTGGAGTAGGTGATTTTGTGTGCTCAAAGAACTGTTCTCCTTGTCTTCCAGTGTAGCTCTGAACCGTCAGTTTGACCAAATCTCTGCCTCTCGGAGTAAGCATCCTGAAAAATGGATCAGTACACACTTATGTTAACTTCAATTCTTATACTTACCCTGTATTAAGTGGCAACTTTGTGGGATAAAGTCCAGGTTTCTAGAGCAGCACAGGCCTGCACTAATGTTCCCAACAGTTAACATCAAGACACAAGTCTGTGTGTAAGATGAAATGGTGTCAGTATTTTTTTCTTCCTTGTGTACGCTACTTTATATCACAGGAACAAGAAGCATGTTTTTCCACTGAGATCAAAAACTATTTTCTGGGTAACAGAGGAATGCTGTGACTTGGGAAACCTTGTAAAATTCCAAAATCTGAAATGGACATTTGTTGTCTGCAGCAAATATCTCTTATCATCTCTTGTCTAATTATATTCTTGACCTACTCCTGCCTCTGCTTTCTACTCCCTTTCCGTGTTCCTGTAAGCTTTGCCTTTTGATTCCAGTCCCATCCTTTCCCTACTCTACCTGTGCTTTAAATTTATGTGAATGTGTTTTTTAAATATGTACCCTCCTGGTTTTGCAACAAAATAGAATCATTAAAATTCAGTATAAAAGGATACGATTTTTCATTGTCATTTTCTGTTTTACTAATAATTTCTCAAAGCAAAATTCAGATCTGTCTTTCAGTTCTAATGCATATTTATCAAATTTCATACTAGAACTGTTGCTTTACAGTCTAAGCACATTGATATTCAACATACCTCTTCCTACTCTTCCAGAAACTAACTTTGCAAAAATTCAACCGTGGATAAACACAAGAAAAACATGCTAGTATCATTTAGAAGAGTACCTTACTTGATTTGTTCTTTTTAATATAGATGATATAGTCTTGTATAATTCTGAAGTTTACTAAAAGATACCTGGTGAGTAAGGTTGCCTGGAAAATGTGTTTCATTTTTAAGTCTGTAACAAAAAGATGTGTAATTTTGCTTTGCGGGTTTCAAAGATCTCTCCTTCATGGCACATGCTGCATTATCAAATAGTGTTTTGTAGGTATCTCTTTCCACACGTTCTGTTTCAGAACACCTAACCTTCCTCTGAACTAAAACAACAAAAGACCCTTTCTAATTCAATTTAGTAGAGGGCAAAAGGCAAAGCCTTCCTTTTTTTTTATAACTTCTTTTTCCAGAATGGTTTTGTTATCACACGCAGTGGACTCACTATTCAACTGAGAAGCATGAATAGAACAATCAACCTGACATATTTTGGAATTGTATTTAGGTATGTGAAAGGGCTGGAATTTTCCTGCACCTGCTATTCTTAAGTAAGCATGAAAATGGAAAGTGTTTCTAGTACGTGTGCAAGTTCACATCTGTAAAATGTATGTTCATTTCAAATAGTAGTCATTACAAGTTAGTTTGAAGAATTCTGTCTTTAAATAATTAAAATGAGGATGAAGTATACCTGACTTCTTGCTGTTAAAAATGATGCATTGCCATTTTTCCCTAGTAAGTATTAAGCAATCATGTGAAAATCAAGAAAACTGTGTAAGATTCTGTGTTTAATTTTCCCATACAGTGTGTAAGCAGGAGAATATTATATAATCCTGAATAAAAACATCGTCATTGAAGATTGTTTAATGATATCATGAAGGAAATGAGGATCAAAGTTATGTGCTTTGTATTTTGTTTATTTCGCTAAGACTTAGGGAAAAAACTAGAATTACCAGAAATTCTTGCCTTCACTCAGACTGCCAGCCCTTTAAATCTCTCGTGAAGTGAGCCAGGTTCATCTACATCACAGGATGTGGCACTTGGGGACATGGTTTAGTCGTGGATTTGGCAGTGTTGGGTCATCGACTCTATGACCTTGGAGGTCTTTTCCAACCTAAACGATTTCATAATTCCATGAGTTTTTTCGTGTCTTTTTCCTAACCTCTCCTAACCCAAAAGAAATTAACAAAGCTGTTTTTTTCTGGAGGAGGTACATAAATTCCTTCTGCTTCCTGCTTTGGATGTGCAGGTTCTTTCCTGCAGCTGTTCTTCCATCCCCAAGCAGATCAGCTGTTTACTGCTTGTGGTTGCACGGCATATCCCTTGCTTCTACAAGGCAGGATTAGTAAAGGCAGCTGATGCTACTTTTTGTTTGTTCAGGTTTTTTTGGTCTTCATTATTCCTCTAGCTACTTTGAACTTGTGCCAGTAGTTTACAATAGGGTGTTACATGCTTGTCAGGAGAGTTACTATACTAATTTGTGAAACAGTTCTAAGCAGGATTATCAACATAGGACTATTTTTTTCCCCTCCTCAACTATATTTTTACTATAATTTTTTTTTTTTTTCACATTAGCCAGAAAAATCAAGAATGATGTGCTAAAACTTTAGATTCAGTCTTGGTGAGATGAATCCTAGTGTCTGCTTCAGAAGGTTAATTGCTACTTTTTATAAGTAGCCTTTTAGTTTATTTGAAGAATTTAAAATAATTTCTTTTCCTTTAGAAATACATTTTGCTGCTCAATTGTGTTATACAGAAGTGAGTAAATTTATTTAAATTACTATTCTGCATGTTGGAGATAAAAATAAATACATAAATAAATTAGCAATTTCAGACAACTCTGACAGAATTTCTGAATGGAACAATGGGAATAGTTAAACTGAAAAATTTGAGAAAATAATACATGCTCACCTTTTAATTCTTTAAGTTTAAATGTGAAATGCTACCTCAAAAGACAAGAGTGAATCTCACACCTTAAGCATTTTGTTTTGCTTTCAAGAATGCCTGTTTGAGTTAATTAATGTCTTGATTTCTATTTAGGTAAACATAAACAAACAACAGAATATTATTCCTGAACAGTCCATGCTGATGAAGGTACCTTACCATAGGAATATTGTATTGAAAGGTTGATACCTCAAACAAAACCAGATGGATTTTCTATAAGTAAAGGTTCCATGTTTTTCCTCCTGCATTCAGTTCTGCAGAACTTTCTTCAAAGGCAGACTTGAAGGAAGGCAGGCTTGAAGGTTTCCAAAAAGGTAGTAGTGCCCAATCTGAGACATTAGAGAAAGTCTCAATTTAAAAGAAAGTTCCTAAATTGTCCAGGTTTTATGTAATGGGGAAAAGCATTTTAACTCCGTGTTTTCAAGATTTTTTTTCTGCATTTAGAGTGTGTTTGTATGGGGACTTCCAAAGACACTGAAACTGTCTAGAAAATTCACATGTACATGCAAATCTAGTCCAGAACATGTCTGACAATGTTCTTAATACATTCTTTTTTTTTTGTTCTCCTCCTTATTTTCCCCTTATTATAAAATAAGATCTCAAGAGGAGTTTTCTTCACACAGAATAACTTTTCAGCAAAATACTGTATGCCTTTAATTGTGCAATGTATAATTGAAAACTAAATATGTGATCAGTAAGTTCTCAACAGGTTCAGATAAATAAAGTAGGATTACTTTTCTTCTTTCCCTTCTGGATTTGATTCAAATAGCTTGGATGCCTTGCCTCTGAAAGGAAAATAGCTTTTGGAAGAGTTAAGTTTTCAAGGTTGATATTTTATGAAAGTAAAAACATATGAAGAAGACTGGCATAACCACAATGCTGTAACTGAAGATCTGTCACTGTTGTCTGTGAAGTGTAGATAAGGACCACTAATGTCAGACTTGATTCTGGCTTACAAACGTCTATATAATTGTTGTTGCTTCAATGTAAGGTTTTTTTTTTCTTTTTAAATTCGAGTCAGGAAAAAGATTTGACTTCCACTCTCATCTCTGCTATCCATTGCTTCTTGGTCATTGTCTTTTCCTTTTGCAACATATATTAATGTAATAAAGTGGATAAGGAAGATGCAGCAGCCCCAATACACACTTTTTACTTATTTCCATTGCTTTCTTTCTGTTTCATTCCACACTAACTCATTTTCCCTCTCATTATTCTAGTTGCATTTTTTAATCAAAAAGAAGTAGTTTGCAAAAATGTGAAGTGCAACTAAGAATGCAGGAGAGATGATTTTTAGTCAAATATGTTTTATATTTGCTTGTTATTTTAATAGGGTTTATTACCGTTGTTAGTCTAAAGCATATTTTGTCAAAACCACAATTGCGAAAGTCTGCAAGAGAGAAAGGCCATTAAATATGCCTCTTGTGAGACAACCCATCTTCAAAATCATATATTAATCCCACATAAACATTGAGAAGATGAAAAACCATAGAATCACTCTTTTAATCTTTTGTCCACATCTAAAATTACCAGAAAAATAAAAAAATAATTTTCAAAATGTAAAAAAAACAATCCTGGCATCTGATTCCCACAGGTGAGTAGAGTATGCATGAGGAGCTTCTGTCAGTCCATCTGGAAAAAGTGAAGGAGGATTTATTAATAATCATTACATCTGATTCCAGTATGTTACTCTGTCCCAATATAATGACTGTGCTGTTCAGACAACATAGATGAGTTAAGATTTCAGACACACATGAAAAAAAGGAAGGTAGAAGCCACCCAATCTGTAAAGACAGCTTAGGCTTTGGCATCATGTTTTACTCTAAGTCCACCTCAAGAGTCACACCATGTACATGAGAGCATTGTCCAAACTCTTCTTGAGCTCTGCCAGGCTGGTGCTGTAACCACTTCCCTGGGGAGCCTGTTCCAGTGCCCAACCACCCTCTGGGTGAAGAACCTTTTCCCAATATCCAACCTAAACAAGCTCTGACACAACTTCAGGCCATTCCCCTGAGTCCTTCCACTGGTCTTAAGAGTGAAGAGATCTCTTCCTGCCCCTCCTCTTTCCTTCACAAGGATGTGGAAGACCACAATGAGGTCTCCCCTCAGTCTCCTCCAGGCTCTGAACAGACCAAGAGACCACAGCCACTTCTCATATGGCTTCTCCTCAAGGCCCTTCACCACCCTCATGGCCTCCTTTGGACACTCTCTAATGGCTTCATGCCTTTTTTATGCTGTGGCACCCCAAACTGCCCCCAGCACTCGAGGAGAGGCCACCCCAGAGCAGAGCAGGACAATCCCCTCCTTCGCCTGGCTGGCCGTGCAGATGGGAACAGGGCCGAGCTTATGATGCACTATTCCGGTTTACCCTTTCTCATTTTTTTTTTCAAACTGGTGTGTGAGAAAATGAGAGAGGACATGATAAGCTTAATCAGTCATTCCCAAAGAGCAGTCCCATGGAAATCCAGCCATCAGCACTGGCAACTGGTTGCAGAAGCCAGCAGAAGCCAGCAGCCCTGGGGAGCCCATGGGCAGCACGGGCTCTGTGGCTGACATAGCACTTACACAAGGGATATTTGTCCAGCTGTGCTGAGAAGATTCAACTCAGTTTGTGGGATCTGATGATTTTAATCCAGATAAAATAAGCACCTGCCTGTGAAGCATGAGAAAGGGAAGTATAAGTATTAAAAAAAAAAAAAAAAGTAGAACTAAGAGTACATTTCTCAGCTGTTCTTTGGGAGATTTTCTCTTCACAGTTAATGAGAATTTTCTTTCTTTCTTCCTTCCCATATCTGTTTTACTAAGATAATGTTAGATGTAAGTATTGGAAAGTATTGTTGAACCTGTGAGATGTTGTTATGATGTCACTGTCTATACTGTTACATTTAAGATCCAAATGAAGTTGTGTGGTTTTCCCTGGGAGAAAGCAAGTATGCTTTCAGATATTTGGAGGTTTTTTTATATTTACTTTGTTTTCATTCCTCCACTTCAGCTGTGAATGTTACCAAGAAATAATGGCAAATGCAAGTTTTCTACCATCCTGCTCCTGTGCATCATTTACTGCATCAACAGGGGTTCTTTTTCCTTAAAAAGCAACGATACAACCCCACAAACGCACATTTTTTTTCTTTCCCAAAGAAAGATCTTTGTCTTGCTTACTCTTCTCCAAAAGCTTGTATTGACTAGCAGTGATGCAGAATGTCATGCAAATGCTTGCTACTACTTAGGAGCTATGCTTACTTAGCCTCGGTTCTATTAATATTGGTGTGAAAATAACAGTGCTATAATAAGCAAAGCTGTAAACGCAGGTCTAATAATTTTATGCTGCCATCTAGTTTATAGGCTTTATGGAGACTGCAGTTAGAATGTTATGAAGAGTTATACAGATCTTTAATTGCACAATCTTTTAAATTATGCAGTCCGTGAACACAGTTTTTTGCAGTGCCTCATACTGAAGCAGTTAATTTTATATCCCCATAGTTCCAGATATCAAAGAGTTTCTTTGTCTGTGTTTCCATATCAGCCAAGTTCTGAGGTTTTCTAATTTTCTTTTTCCTTGGATGTTTCTTTCATAGATATGTTCTGAAAATGGCTATGTGCAAAATTAACCCTAGTTTTAATTTTCAGTCTAAAGTTTTACTAGAAAAAAAATGACTTTCATTTTCTTAGCAGAGAGAGGGAGTGAGTGGCAATTCAGTACGTGCCAGCATATGATCTATACTGACCCCCATAAAAAAAAATCAAAAAGGCCTTTTTTTCCCCACACCATTGATACTTAGATAGCAAGTAGTTGTAGCTCAATGTTTACTAAATGTGGTCTTTGATTAAATAAATAAATAAATAAATTTATCAATTCTGATACCTGTTTTCAGGTATGAAATGTTGGTCCTAATGTGTATAAGAAGGGCACTTTATATTTGCCTACCTTTCTGAAAACATTATCCGTGCTTGATTTGGTATGGATTTCACGGTTAGTCAGTTCTGCAGGGCCAATTCCCAGAGAGGACTAGGGGTCAGTCTAGGGCTGAGCTTGTCAACCTTCTAGGAAAGAAAACGACCTTTAACAAGCAAAATTTGCATTACATTAAAAGTATATCCTACTGTGCAAACTGGGTAAATTTTTAATGTATGTTGGCATGTATTTTTGAATACAGAAGTAGTATTTTTCACATCCAGAAAAATTTTGTGTTTCCAATGTGTGTCAGTGGGAAGTGAAAGGGGAATGATACCAGGACTGGAGACAGTTTTTTTTGGTTTTTTTTTTTTTTAACTTCTCACAAAAATGTGATTAGATTACATGAATACTCTTAAGAATCTGTTCCTTTTTCTCTCCCACCTTATCAATTATGCATGCAAGTGCCTGCAGTATATATACTTTGTGTACTGAGAAAATGACCCAGAGGAGATCTACATTTTCCTTGGGAAAACAAGCTAAAAGCAAACAAATATGGTTTACCTCAAGATATTTTATACTTTTCTAAGATTGGGTGATGATGTACTCAGTTGTAACTGGTGGGGAAGTAAAGTCACTGAAAATAAACTCAAGATTGAAGGACTGTGATGACAAGCAGAAAAAAAACCCAAAAATAATAATGATGCCTAAATCGACTGTCCTCTGCTTTAACAGCTATGGCCAGCCTTTCTCCAGCACACATTTTCAATCACAATCCACAGAGGCAGATGAAAAATCCTCTAATTATATTTGAATTCTTTGAACTGTAACCTCAAAATAATATATTCACAACTCAGTCTTTGGGTTTATGGGGTAAAACAATCTTCCACAGAGTATCATTTCTGTGTTGTTTTTTCACTGTAGAAAGATGGATTTTTAAAAGATGGAACAAGGATTTTTAAAAATCTGAGTTCAGAAAAATGCTTTTGAGTGAAAAACAACAACAGATGTCTGATTATTCCATGGAAACCTTATTGTCATTCATTCTGAATCTCCTCTTGATATAATTTAACATAAATAACTCAGAATAAGTAAAATAGAGTATTAAAAACATCATTTGACAAGAGATAAAGTTATAAAGTAGTTTAAAGTGGTTTCAGGATTTTACTAGCTGAATTAAATGTTTACTGCAGGTGCATGGATGTTTCATCTGGAGAGAAAGGCACATTGAAGCTTTTGTCATTTATATGTATTGGCATAAACACACAATTCACCTTCCCAATCATAAACAGAAATATATATCAATTGTATTCTAAGATGTTGAGACAATACAGTGTTGTATATGAAAGAACAAGTCTTATTGCCTTTAAGAAATCCTATTACATTTAAGAGAATTTTTGTAAGCAGTGATGCACCATGCACTAGAGCATAGCAGATTTTTTTTATTAGAAACCAAGCAAATTAACAGTATTTTTCCTAATTAATATTGAGAGATATTGAAAGTGCTAGAAATAAGCAAAGTTTTTCTTAGTAACCAAGCAAATTAACAATTAATTCTTCCTAATTAATATTGAGGGATATTGGAAGTGCTAGAAATAAGGGTAGACTGTAAGACAAAAGGATAGAAAAGTAGTAATCTTCTAGAGAAATAGCTTTATTTTTATTATTAGCTGAAAGAAAATTGAGTTATTCACCTATATTTAAGGGTTAGACTTCAATTAAAGTTTCATTTCTTTATGTCTTTAAAAATGATAATAAATGGCTAATGCCTAACAATTCTTGTAAGTACAGTAGTAACTAATGATGCAACTCACAAACGTAAAAATTTTAGGTGAATCTTACAAGAAAATTTAGCATCTATCATTTCCCATTTTTATCTGAATTCTTAAAAGGGAAATGTTACATATTTGCATACAGTGAAAATTTTATCAGTTGCATTTTAAAATAATGAAAAACTTTTTCCAGTGGAACAGAAGTATCAGGCTTGGGTTACAAAACAGTGAGATTTGTATTAAGGGATAGGCTAGAGTTCAATTATACTTTCTGACTTTATTGATAATATCTGCAGTTATTTATGTTGGTTGTTAAAGTGTTTACATTGATTTATATTTATATTTCACATATTTAAAAAATCTTTTCTTATGCTTTTTTTTTTTTGTTATTTCCTTCTGAGATACTGAAATATTTCTTGAAGAGTTGAAAATCACTTTCGTTTTTCTGGTTTTATCTTCCTCTACAAAAAACAGTAATTTAAATCCAAGTATGAAGAATTCTGCTATTGATTTTAGGGACTTTTTTTTCTCCTCAGTCTGCTAGACCATTTGCTAGAGAATAGGACACTGTGCTTCCTAAATAAGTCTCTCATGTCTAGACCCACTTGGATCTAAGGAAGACGTAGGTGAATGGTTGTGTGTGGACTTCAAGGACCAGCTCCAGGTCTTTGGACTTCATCTGCCTTGGTTTAGTTTACCCGAAGTTTTCATGAGTCTTTCTGCTTCTGTACCTCTTATTTGGGAAAGAGAAATATTGGTGTTTCCATGGATGAGGTATGAAACAGCTATCAAGCTATTTTAGATATAATTAGGTTCCTGAGTAAGCTGTGTTAAGTTTTCCTTAATGATATTTAAATACACATATAGCTTGTATTATTTTTTCTTTCTAACTGAATAGTTAGAAAATAGTTTTAACAATATTGTACGGTTTTAGCTCTCAAAACCGTGAAACAATACGCTTTCATTAGGAAGCTATGTTCTGTGATGAAATATATGACAAGTTGTAAAACCTTCAAAGAAAACAAGAAAAATTCCATATAACACCTTAAAATAAGTCTTAATGCAAGGTTCCCTTTTTCCTAGTTCACAAAAAAAGGAATAAATTGCAATAGAACTCTTCAACGTACTTTTCAGCTTAATGGATTGAGTTGAATAGGTCTCTTTTTACCTGGATTATCACTGCATGGGTATTGAAAAAATATTCCTTGTGAGCTGAAATTTCATCTTTGGTAATAAAGGGAGCTGACAGAGCTTTTTAGAAGTTAGCATCATTATTATGAAGCCTCTTCCTATCTTAGCATTAAACTATTAGAGCCAGTTATGGCATGTCATTTTTTTTTATAATTAATGCTTAAAACAAATACATTAAAATAACTGTAAATTAAGAATATGGTAGCTATTCATTTATAGTTTATCATTCCTTTCAGTCGTACCCTAAAATTGAATCCTTAAGGACATACTAAGGTGCTTATTTGGTATTTCTTTTATTGTATCACAGAAGTTCCTGGCCCTATGCCATAAAATGGCACAGCTTTTTATAAATTCCAAAAGTCTAGTTCCAGCTATTGCCAGCTCCTGTGTCACCAGACAGGAGCTTCCTACAAATACTAAGTGAGAGTGGCTGAAAATGTGCAAGATTCAGAGATGTATACACATAGCTCTTAATTACAAAGAAACAATTCCCAAACTGAAAAGGAGTGGAAAATAACATGATAAAAACTAGTAAAAGGACAAGTCCAAGAGCTGAAAGCTAATGAAGGAAATTGAAGTTGAGTTTCCTTATTGGTTCAGATGACCTTACCATATGTACTGTACTAGGCAAATGAACATTTGTGAGTTGTATCTTTTATTATAACGTCATCAGCTATAGAAATAGAACAGTTATTATTAAATGTGTTTTCTGTTTAGATTTGTATTAGACCAATGTTGTGTATCCTCTAAAATTTCCAGTCTGTTTTCTGTTTCCTGATACCAATGCTTTATTCATTTAATGCTAGATCAGGCTTGTACCATAAAAGATGAGGAAGGAGCAAATTCAGTCAAAGCCAAACACCTGAGGTATTGAGGCATGTACAAAATTTTGTACATTGAAAATACAATTTTTTTCAGCAAGTGGGAGAATACTAGGAGGAAATAGGATCTGCCAGGCTGTTCCTGGGGACACAGCACATTCCTTGTTCAGTATTTGATCTATAAGTTTTCACAGTTCAAATTGCAGTGATAAGCATGAAATGAAAATTAGAAGTGACAGAATGTGGCTGCAGCCTTTAAGAAGGTTTGCTCATTTGCGAGCATTTGGTGAACATGAGGTCAGCACAGTGTCCCAGAAAATGGCATTATATCCCATAAAATACAGTTACACTTATTGCTTAACTACCTATAAAGTTCTCTGACAGAATCAAAGCTTAAAGATCAAACTTGCTTAATCTGCATGTGGCAGCTAGTAGAGCTAAAGTACTAAACATATTATTCCATCTCTTCATCAGTAAGGCTACACAAAGGTTTTAGAGAACTGATTGAAAATCTTCAGCTAGGATCGTGTGAAAATACGAAGTGGAACATTGATTAAATAGTTATATTTTAAGGAAGTTACTTGAATATCCTCATTTTTTCGCTCTCCAGTCTTCTTTCCAGTGAAGTTCAGCATTTTTACCTTCTGACTATTGAAACTCTTCAGAGAAAGCCACACTTCTTTGGTAGTAATCAGAGCCCTGAACGGCATGGGATCGTTTCCCTGGTTTGGTAGGTTCTCAGATTAAAAGATACTTTATTTTTTTTTTTTCTGGGTTGTCTACAATTAAAATATGTCTGAAAAGTAGTTTGGAATAAAGTCTTCAAACAGAGGTCCAGGCTGCAGTCAGCAAAATTATTTGAAGGGTAACAGTGTGACTTGAAGGACAGGCACATGCAGAGGAGATTTCAAAAGACTGGAAAAGGTCACAGAAAGGGAGAAGGGGCTTACAGTAAAAAAGAGAGAATAGAAGGATGAACTGAGGAGGTGAAAAGGACAATAGGTCTGCAGAATATAATACATAGTGAAAATTGAATCCATAAAAGATGGAAAGCAACACAGGAATAATAAAGATATACTACCTGTGCACTACAAAGTCTGATGAAAAATTAAAGGGGAGATCCTTTCAAAAAAGTCTATTTGAAGACGAAGTGAGGCTATAGAAAAAATTTTTGTAGCTCATGATCAGAAAGCTTAGAAAATAAGAGAGAAAAAATAAAAGGGAAGTCTCTGAAGTAATATAATTGACCCGGTTGACAGCCTCCTAACCAAACTGATGAAGATAATGAGCATGTGGAGTTACATATTTTTAAATCTGTTGAACAAAATGTAATACTTGAGAACGCAAAATGCATTAATGAGCTTATTTGCAATGCCACTGACCACAGCGAATTTTAGAAGTGAAACTAAGCTTTTCTGAGAAACATTGCAGGGAAACTAAACCAAAATATTTTTGTTTTTTAAGAGCATAACTCTTACAAAGAAGTTAGGTGACAGATTTTTAAAATATGGCAGTGTTGGTTAAGTAGATTAAAATGCTACATGAAACCCAGATATTGAAAAATAGCCACTTCAAGTACTTGCCTTGAGTCCCCACATACAAATGTAGAATTAGGCACATAGCAATATGTACACTAAAAAAAAAAGTGATTATTGTAAATTACATTTTATAATAAAGCTTTTTCAAGCTGAAGAAGCATTACCAGTAGTAATTTTTGGGGTTTTTTTCTGACTTTGCCTCTGGTCTTGAGAAATATTAAAGTTGTTATGATGTTATTTGCTGAAGACAGTAGATATCAGTGCATGTCATGTCACAGAAGAAGATACAGGATATTTCCTCTTTTGGTATGAATCTGAAGCTACTTAAAAAGCTAATTTTGATGTGCCTGGTAAGAGTGTGAAGCCAGGCTCTTTTTAGTCGTACTCAGAGGCAGGCAATGGGGACAAGCTGAAACATGGCTTGTGAGGAGTCTGTGTTGTCCCCTCTCAGATACAGGGTGCCACTGGGATTTGTTTACATAAACAGATATGTAATTACTGTGTGTATGTTTTTCTTACTAGCATTAACCCATCAAAGTACATCAGTGAAGGCTTGTGTTCTTAGGACAGTTAACCTTTGAAACTGTCTTCAATGAATGAAGATGGAATTGAATATTCAAAATATGGTTTTGAATACCAGCAATAGCTGGTTAATCTTAAATGATCTTGAATGTTTGGCATTAAATGAAATTGATATATAATAGTTATGATGACACCAATTTTCAGAACTTTTAAGTTGACCTGTGCCCTTTTTTACGTAATCAACTTTGAAATCACATTGGAATCTAAGTATTTGTGTAAGGGTTTTTCAAACAAAGGTGAGTTTTCATGATGGTAAAGGACTATCACTTGTGACCCTTTTACTTGATATTTTTCTTCTTTACAAGGTGCCTATGCTTTTTTAGCTACTCCTAAAAATTGCTTGCTAGGTTCACCTTCTTATAGGTAATACCAGATTACAAAGTGAAATGACTCTTTTAGTCTTCCTAGTCATAGATTTTTATTCCCTTCCCCTAATTTATTCTTTATTTTTTATCTATATCCCTGGAATACCTAATTTTGATAGAAAATGTTCTTAATCTCTAGACTCTGAATTCCATGAATTTCAGTCATACTGCTGTTGATGGTTCAGCCTTCTTAATGGTTATAAATATTTAACAGTAGGTGCCATTAGACTAATTAGTGGTAAATGCGCTAATCATTTCACATGTGGACTCTTATAAAATTTTCCTGTGTAATAACTGACACATAAAATCTGTTTTAAAAAAACCCATAAAAATCTGTTCTACAAATAACTTCTTTCTAATGTACCATCTCTCAGGTGGGCCATCTACCAGTACAACCTCAGGATTTGAAAGATACATCTTCACACGTAGAATCCAGCTTTTTTTTTTTTTTCTTTTCAGTAGACACCTGAAAGTATAAATGTGAAAGCACAGAAATATTTCTAAAAACTATATTTGAAAGTTGTGCAGTTGGGAGACTGCTACTCACCAGCTATTAACACACAATAGTAACACACACGGTGTGAGTGTTGGGGCTGTAGCTGTGAAGGGGCTTTGGTCCCAGCTCAGGTGGTGGAGTGTGACGGCCTGAGTGGCTCCTGGATGACCAGACAGGGAAGTTCCTTTAATAACTGGAAACTATCAATCCCTTCTTTTGCAGATAGCTGCAGTCATGGTGAAATTTATTGCTGATGTATAGGATTTTTAGGTATGGGATTAGATGGTAGAATGAAGTAGCTGTTGGTATGAAAACTTTGACACAAAACTAGCACAGTTACCTGTAAGTAGAAAGATTTAATGCCACATAGACTTATTTCGAGAAGGTTTTCTCTGTGCTTACATATTTGCCATGAGTTTCACAATGTTTCCACTTGTGGAAGCTAGTGGGAATTAGTCAGTAAGTGGTGAGATTAGTGTGCAGGCATCGTGGCACTAACACTCAGCAAGATTGTCATCTCCCCTTTCCCACCAAGAGCCATCCATCAGGATCTTGTCTGAAACCATTTGCTTTATTTAAACTATTGAGTGCTTATGCATTTTTATGGAAATAGGATAAGCTTGTTATATATCTGCCTTTTGTGCTATATGCAGTATCTGCCTGACACTTAAAAATACCAGTCAGAAAGAAGTCAGCTGTTTGTTCCTCTGTGTTTGCTTTTCAAAATCATTGCTGATCTTTCATGACTGAATTTGAGTGGTTCTTTGCATAGCCAGCTTTACTGAGCCTCAGCACCTTGCCTCTGTTAGGTGAGATAAAGCAAGTAAACACAATTTCCGCTGTTAGCAGTTGGCGAAAGCCAGCTGGAGTTCTCAGAGGAACCATGTGGAAGGGATGGGAGATCTGCAAGGTCATAACGGGAGAGCATGCAAAGTCTGTGGGCAGAAGTGAAGGCAATATATCACATCATAAGCATTTTGGAGGGATCCAGGATACCTCTTGAATTTCATGACTACTTGAATCATAAGTTTTCCTGCTGGTTTTGCTGAGATTTCTGTCTTTTAGGAATCCCTGTGCTGTTTAAGATCACAAATTTTGCATTACTTTCTTATCTTCATTCCCTAATAATAATACACTTTGCTGAGACAAAAAGACCTTATGAAATCAGAGCTGCAAGTATCATTTCAGTGTGGCTTTTTCAGGTGGCAGTTTCAGTTATCTATAAATATTTGTGATAGTAAGTTATATGTTATGTGTTTCAGGTACCCTAGAACTTTATGTCAAATGGATGAAGACCTTGTGTTCAAGACAGAGTGACTACTTAGGGAGGGACTGATATGGTAGATTGAATTTCCACATAAAATAGGGATAGCTGTAGATGTTCCTTGGTCATTTCAGTCTTACCTTATTTTAACATGTTCAATGAAATAAAAAGGAAAATAACAATACCCTGCTAAAACCCTTTTGTAAAATCGTAAAATCTTTTCAAAGTAGCAAGCTTACTTCAGGCTTCCTTATGAATGTAAATTTAACAACAAAAAAAACTAAGAAAAATTAAACCTTGAGAATGAGTGGGTATTTCAAAAGAAAGTAAGAAATGATACCCTTTCTTTTTCCTGTGGACTTTTTCATAAAGCAGTTCCATCACTAATTCAAAAGCATTCTGTGCCTGTTGTACTTGTATAATTCTGAACCCCATAACAATTCAGCAAGTAATATGAGAGTGTTTGAGTGATAGTATAGAAAAAATACATAAACACACACACAAAAAAAAAAAAGAGTGAACCTACCCCTGAGTAAGTAAAAGTGAAATCCAACTTGTCTTTTATTACCAGGAATGATGAGGCATGAAGAAGAAAGAACCCACTGTGAGATACAGATCTCATGCTTTAGTTTTCAGGGCTGACAGATGAGAAACTTTTTACAGATACCAAACAAAAGCATATAAGGGGAGTGGTTTGAAACACTTAACATGCTGACTAGGTTGCTAGTTACTCTCAACTCTAAACTAATGATGAAAGTTTAATATGTGTTTTGTATTATTTTAATCAAGTATTTAAAAAAAAAAGCACAAAACCACAAAAACACCAACATCAAAATTGTCGCAAGATCACATAAGAGTAAACCACAAAAGTTCTATAGAGATGGCAAAGACTTTTTTAATTATGCTTCTACAATATTGTTAGAAGTTATACATTTCAACAGCACACGCTTTTTACTAGGCAACTTAATCCTGGTTTTAAAACCCTTAAAGAGCCTTAATCACATGGATTTTCAATATTACTTAGGGTCAAGATACACAGAGAAGTTGCTTCAGGGCCATATGTTCCCAAGCCTCAGCTCCTCTGCAGTAATTTCCTTCACTTTGCAGTAATTGTGATTTAGTCCACAGCAAAGGCACGGCCTTTGGAGGTAATTCCACCCAAAATCAGAATGCCAAGGGGACTTCACACACGATGGAGGCAGCACATGACAGTGCCACTTGTACCCAGTAATTTCTTTGCATAATTTATTTGTGTATAAAAAATGTAACTCTAAATTATATCCATTTCAAAAGTGCAAATAGGTATCAGAATTTTTAAATCCAGTCAAACTTTATAGTATCAATACATAAGTATCTTTAATTGCCTTTTGAAAGGATTTGAAGTTATATTTATTTATCACATAAGTTCATTAATAGTTCCTTTTAATCCAAATATTTTATTCAGTATGTAGGAAAAAAAATACAAGTAGTATGCAAAAAAAGTTGCATTTTTTTCTAACATGGAAGATACATTTTCATACTGTTTAACATAGGCTGCTTAAATAAGTAGAATTAAAAAAAATCAATACAAGGTTTGAATCACAAATCTCCAAACTTTAAAACTTCACAAAAAGTTATTAAATTTAATTTGGCTAAATTTACTAAAAATTAGTCTCATTGTATAAGCTAGAGAAAGTAACTGTAGACTGCACCAGAAAAAACCCAACTTTTTTTACTCTGAGTTACAATGAATACTTTTTTCAGTATGATTTTCACCAGCTTTATAGCTACAGAAACAAAACCAGGAGTATTGAAGGTTTTATGATAATTAATTCTGGGATTAATGATACAATATGTATGTTTTATTGTGGAAAATAATGCTAGTGATGACATGGGAGGTTCAAGAATCATCAAAAACTGGGGAAAACAAAAAAAATGAAGTAGATTCTCCTATTACAATACAGGAAATTTGATACTTTTTATCAGGTGATTTTCTAAGTTCATTTTTCCAATCTATAATAACTATTTTAGTTAAGAAAATGTTTTGTTTGTATTTTTTAATGCATTCTACGTATGTTGAGGGGTTTTTGTCTTTATGCCACTTCCAGTTTCTATGCTCACTGGGATTTAATGTCTGAGAAATCACATCAGTGAACAAAATGAATTGAGTTTTGGTGTAATTTTCTTTCTAATTCTAGATTGGATCCTTGAATAATGATAGAAATTTTATTCCAGAAAGGCAAGTAATAATCAAGTACTCCGGGTAAAAGTCTTAAAGCATCCAATTTCTTGTATGAGACAAACAGTATGGGAGTAGGGTTTCAATATTTTTAAACTGTCACTATCAGCCAGGGGAGCAAAAACGGAGCTTTGGATTCCATTTACCACGTTGCTGCCCCAGTCAGTTTGAGATGTGGTTGGTGTTCTGCATGAGCTGGGCACCAAATTCCTGCCCAGCCACAGCTGGAGTTTTCAACCAGATTTAGAACCTAGCCTCACCCAAGGAAACAAAACGATTTCTAGATATCTTTTTCTCACATGTACTTAAAGAAGGAGGTCAAAAGGTATGTCTTTAAATTTCCATTTGGATTCAACTAGGGGTGTCTTCCAAACTGCTGGTTGTGGTGGTGTCAGCCTCAACCACAGAGTCCTTGCAGGCACCATCCGTGCCCGACCCAAGCCCTTGCGTCAGCCACAATTAGATTAATTGCATTTTCTAGAGAAAAGCAAGGGCTTTAAATACAGAACACTTAATGAGTTCTTGTAGTGATATGACAAGGAAGCTGGGATGAGCCCCTGTGTGTTTCAGCACGTGGCTGGATGGCAGTAATTGATGTCCTGTCCTGGTTGTCAGCTATCTCTCAGCTGAAGCATATGGCATCTGACTGAGCTCAGAGCCGGGCCATACGTCACTGTCACTGTCGGGGTGTGTCTTTTCTCAGCGCAGGGGGTACCTGATGGGACACCAACACCAAATTGCAGTAGGCCTGGGAGCTGGTTCTCCTCATGATTAATGACACTAATTGAAGTTAAAGTCTGTGCACACATCAAGGGCAGAACAGAACCTTCCCAATTTGTCTCTTTTTAAACAGCTGACACCCACTCTTCATGGAGAAGTTCTAGCCAGTGTAGGCTTATAAACATTTACAGCTACTACATTTTGCCATGGGATGCTAATAAATCCCATCATATCAATTTTGATGGGAGATACTTGTGTTCTACCTTGGCTTTTTAATTTTTTTTTTTTTTAAGGAAAAGATCTGGGATCATATATGTTTCATTCTGCTAAGTATCTCTTTAAAAACCACCAATCTTTATTAACAGTAATAGGAGTGACATCTTATGTCCTAACTGGTTATGTTGAAACTCAAAAGTTTGGATCAGAGTATCAACATAGAGGGACAGTTTTCAACCCTGTCAGTAAGGACAGGTCAGGTTTTGTGTTCTGTTTGTGGGTGATTTATTGTTTTTCTGGCTATTGATGAATAAAGTGCAAGTCTCTACACTGATGCTTGGCTATGACCAGAAACATGGAAGAAATGAAATAATTGTTCAGAATTTATGATTGCTGAAGAGAAGTGAGCTCTTACAGCTCAAAACTGATGGAGCTTATACTGCTCTGATTTATGCTACTTCAAAAAAATTAACTAAAAATTATCTGTATCCGTAATTTTAAAGGATACAATCAATGGCCAATAATGTCTGCATAGTTTGAAATCCTTGCTATTGTGGAGTTCATGTTTCTTCTTTACAAACTTGTCTTTTTTAATCATAATGAATATTGAAGGCCTTTCACAAAAATTTATGCATGTTTTAAATTTGGAACTGTTAAAAATAGTAAGTAGTAACTGTTATTAGCATAGATTTGAAATAAAACTAAAACCTTTTAAGATAAAATATTAATTATTCTCAACCTCAAAAAATCAAGCTTTTTGATCTATTTTTTTTTTGCTTGCCCAAAGGAACCCCAGGTTAGTATGAAGCCTGTGTAGACTGTTGCAGCGTGGCACGATGGTGGGAATGCTGCAGCCTTCCTGGAAGCGTCTCCTCCAGCAGCCGCTCGGGGTGAGGCCAGGGAACAGCCATTCCCAGTCCATGCACACACACGGCACAGAGCTCAGCAGGGGAAGGACAGCAGGAGTCTTTGTGGGATGTGTTCCAGCCAAGCTTTATTGCAGCCACCCAAGGGATCAGGGACAAAGGCCAGACCGTGTGCTCTGCACAAGCCGAACTATGGGAGGGCACGGGGCGCGGTGCAGGGGCAGGGCAGAGGGCAGTGGCCTTCAGGGAGGATGGGCTGGCCACCAGGGCTACCACAGTGAGGGAACAGGGAAAGGAGAAACCAGGGGAAGCTGGGACATGTGAGGAAAGGACCATGAGCGAAGAAGTCTTTTCTGTCCGCCCAGGTGGGGAGAAACTCTGGTAAGTCTCTCCAAGGCAATCCTCTGGGCAGTTCCCTGAGGGGGAAGGATTCAGAGGATTCCACAGTAGACTACAAATCTGAGGTCTTATAAAAGCATTGGAAAACTGGAGTTTTATGAAAAATGTGGTTTGCAACCAATGTCAGAGCAAGACTTCTTCACTGTGAGTGTGGTGGTGTGCCAAAATGGTTTATTCTTGTGTTAAGACACCTCTATGTTTGGTTTACCCCCAAAATCGCTCCCTCCCCTGTCTGGTTCCCTATATAACAAACCCCTCCCTTTGTTCCAGCTTTTTCTCTATCCATCAGTGTAAACCCTGCCTTCCCTCACGACTATGATCCAAGATCCCACCTGTTCTCCTGGAAAGTTCTTTGTCCATTAAGAAGATAGTTGTACCCCATTGGTCAGTTCAGACCTTTTCCCTCCCCACTTTCCCCTCATGGGATTGTTTCTTATGTAGCTCCTCCTTTTACTCCTCCCTATCCCTCGTTGCATTGGTTAATGAATGTCACGCCCCACACACTATTTAAATTGTTGTAACTTTCATTTTGGGCTCTTTGCCCGGCTTCTTCTGTGAGGGTGACTGAGCTCCAGCACAGGTTACCCAGTCTGTGGAGTCTTCTTCCCTGGGGATATTCGGGAGCGACCTGGACACAGTCCTGGGAAACCAGCTCCAGAAATCCCTGCTTGAGCTGAGGGATTGGACAAGATGCCTTCCAGGTGTCCCTTCCAACGTCAACTATTCCATGATCCTGTGAGTTATGCAAAAAATAGTTTTGTTCTTAAAATTTTTACGTGCTAGAAGGAAATTTCCCCAGCTCCTTTTGTAGCAAGAAAATCTGTGTATCAAGAGGCCTATTATAAGCATTCTGCTTAAATTTGTATTTTTTTAAGAACAAAAGGGATTGGTGTTCTGATATTCACCATGAAAAAGGAGGTTTTTTTACTCATTTCTGCATTATTTGTATTTTGACTCATACATTATTTGTATTTTGTATTGTATTAGATAAAAATATTTAGAAACTAAAGCTAACTTATTTAGTGCTTCAAGCAGTGAAAAATCAAATTTCTACTAATACTTTATTTTGTCAGTACTGTTTTCAAGACCTAATTTTACTTGCAAGTCTTTGAAAAGCATACAATGCTCTTTCTACAAGACAGATCCAAACATGGGGCACTATTTTAGTAGTATTATCATTAGTAATGGCATTAGCACCTCCTCATGTTTAGTATGCTAATGTGTCCTGCATAAAGCTTAATTCTGCTGATTAAAAATAAGAATTGTCAATTTCGAGGATATAAATGCTAGGAATGCTAGGTTTGGTTTTTGGTGGTTTTTTTTGTTGTTGTTTTGTTGTTTTTTTCTTCTTTTTTTTTTGCATGTTAGGAAGGGATTCAGACTGATACTGCAAAGATCATCAGGTGAAAGAGGAAGTGTAGTTGAAGGAAGTTTTGTGATGAATGATAGGAAATGTCCATCATTAGGATGTCCGGATGCTTTGTCAGACAGTTAAGAGAGAGCTATAATACATGAAAAGTTAAAGTGTACTAGAAAAAATTTTTGTAATAAGATTTTAGCTAGACCTTTACCTAAGGGTTTTTTTCTTCAAAATTGCTGGAAACTGGCTACTTGAAATTTTTTTGCTGCCTCCTGTGGTGACAAGACTTAAAAGAGTCTCAAAGTAAAAATCCTCTGTATTGAGGGACCAGAATAGATGGGCAATATTTAACCTGAACACTACAGAATGTCAGTTAATGGAAGTGGGTAGGACCTGCCCAGTTGTCATTTACAGCCAAGAACAATATTAGTACAGCAGGACTTGATAGAATAAGGTGCCTTACTCAGAGTAGTCTGTACTCCTGTCTGTTAAAGGAGTCTCTATCTATCCACCTTGCTGCAAGACAATTAAGTGGCAAGAAAAATAATCACCATGCCTGCTGCTAAGTTTAGAAATATAACCTCATTCAAACGTAAGCCAGAGATAACAACTGCCCTGAAAAGCTTAAAACAGCAGTAGTGTCCCTTGGGTTTGTAGCGCTCTGCTTTTGCCTTTAAAACAGATGGAAATCTGTGCCCTGCATTTTTCACAGAGATGAGATGATTATCTGGCCATGGGAGCAAGGAGTGTTTCAGTGCCACTGGTTCCTGGGAGGGAGGCAGAAGGCAGTGTATAGGTTGCAGGGAGACTGTATCCATCAAATTCCTTCTTTCCTATCAGCACGTATTCAGACAGGCAGCATGTTGCTACTTTGAATTACTGCTTGACGCACGCAGGCAGAGGTTATATTCCCCTATGCATATATTATTATACAAAGAGGTTGGTTTCTATGGTAGCTATAAATCAGTTTTTCACATTGTAAGCTGGTAAGGATTGTCTGCTCCAGGAAGTTACGCTATGATACAGCATCGGATAAAATAATTTTGCTGGTTGTTATGATCCTGTTCTTAAAGTTGTTAGAGAGATGACTCCACCAGAATTAAGCTGCAAATGAGACCATATGCTTAGGTTAATAGTATGGATTTTATTAAATGGTAAAAGGAAGAGAGGGAGAGATAAAAAGAGAAGAAAAAGGGGGAAGAAAAAAGAGTGACAGAGAAAATATCACCATTACATAGATCCTAAGAGAGTAGCATTGATCTTCTTTTTCTGATCTTTATGGTGCTAGGGGTCCCACAAAATAAAGAGTTCAACGGAATGCCCTGGGGGATAAGTTTGACAGAGTCTCTTGCAGCAGACTCTGGATCTGTTGCATCCCTTTGCATCAGGAGCAGTGCTCTGCTGCACGGGCTCAGCAATGAGTCTGGGGAGCACTTTGGGGATGTCTGATGGATTGTGGCACCTCCCCAGCTGCCCCTCGTGGGAATGTCCCGTGGATGTGGCCTTCCTGGGCTGGGGGTTTTACAGCTGAGCCAGTTTGTGTGAGGGAGGATGGGTGTTCCCTGCCGGTGACCAGAGGTTACCCCACAGCCCCAGAACTCTCCTCCTCCCCTCCTGGTTGTGGGGCAGTGTGTGCAAACGTGGCCTCAGCAGATGAGCCCGTGGGCTGTGGCCTCCCCCAGCCTGAGCCTGGCCACGGCTGATTTTCAGGACAGCTGCTGGGTTTGGCTTTCCTGTGGATACATTCTCCTGCCTTAGTCTTGTTTCCTTGTCCCTAGACCAGAGGTAATTGAACAATAGTGTCACCTTTATGTTCTCTCTCACCTTATCTTCTCTCTCTTCTCACCTTTATCGTCTCAAGTTCCCTTAGGTGTCTCAAGTCACAGTCAAAGGTTCCAGTCAGGCGGTATATTCAGGGGTGGATGGGCTTATGTGGTCACAGCTTCTTTATAAACTATTGCCATAAAGCCCAGAAAGTCCTTCAAAACCATGTTGAAGCCATTAGCCATAAGATTTCATTCTATCACACCTGTCACTTAAAAATGTAGTACAAGACCACAGAGCTGCAGGTTTCCCTGTGAATACTGACTGGTCTCCCCATCTGCAAGGACAACTACAGATGGTTTTTAGGCTTAAGGTATGCAGGCCCTTCAAATCTGGCACACCAACACCACCTCTCTCTGGATTCACAGTTGTAGAGATAAGCCAATATTTGTTACATTGAAAAAAAATTATGCAGTTCATGGACACATGGCTTCCAAGCCTGGGTACTCCTATATTGAGGAATATATTTACTCAGAAGGTCTCTACTAACTTCTGTTTTGTGTCTTGTTCTGGTCTTTTTGTGTGAACTGTCAGTGAGAACTAGTGCACCATGAATTCAAATCCAGATTACCAAACATTAACTTTTCCCACACAAAGTAGAATTTGTTTGGTTTGGGTTGTTTCATTTCTAACTGGTTTTATACCCTCTACAGCATCCCTACATGGATGAGGCAGATGAAGAAAGTCAAAACTCCTTATAGTTAAGTGACAAGATATAGAGAATTAGAGAGCAAAGTGTTCCACGTGTTTTGCCTCAAATACTCTAGTGAGCAGTGCAACAGAAAAACATAGAAACTAGGAGTTCAAATTCAAAAAGGAAACTGAAAATAAGTGAAAACTTGAGGAGTAATTAGCTAATATAAAAAAAACCACCCCAACTTTTATAAGTATATTTAAAGAAAGAAGCCTTTTGTTTCTGTTGCAGAGTTATGGAAGTAATTATAGATGATGAAAACATTACAGAAAAATACTTGATTTATTTACTCAACCTCATTCTCTTAAAGAGCAACAACAAAAACAAAAAGCAGTGAAGAACTAG